>VXAB01005932.1:0-177987 GCA_013399175.1 Odontophorus gujanensis | reverse complement strand
TTTTTTTTTTTTTTTTTAAGAGTTTGAAGGTGGTCTCTAACAGAATTGCTTTCATCCAAAGCCAGGAGCTGATCAAAGCAACACACAAAAGCTGAATGGAAGCCAAGGCAGAGCTGCCTGACCAGCCGTAGAGTCAGGGTTCTGTGCCGTAGAAATAGCAGAGCATATTGCCTAAACTGTGCTGGGAGCTGCTGACATAAGATTTTCTCTTCTGTGACACCTGCAAAGTTTAGGAGATCCTGCAGGAAAATCAAAGAAATCTGTATCAGAATTCATTGTTTCCTGTAGAGAAGAATGTGAAGGCATTTACAGGGTGAAGTGCATTGCTTAAATGTATTTATTGCCGTATCATAAAACAGGCTTATTCTACATGATTACAGCACTGGACTCACCCAGTTTATGTTTACTCTCAGTGAGTTAGCTGTCAATTTATTAAAGAATGACATGCAAGATTGTCAATGAAGAGACGGTTCACCTTCAGTCAAAAAAGCAAGAACGTGAATATCAATATTAACATGGTCTGAAAATAGATTTCCAGTGAAAAGTATTAAGAAGCAAGCTAATAATGGATATTCAGTCATCTTTAAATTAAGATTTCTTCTGAATTCTTTTTGCAGACATGATATCAGACAAGATATCAGTCCCAATTGCATTAATGATTATGATTCTCTTTAAATTAGATTAGTAATTAGATTAGCAATCAAATGTTTGACTTTTCACCAAAGACTTCCTACTATGACAGTTTGAACTCTGTCTGGCATTTTTTCTCTTTGTTTAGATAAGATAAGGTAGATAGTGTCATTTTTAAACAAATTATTTTAAATTTCTCCGAGAAGCTCAACTCAGGTTTAAGAACAGTAGTAAAAGCTTTTAAGGTAAAGGCTATTTAAGTTTTCTGTAGTCATAAAGGAAGATTAAACTAAGTCTTAAAATCAAAACAACCTTTCATCTTTAAATAACTAAAGGAATTTGGTTGTAATTGGAGTTGCTGTTTCCTCAGAAAACTACAATGCAGGCTGTTACAGTTTAGATTCCTTTCGTTTAAATTGCCAACATGACCTAGTCCGGATCTTCAAGCCTCGTGCATTTCTGTGTATTTTAATGACTTTATGGCAAGTCAGAATGCTCTGTATTTAGTGGAGTTTTATTTTTTCTTTTAAAGTAAATTTGAATCTGTATGAGAAGTTTAAAAACATGTTTTGGAGTTTCTTGTAGACAGTCTGTAAATTTTATTTTCCTTTGTCTATAGAGAATATTCATGGGTCACTTTTGTTTGTATTCTCTGCATGAATTTAAGGATTTTCATTGAAAAATGAATGCTTGCTCTTCAAAAATAATGGGTGTTGGTTTGCAGTTGAATAATTTCACCAAAATAAGAAAATAAGCTGAAATTCTTGTCTTTCAAATGGATTGAAAGAGTATGAAATAAGTTTTTATTAAGGAAGATCCATTAAATAATTCGATTCCCTGTGTGCCTGAAAGGGAAGAATAAAAAGTTAGTCTTTTTACTGAGAATGCTTACCTCTAATTTGTCCCAATCTGTTTTCATCCCCTTTAATATCAGTCATTAAATATGAGTGCACAAAGGGCAGATAACAAATTGGGCGTGAGTTTTTCAGTAGATGGGGAAAATTGCATTTATTCTATTGCATTGCAGAGGTATCTGTTTTAACCTCTGCAGAAATTTTCTCATAATAATGCCATCTCTCACTTTTTTTTTTCCACTTCTGAATTGAGTTAGAGAACTGATTCTGGTCGTTAACAGAAGGAATTTGGGATGGGATCTAAAGTTGCCAAAAAGCTTGGTGACTTCTTCCCTTCCTAGGGCACTTGAAAGCTTGGCACCTTTCAAACAGCACTCTCGTTCTGAAGTCCTGTTGCTTGGAAACATGAGTGATTGGAGGAAATCATCTCACTGCTAATGAAGGAGAAATCCTGTGCTTGGGGTCAGCCTAATTTTCAAAATCAAGATAAGATACCAGATAACAGAAGAAAAAGAAAGTGGTATATTGGTCTGAGTTGTAGTATTCTTTCAGTGCGTTCTCTTTATGGAAACTAGCGGAATTGTTCTTGGTTGCATAAAGATGGTGGAATTATGCTCTCTGTGACCTGCCATCACCCTTAGACACAGCTTCTACGTTTAATCATGAACTGCTTACCAAAAGTGGCATTAATAGGGAACAATGAAGTCTAATCTGATCTGGTCTTCCTGTAGCATTTCTAATACAATTCCACAGGAGATAGGAGTTCTAAGATTTGGTGTCAGAAAAAGAGCTGGGATTTCTGACTATTGATACCCCATATTATGATTTTGTAAATCTTTTATCTATCTTTTATCATTTCTATTAGAAATAATATATTGAAGTAGTAATGCCATGGCAACTTTAAAATGTAAAAAATGTGCAACTCAATTTGAAAATTTTCTTCTTTCAGTAATTTGCAAGTCCCATATAACACTGATTTGTTATTTAGACATCAGCCTTCAGTGATGCAGTGACTGGTTGGGTAGATGAGAGGAGAGCAGTTAATGTTGTGTGCAACATTTGTTGCTTGACTTCAGCAAGGCAATTTACCTCCTATAACCTCCTTTTAATGAAGCATAGGAAGTGTGGGATAGATGAGTTGGCATTGGGGTAGACTGAGAACTGGCTGACTAGCAGTGCTCAGAGGGTTGTGATCAGTAGTGTAGAGTCTAATTGGAGGCCTGTAGCTACTGGTGTTCCCCAGGGGTTGGTACTGGGTTTGATCTTGTTCAGCTTCTTCATCAAGAAGCTGAGTGAAGAGTTACAGTCCACCCTCAGCAAATTTGCTGATGATACAAAGCTGGGAAGATTGGCTGACGCACTGGAAGGCTGTGCTGTCATTCAGTGAGACCTTGATAGGCTGAGAGTAGGGTGTAGAGTAATCTGATGAGGTTCAACAAGTGCAAATGTAGAATTCGTACCTGGGGAGGAATAACTGAATTCATGAGTACAGGTAAGGACCTGACCTGCTGGAGAGAAGGTCTTGAAGAAAAGGACCTGAGTGTCCTGGTGGACATGAGCCAGCAGTGTGCCCTAGTGGCCAAGAAGGCCAATGTTATCTTGGAGTGCATTAAAAAGAGCATGGCCAGCAAGTTGAGGGAGGTGATCCTCCCCCTCTACTCTGCCTTGGTGAGTCCACACCTGGAGTATTGAGTCCAGTTTTGGGCTCCTCATTTAAAAAACACAGTGTCCTGCTGGAAAGTCCAGTGGAGAGACAGAGATGAAGAGGGGCCTGGAGCATCTCCCTCATGAGTAAATGCTGATAGATCTGAGACTGTTCAGCCTGGAGAAGAGAAGACTGAGAGGAGATCTCATCACTGTTCACAATTATTTAACGATTGGGAGTCAATGGATGGGGCCAGAGTCATTTCAGTGGTGCCTACTGACAGGACAAGGGGAAATGGACACAGGAATTTCCAGAAAAACATGAGGAAGAACTTTTTTACTGTGAGAATACCAGAGCTCTGGAATAGGCTGCTTAGAGAGATTGTGGAGTTTTGTTTTTTTTTTTTGGAGATTTTCGAACCCCATCCAGATACTTTCTGTTGCCACCTACTGTAGGGAACCTGCTTTAGCAGGGCTGATGATCCAGATGTCCCTTAAACCCCTTTGATTCTGTGCTTTTTGAAAACTTGGGATTCTGTCACTTTCCTTCAGACCACTCAACTAAAGTGATTAACAGAGGCTTAGAACCCTTGGCTATGTTTTAGAACCTTCTTAACGTGGCTTACGCAGATACACTTCTTCTGTATAATAATAATAGTCAAAACTATTAACTCTTAATCAGATTCTATATTTCCTAGTCAAGTAATTGCTGTTAACCACAGGAGTCCTGACAGTTCCTTGTCTGGAGCTGGAGAGCTTTTCTCTTAAGACGAACATAGCTCTACTTTTCACTTTCCCCATATACCTTGTTTATTAGGCTGAATGCTCAGTAAATCTTTCTGGCCAGTTAGTTGTGCCATTGTGTAGGCCCTCATGCCATGGGCTATGCTGTCAGAGAACTAAAAGCCAAAGCAGCCCAATAGCTAGGAAGCTCTGCCTTCCACTCCACGACAAACAGACGTATACCAAGGACTCCTAACATCTTTAGACTAACAGACTTCACAGACAGTTTCAGAATGGCATCTCCCTTTGACAGCATTTATCTTTGGGTTTCAAATATATTGTCCTGACCCACTTAACTTGTATCTACAATTGTTTCTTAGGCACCTATGTTCCTCGGAGTGCTTTCTTTATTCTTTTTGTTATGATTGTAAACAGCTTTCCCTGGTCCAGGTCTTCCTTCCTATTTTTTTTTTTTTTATATTTAGTGAGTAGTTGGGGTTGAGGGGTACCCTTCTGTTGCCCTGTGATTTTTTTTTTTTTTTTAAATAGATCTGGTTTCCATCTTATGTTAATGGCTTGGAATTTCACATGTATTTGAAACTTCATCCTGCGCCACCCACTTGTATCCAAGAGAGGCATAAATCTGGGCTGGGAATGCTGAGTTCATTGAAGCAGGAAAATAGGACTCAAAGCCTTTGCTTCCCGGTGTCACGGAGTCAGCAGTTTACAATTCAGGTGCTGCAGTCTCAAAGCCTTTAAAAAAAAAAAAAAAAAGCTGACAACCATTGCAGGGCTTCTCCCCTGCTTGCTTTGTGGAAGTCATCTCTCCTACAACTGAGAGAATTACTGGGGCTCTGAATGACACAGGCTGATGCTGGCAAATATCATTCAGTGGACAATTTCTTATTCCAGCATGTGTTTGATGATGTAAAATGTTTCTAAAATATTGATCATGTCTTCTGAAGTATGTTCCTGAACTTCTGACTGTCTGACAGTGTGGCAGCCCACAGTTGCACAAGAGCTTACCACATGTACGAATCCAGAAAGTTTCTGTTTTGCTGTACCAACCCATCCATGTAATAAAACTGGCACTAAAGTGAAAGAAAACTGTGTTGCAGAGGATGCCAGGATCTGTACCTTGTATAAATAATGTAACTGCACTGATTCCTTGTCTGTTAGGTCACACCGGATTTACCATCTGATGATGCTTATTTCTGGCATCCTCAGCATTAGAAATAGGTTTTCTGATGTGTCCACTAGTGGGCTCTGTATAACAAGCATGTGAAGTGCCAGTAAATGCTGTCTGTTGCTATTCCTAATAAAAGGCACAGAATAATAGCTGTCTGTACCAATAGGATATTATTTATATACTGAGACACAGCAGTATTTTCTCATTCATCACATGTAAATGCAGATAGTTTCAATAAGCAAGTCAGCCTTCATGACTTATTGCTTAAAGCAGTTCTGGCAGTTCTGTGTCCTTGTGTGCATATAATGCTTTTGTGTTGTCTCAGTATTGTGTCCTACTCTGGATGAATTGTAAATCTTCCTATTTTTCACGTGCTCTCTGGAAGATTTTCAAGAAGGAAATGAATAAGTTTGGATGCCTCCAAACTAATAAGAGAATATATTAGTTCATAGTATGGGGAGAGATGTTAAAAAGAATGACAAAGGAATCTGTAAGATATCTTAAAAATTATTGCACTGATGCTGGCATATAAAGCTTGAAAAATGGGTTAAAGTTAGGACTAGAATTAGTGAGTTTGTTTAGAAACAGTGTTTGGTATGATTTATTTTAGTGCTTAGCCACGCGTTTTGTGCATACACCTCTGATCCAACCTTTTAGGGACAATACTGAAGGCAGGATTTCCTCATTATCTTCAGATGGGTTTGATATAGGTGAAACAGTAATTAAAATCTGAAATAAGAAGAGCCAGAAGGAACTGTCTGCTGCTTGTATTGGAAGAGAGGGTGCCTCTTCACTTTCATGTTAGCACTGAACATAGGTAATGTGCTTTATTTTATTTTACTGTTTTCTTTAACCCTTCAGCAAATGGATCACTAAGTGCTACACCCTGCAGTTTTTTTATTTGTTTTTGTGTATGTTCACCTATTTTGCCAGTTGTGCCTAGTTCCTTTCTTGACCGTGTATGTAAATGATGATTGCATTGTTATATAATTCTCTTTGAGCTTCTGTCAATGCTATACAGAGTGTGTAGTTAAATATATGGCATTAAAATGGTACCAAGAAACATACAGAGCTCTGATTTATATGTCTCTAGGGTCTGTAAAGTCATACAGATATATCCAAATGGTCCAATTTGTGTGTTGTTTCTTTCAAATTTGTATGTTGTTAATTTTTCCTGAGAAGAACTGTATGTGATTTCAAAGCAACTTTCCTTTTGCTTGGCTGATTCCTGCAGGATGCTTCCCAGCAGGCTCATTTCCCAGGCAGCACCCAAGGCTGAGGAGGGGCTGTTCAGTGTTTTGGAATTACTGCCACAAACAGGAAGCATTTCATGCTTTCTATTCACAGTTATGTGAGGAGGGAAGGACGTGGGGCCTAGGGCAAGAGCTACTTTGTATTAGAAAAAGAAAGCTGACGTGGCTTTTGGCTATACCAGGTCATTGTATGTGGGGGAAAGCAGCCTGTGGTTAAGGATGTGGGAAGGAAATGCTGGGGTATTAACTGGAATAGGCTGACTCCTTACTGACTGTGTGAGCAAATTATGCTGTTTCACTAACGGTAAGATCCTAATAATGAAATGCAAAATCAAATAGATACTGGACATGTTTTGTCTTTACAAAAAAAACGTTTGCTCACATGGGAAAGTATTTGTTAAGGAGAGAAGAAAAAGCCATCATCTTCCACAGCACGTGTTAGAGTAGTGCTGTTGTTCCTGAGTCAAACCTCTAAAATACATGTTGACCTGCCTTAGCTGTGAGCACTTAGCCATGATTGGACCATGAAAAGGTAGCTACAGTACACTGCTATTGCCCAAATTCTTCACATTTTTTTTCTATTTAAAGTCATGTAAAACAGGAAGGCTGTTTTACAGGTGAGGTTGTTGACTACTGAGAATACATCTCTTCAATTGCTATACAAACCGTGGAATTACTAGACTCAGATTTCCAGTCACATCTTCAAGAAGGTGTCAGAGCTATTCTACTGAATTTCAGAATACTGCTGCTTTTAGTTAACTTCCTGTCATTTACCAGCAGGATCAGCTCAGCCCTTGCTGCAGTCAATGTTCCTCTCCTTTGCCTTTCTCTGCAAACAATGGAGCTTTTTTTTCTCTCATGAGAAATGTTGCAGTCTGACATCAATGTGCAGTAATCAAGTCTAAGTACTGAAATTGAAATCTGTTTTCTTTATTTTTTTTTTCCTTTTTGTTTGAGAAGATGGGAAATTCTTACGCCGGTCAGCTCAAGACAACAAGGTTTGAAGAAGTGTTGCATAATTCTATCGAGGCCTCTCTCCGCTCGAACAGCTTAGTTCCCAGGCCAATCTTTTCTCAGTTGTATTTGGAAGCTGAACAGCATCTGTCATCACTGGAAGGTAGGAAGTAGTGAACTTACAATTCTGCTCCCACACAGTTCTGCTGTTTGCTCTCCTAGTGGTCAGCACAAACGTTTAAAATAGGAATGCGGAAGAACTGTAGTATTCAAAGTTTTTCTTTGGATAGTTTATGACCTAAAGTAGAAATAAATATTTAAATATTTATATTAGGATTTGATCAAGATACAAAACGTGGTGTCTTTTGACAAAATGAAGCTATCTTCTTGCTCAGACTTGTTGGCATGTATAAACTGAAGATCTGGAGAAATCTTTGGTGTTTAGAACATAGATCTCTCATCCTGTATTTTACCCTATACTTCTAGAATTTATATAGTAAATGATGGTCGGGAAAAAAAAAAGACAGATTTTTGAACTTTACACTTGAAGTAATTTTTGTTGTGAATAATAGGGTACAAAAAATTGGAGCTGATTATTAAGAACGCTTATATCTACTTTTGCCCTGATTTTTTTAGTTGTTCTCTTGTAAAGGTAAAAACATAGGATAAAACCTCTGTTAAATCTTGCTCAAGTTGTTATATAGCACACAGGAGTTTCTCCGTTTAGAGAAGATCATTTTCTAAGTTTCATTTGCTCAGTTGTTTTTTCTTAGAAGTAGTATAATTTTACAGATGAACTGTAGCTCTGACAAGCAAATTTGTGATATAACTCAGTGTTTTGATGTTTTGTAATACACGTGGTTCAGTGCTGGTACAAGGTTATATTAAATATTTAACCATTTCTACCACTAGGGTGGTGTTTCATTTTTTTGACCAGGTCTGTTTATGCTGTTTTATCTTGTTAAAGACAGATTAGAGATAAGTAATGCAGAACGCATAACGATTAATGATCCACAGTAGCAGAAGAGGAAAGAAAAAACACAGCAGCCTAAAAATTAGTAATGAAAAAAGACATTTTGCATGGATTAAGCTTTTTAGTGCTACCTTACTGTAACTGCTGAGGAAATATCCCTTGAAGAAACGTTTACTCACCATTCGCACATCATTAGTCTTTTTTTTTTATTGCTGGCACAGGACATATGAATGAATATACATTAATTGCTTAAATATTTATGCTGCTTTGTCTCTTCACAAAGTGATCCTTCTATTAAATACTTCTGTGAGGATTTATTAAGCTTTTCCATGGCAGTCAACAGCGATGTCACGAAGTGGATTATGATATCATCTGTGAATGATGCTACGGGAGCGGATACATTGCTGAGGAACAGAAGTGTGATTTTGCACTCACATTGCTTCTTTCATTCATGGCTTTCAAGGAACTTTATAGGCCAAGAGAGGCTGATTCTGTTTTCTTTGCAGTTAATGGCAACAGAATTGAACTGTAGTTAATCCCACAACAGCCTGGTGGAGTACATTCATTTCATGGAAGTTTCAGACAAAGGGAACTCTGAAGGGATTTGATGTAGAGTTTTTCCAAGTTTGTTCCTTAGGTGGGAGAGGCCTACAATTTGGCATTCTGTACTCCAGCCTCACAATAAGTAGAAATGTCCACTCCTAGCTAGGTGAATCCCTGTACTCTGTGTGCTAGGAGACATCTGAAACAGAGAGCCATCCTCAAGATCCTGCATAAGCTCTTATCCACCTATCTGGTTATGCTTCCTTGCCCATGGCATTCTGACTTGCTTATATACTTGGACAGTTCTTGGCTGTAACTGCTTACTAGTCCTCAGTACAGCTGGTTTTCCTATGGTGGAGCTAGACAATTTAGACAAGGTAATGCAGTCGAGGTCGGTGCCAGAGACAAGTTAAACAGATTGGACGTTTCACACCTAAATGGTACATTTTTTACAAAGGAGCTCAAAAACAATTGTTTTCCAGTCTCTACATTTGAAAAAACCCAAACATACTTATTTCTAAGTGGATGCTTTTATGGTCACTTACTCAAGTACAGTTGCCTGTAAAATTATTTGAAGCTACGTAAATTGAAAGTACCCCATTCACATAATTTGGTTTAAATACAAGATAAATCTCCTTGGTTCCAGTAGTAGGATGGTTGTTTTTTTTTTTCATTCTGTTTCTTTCCTATCTTTTTATTAATGATGTATATTACATATGTATGTATACATATTGTATGCATACTGATACATGTTAGTCAAGGTTAAGTCATAACGCATAACTTAGCCCTGTCTTGAATACCAAAGACAAAGAGCTGCACTTTTCTCTTTGTTCACTTTCAGCATTATCTTTGGTCTACTCCCTTAAAGAAAAGTGTTTATCATTCTACCCTTCTCTGTATGCACCAACACTCAGGCTTGATGTTTAGATACTTAAAAGAAAATGCATTTCAAATTCTCTCCTAGTTTGGGGTGTCTTAAATAACCTTTAGCGACAAACTTTCAAACTCCAGATTTACTGAAGTCAGGTTTCTCTCTAATTCTTATTTCTTCTGCAGTATTTCTTTAACCAGTTCTACAATCCTCTCTCAATAAAGGAAAAAGCTATTCTGAAGGCAGGAAATAGAATCCCTGATATATATCATGTGGGTTTCTGAGTACGTGATCCAAATGGTCACTAGAAGCAAACAGTATGTCCAATTTGCATTGAGCTTTGGAGGATGCCTGCAGTGAGCTTCGTTTCAGTTCTGTTTAAAGGCTAAAAGCTGGATCAGCAGAAGAATATAGGAGCTTAACTGCTCTTCTACTTGCCCAAGTCCCACCAATGTATTCAGCTCCTGTTTGATCCTCAAGTGCCTGCAGCCCTTCACCACCAAATCTTTATGCTGCAACCAAATCTGTGTGGAAGCCAAGGAGCTATAAGACAAGACAAAGCCCCACCAGGACTCCCTTACTACCTTTTCCCTAGTTCAGATTTACGTGTTCTGCCCACTGAGCTGCATCTCTCTGCTTGCCAGTTTTTTTCCCATTTGCCATGAATGTGTCCTAGACACAAGAGGGTATGGAGTCATTGCTCAATATGTTTTGCTGAGATGTTGAATTATGCGTGAAAACATGTTTGTCACTTGGGTATGGAGAGAGGAAAAAAAAAAGAAATTTCTAGCAGAAAAACTGTAATATACACAGAGAATAAATAGGTGAATTCTGTTAGCAAGCACCCTAACAGGTAAAAATATTCACTCGAGGGACCACAACACTGCAAAAGTGATTTGCAGCAGAGTCTGAAGGTAAAACACCTGAAAGCATCTAAAATAAAAGCCTAAGTGATATATTCTTTTCCTCAGCAGTCAGAATTGCCTCTTAGAATGGTACAGTCCACGTGCAGACCTCTATGCCTTGTCTTCCAGACATCTGCCATTCTTTGACATTGTGCAGAGAGCAGCAGAGTTTTACTCAGAGCTCTGGATTCTGGTAGGAATTGGACTGTGTGAGACTCAGGTTTTCTTGCTCTGATATCAGCTATGGTGAACCTAATTTCCAGCAGGAACTGTTTCTTCAGTCTACAGCACCAAGGATGTGATAGGCACCTCACTGATAAAAACCTGTATTTCGGCTGTGGCCAGGGAGTTCTGAAGTAACAAATTTGCATTTGTTTTGGCTGTTAATATTATTAATGAAGGATACAGTAACACTGTTGTGATCAACAAGAGTTCGAACACCATGAATTAGGCCTCCAAACTCATGAGGTTAGTTTAAAAATAGAGATTATATTTTGAATAATAAATAGGGGCTTCTTTTTATTTGCCCCTTTTTCCTTTTTCGAGTGGCCTTTTCATGTTTTTGATTTTTCTTTTTCTTTTTTTTTTTTTTGAGGCAGAAGGTAAGATTTTATTTTTTTTAATCAGAGACATTCTGTAGTAAGCATAAGATTGACAACTGGAGCTTCAAAGAAAGAACAAATACCTTTAGAGCTGACAATGTTAAAGTTATTGCCAAGAAAAGAGAATCCAGTTTTCTGTAATACTTTCTGTAACTGGGTCACCTTGTTCATTCATTGATTTGATGCCAGCATTTTCTACTTTATAAGACATTTATACTACCACAATTTGTAGCAGGCAGCAGAGTAGATAATGAGGAAGAGGAGGAAGAGGAAGAAGAAGAAGGCTCAGAGTCCAGTTGTCCTGTTCCTTACCAGATGAAGCCTCCACCAGAAGGATGTTGCACCACTGATGGTACGAAATGCACTATCAGAATGCATGCTATCAGAAGGCATTTTGCCCTACTGAAATGGGTATAACTGGAGTATTTCCCCTATACCTAATCAGAATAAGATCATTTGTATGTTGTAGAAATCATAAACATTCCAGTGTTTGCTATCTGTTAGACAAATCTGGATAGTTCTTGACTGGTTTTGCATTTTGCAGTGTCTTTACCAAATGTGTCAAATAAGTATTTGTGCTAGAACACTGGCATAAGGACAGAACATCTGTTCTATTAGGCAAGGTTGAGTTTACAGGCAAAACATTCACTATAATGAGTGTGGTAATTCTCTGGCTTTATCATCAATTTTTACTACTTGAAGTGTACCTAATTCAATGTTGGTGTATGAATTAAAACAAAACAGGAAAACCAGTGAAATTCACTAGATACTTAAACATATTATCTGCATTTTTGAAGGTCTGACTGAAGTTAGAATGACATTAGTAAGTAGCCCATAAATATCTGTGATGTTGTGCAACATCATCATGAGAAAATTCACTGTGGATTTTCAAATTTGTGTTTGTTTATTGTACTGATGGTATTTGTTTATGATGACCAAAAGGCAGGGAAGAAATCTATCTCTTAGTTTGCTCTTGACCTCAGAGGATACCACTTTGTTTTTCACTGAAACTATTGGAAGATCTTTAACAAAAACAATTACCTGTGTTAAGGAAAAAAAAATCTTCTCAATTTAAAATACATTTGTTTGATTTTTTATTTTCTAGGTTTCTGCCAGTCTGGTAAGGATTTGAGACTGGTTTCAATTTCCAATGAACATATTGAGGTACCATCAGGGTTTTTACTTGTTGGCGCCAAGTCACCAAATTTACCTGATCACCTCTTAGTGTGTGCTGTGGATAAAAGATTCCTTCCAGATGATAATGGGCGCAATGCCCTCTTGGGTAAGTGTGGTCACAGTAAGAGAACACTTCTGTCTACAGTTAATAGCTTTTTTTTTTTTTGTCAAGTTCATCAGATGTTATTTCTGTTGTGTTTGTACAGTAGTTCTCATTGGTGATGCACAACAAGATGACAACTCAGGGCTGGCTATGTTTACTTTGGAAAGATACAGAGCAAGCCAATTCATTAGAAGTTCTTCATCACCTTCTGTCCATTAGCCCAAAAATTAAGTCATTGTCTGGTCTGTTTATGTCCTAGTTGCTGGAGCTACGCATCTGGTAAATGAAGTTGAACTGCCTTTCCCTGTTTTAGCTTTCCAGATACTAACGTACTTGGACAGAGTGATCTGTCAAAGTGAACCTTTCTGGCTACAATATATATGTAAACTTATTATAGCTTGTACTGTAAAAAATAAACATAGAATCATAGAATGGCTTGAATTGGAAGGGACCTCAAAGATCACTTGGCTTCATACCTCTCCTGTGGGTAGGTGCCAACCACTACATTAAGCACTGGATCAGGTTGCCCAGAGTCTCATCCATTATGACCATTTTGATTCACTTTTTGGGGGGACAGGAATCACATTCCTCCCTATGTTTAAACAATAGCATGAATTCTGGATCCTAACCTATGAATTTTTGCAGTTATCACAGTAAAATAAATATGAGGCATTATAAGTTGAATTTTTTCCTTAATGTGTAATCAGATAATACTGTTTGAATTCAGTCTTACAAGGCATGTTATTTTAAGAAAAAAGTTGTGTAGAGTACTTGAAATTTTCTTGCTTTTCATTAATTTAAGTGTCCAGTTTCTGACATAAATTGAGTCTTTCTATCTATTTTCATTACAGCCTTTCTGACTGCCATTAGCCAATACAATTAGGGGCAATCCACAATCATGTGAATGAATGAACTAAATATTGAAGTTAGTAAAGTGGAATAGTTTATATACTGGGACAGAAAGTATACGATCTAGAGGGAGAGCTATTATTTCAGTCAGACATTCTTGGGTAATTATGTATTATTTTCTTCAAAAAATACCTCGTCATTTGTCTGTGTACCAGTCTGAGCTTTAAATAGCAGAAAGGAACTATTTGTCATTGTGCCCTTTAACCATTTTCTTTCACAAACACTGAGGGATATGACGTGAACTCAGTTGTTATCTCAGTTTGAGCCACTCTTCAAAGCATTTGGGATGACAGCATAGTGTGAAGGTGGGTAATGTCATTCTGTGCACAGTAATTTCTTTCCTCATGTGATCTTGAAGAGTTGGATTGGTCACAGTAGATTTGACTAGTGATTGTAAAAGAGTTAGGAAGACTATAAATCACCCATGTGTTGTCATTTTAAAGATAAAGACAGGAATATTGTACCACTCACATCATTCAGTGCTCACACTCTTAACAGCTTAAACTCCTTAGGCTGTTAGCAGAAAGGAAGTAGTGTGCTTGTTAATTGCATGCTAAACAAGAACAGAAAAAGGCAATGGGAGCATAACTGAGAGAATTTTATACTACTTGCATCCTCAGGCATCCTCAGCTTTCTTATTTAATACTATTTTCTTCTTCAGAAACAATATAGATGCTTTTTTTTTTTTTTTTTGCTGTTCTACATTTAAATTCTATCGAATCACGTTCTTTTGCAAAAAAAAAAACAAAACAGTGATAATGTAGGATAACATGTGTATATTATATAACAAGCTTAATTGTGGAGGAATTTGCATTTGGATCTTTAAGACAAAAAAAAATCTTCATCTATAAATTGAAAAAAAAATGTTCCCTGTTGCTATATTCTGGTGAAAACATATGATAGATCTCAGTGACATGAAGATGGAATACTATTGGTAGAATAGACCATATAGTAAGTGGAAGTGATATTTTTATTCTAGTTTTCATACACTGATGCAAATCAGATCCAGGTAAGAAAAATTAGAAGCAGACATCAGTAGTCTGTTTCAGTTGCAGTAAGTTAAAAGGCAGAAACCCTTTTGTTTTAAATTCTTTGCTTATTAGGCTAACACTGTTATCTGTCTTGTGCTAAATTGAAGATGAAAACTTTTCATAGAGTCCATCAAGAGCAGAAACCCTTTTTAATACTTCTATTTTTAAAGAGAGGGTAGAAGGCTTACTTTTATATTCTGAATTTAAGCTATGCTGTCTTCAAAGATCATGGCCTTTCAGAACAACACAAAGTGATTCCTGAAGCTCTTATGTATTGAATTCATTTTGATTTGAAATTAGGTATCATTGTCAGTCAGATTATGTTCCGCACTTTTGCTAAGGTTTGCTGGTGATTCGGGCGCATCACTTCTAACCCTTGAAACTTTTTATTAAAAAAAAAAAAATTCTTTTTTTTTTTTTTCCCCCAATATATTGTGTTTTTTTGAGGCATTTATTACTGACTATTGTGGGACTTTTTTTTCCCCCAAATAATTTCTTTGTAGGGAACAAACAGAAATTTCAGAAGAAAGAAAAGTTTCAGGAGTTTCTTGACTAGCTTTTGACTTATGGCCGTGTTCCCATAAGGGGCTGCTGAAGTTTGCACCAATTTATTGATTATGCTAATGAGTTGTCCCACCATCTAAAAGTATGTACCTGTAATACGAAAGTTGTCCCCATTGGAGAGTGAGGTTATTTTGTTTCTTTGTTTTTACAGTGGATGGTTTACTTCATGGAAAACTTCTGTCTTCTGGAAGAGGCGTTCTCTGTATTTAATGAGCCTGAGAATGTATTGTGTATATTTCCATTAATAGAGTTAGATCCCAAGTTATGCTACCCTGCAAAACAAATTCAAATTTTGGCTCTAGGAAACTCGTCCTTTTTGTTTTGTAGCCTGAAGGAATGCTTCACGGGAGGAAGAGCTGTAATAGTGTGATATTTATTGTTTCCTTGGAAATGCAGCTAATAGGTATCACCCCCAAAGGTTTTTCTCTTTTTTATTTTTTTCTCCAATTCTTACTCATAAGGAGAGTCTCTCATGATATAAACAAAGCAGCTATTCACCCATCATTTTCCTTCCCAAAAGACCTAACAGCTGCCCACTTTCCTAGCAGGGAATAAGAAATCCTTTCTTTTTTCAGTGGGTCCCTGAGGTCAGGATGACAGAGGAAAAGATTAGTTTGCATGCATTGTAAGCTGTGTGTAAGATGAAAAGATTGCAATATAAAATCTGTGGCACTTCTGTTAGAAGGTACAATGTTCTAGTTGGCTTTTGTAATAGTAGTGAGTTTCTGTACAATGGAGTCTTAACATGGCAGTATTAATTTCATGTATTTTTTTTTTAATGTGGGCCTTCAGTCTTCAAATGGAATGGTAATGAATGGGAGGGAAAAAATGTGAAGCATTGTAGATGTTTGTGTGCTTTTTGCTTGTGAGTAGAACTGAGCAGAAGAAATATTTCTGTTGAAGAGTTAAAACCATGCTAATTCTTAGTATTAAGCAAGGTTAAAACTTTCAAAAAATATTATAATTACATAAATATTAACATTAATTAAAACCCCATTATTCATTTAAAGAAAAAAAAAAAAAGCCAGGAAGAAAATTTTCAGCTGGGCCAACAGGTGATAGAATAGATTATGAGATTTTAGATGAATATCGTTCCATCTTGAAATCTTCTATTTACCTTTATCACAAGCACTCTATTAGTCCAAAGGTGCCATTGCCCTGTCGCATGGTAGATTGGACTTCCCATCCATTTAGTCCAAGATCCTGCTACTGATGCTTAGCATGGAAGTGATTTTTAAATTAGTCGTAGAGTTGGAAGTTGAGTTGGAAGGGACCAACAAGGATCATTTAGATAATGGGTCACTCCAATGTGGGGAAATTCAAGCAAATGCACTTAAGTTATCAGATTCAATCAAATATCTTCTGATTAAACAATCTTCAGAGGGTAACAGACTTAAGTCACTACTGAACTGAGTTGAGTTTGAACTGCTGACCTAAAGGTGAAAGGCTTTTAGCCCCGAAACTCCAGGCATTGATTTCTAATTCTCTTGTGCAATCAGTTGCATGACATAGATATATTGAGCCACCTTATGGCTGCCCTGACTCCCTCTGACCTTTGTCCTTTCTGTAATATATGGGAGAATATGTAATGTGTCTTGCTTATAAAGCAAACTCTCCTCTCTATTGGTTGTTAGACCTAACCATTGCATGTGAACAGGGCATGCACAGAGTGAGAATTGGTAGTGGGTCCAGACTTGTTCAACTTCTCATCAATGACCTAGATGAAGAGATGGAGTTTACCTTCAGCAAGTTCACTGTTGATACAAAGCTGGAAGGAGTGGCTGACACACCAGAAGGCTGTGCTGCCATTCAGAGAGACCTGGACAGACTGGACAGTTGGTCAGAAAGGAACCAGATGAGGTTTAACAAGAGCAGGTGTAGAATCTACACCTGGGGAGGGATAACTGCATGCGTCAGTACAATTTAGGGGCCAAGCTGTTGGAAGGGAGTTCTGAAGGTGTACACCAGGACCTGGGTGTCCTGGTGTACACCAGGTTGACCATGAGCCTGCAGTGTACCCTAGTGGCCAAGAAGGCCAATGTTATCTTGGATTGCATTAAAAAGAGCATGGCCAGCAAGTTGAGGGAGGTGATCGTCCCCCTCTACTGTACCCTGGTGAGGCCACATTTGGAGTATTGAGTCCAGTTTTGGGCTCCTCAGTTAAAAAAAACAGTGTCCTGTTAGAGAGAGTCTAGTGGAGGGCCACAGAGATGAAGAGGGTCCTGGAGCATCTCCCTTAGGAGGAAAGGCTGATAGACCTGAGGCTGTTTGACCTGGAGAAGAGAGACTGAGGGGAGTTGGACTGATCATCTCCAGAGTTCCCTGCCAACCCCTACAATTATGTTACCCTGTGATTCTTGTGCTGGGGGCCCCAGAGATGGACACAGTATTCCAGAGGGCCTCACAAATGCAGAGCAGAGAGTGACTATCACACCCCTCTCCCTGCTGGCCACCCCCCTGTTTAAGCAGCCCTGGATACCATTGGCCTTTCTGGCTGTAAGAGCACACTGCTGGCTCATGTCCAGCTTTTCATCCAACAAGACCCTCAAGCCATTGATGAACACTGTTCTCAGTCTTACTTTGTCTGCTGCAAGGCTGGCAGTGGATGCTTCAATCTGAAAAGCAACCCTGGAAAGAGTAATGAATGAACATCATTTTAATGCACTGAAATTATAAAGTCACACTATATTGTATCTGTGCTGTCATCAGAGAAAGTGTCAGTCTGAATGAATGGGGTGAAATTCAGTGTTGGCAGGTACTTGCCAGAAAGAACTCTGCTCAGTCGGGATGGGAAGACTTGAGGTGTAAGATGATAGTTTTACTTAAATGAAAAACTGAAAAATAAACTTCTGAATGGTTCTCTGAAGAGTTTTTAAACAAGTAGACTCTTCAGGAGTTTTAATTCTTATTAAAACTCACCTGTATGCTAGAGTTGGTGAAAACTAGTTCTCCAGTAGACCTGGAATAGTAGACTCTTAAAGATAGATGGTGTAGAACAAATGACTGTTTCAGGAAGACGGTATTTTTTTTGTTAAATCTGTGTTAGTTTGCTGATGATTTACAAGAATTATCAGTACCGACTGGCGTAATGTCCACATAATAAGATTTTGTGTCCACTGTCCCACTTTCTGTTACAGAAATATTTCTACATGTGGCTTTGGAAAGCAGTTGGACACTTTCATCAAAACAGTAAAACCTAGAAAGGGTAAAGGTCCTTCTGTTTTTCTTTTGGAAATAGTCTCCTCATGCTTCTGTTTGGAAACAAATAAGGCCTTGCAAGTGGAAACCAGTTAAAAATTGCAATGCTGCTGCTCATGCTCAGTATATTGCCAAGATGTAGAGGAAGTTTTCATTTGCTACCAGAAGCATTTTCTGTAGTTTCTTGATCTGTCTAAAATGCATGTAAATTCTACAGCCTTTATCAC
Source organism: Odontophorus gujanensis (assembly GCA_013399175.1). NCBI lineage: Eukaryota > Metazoa > Chordata > Aves > Galliformes > Odontophoridae > Odontophorus > Odontophorus gujanensis. The sequence continues at coordinate 159,638 of VXAB01005932.1, read as the reverse complement.
ATCCATTGTAGTTTTGTTTCCCTTTGTTGCTTTTATTGCAGCAACTGAAGGTACTGTGATGTTAGACAGATGCTTTTGTGTTGACTGATACAACACAGGGGATTCAGCAGTCTTGACTCGTCCTGATTTTGTGAGTCATAATGACCTTTATCATTCTACCTATCAGCCTCAGTGATATATTAGACAGCTTTCAGTAGTTATTGTTCACTCATTACCATAGAAGCAGACGAAATGCCACATAAACTTAGATTTGTAATGAATTCTTCTGTGCAATTTGAAAATTAATGAAAATACTCAGGTTGTAGAGCATGAAACAGGTGTTTACAATGCACAGTGTTTCAGTGACTGTGTGTTAGTCACTTAGGAAATATTGAACATTGATTTGAAAATGTCATTTGTCTGAAATGCGATGGAAACTCTCATAAATGGCTCTTCATTCTATTTAACATGTTGCAGTTATGAGGAATAACATTGGAAATATTATAATTTACACGAGATGCTTTTCCTTTACTTTATTTTTACTATCTTTTGATTGACTGAAGATACAATTTCAGTTTGTAATTCCTGTGATAACACATCAAGATGCCCACTAGATGGGATTAAAATAAAAAGAACCTTTGTGCTTCAGGGCATGTAGAGGGAATAGGGAGAAAATTTCCATGGGGAACATTATCTTCTATTTACACACTATACAATTTCCTTGTAGGAATTAAGTATTTTGAGATAATTGTTCAGACATAGTACAAAACTTTCCTGTGAAAGTACTTTGGAAAATAGAAACAATGTTGTTTAAGAATAAAAAGCAGATAAGACTTAATTAGCTGTTCAAGGATTGTTCTTTATTTACGGTGATAATGGCATCACCATCATGAGCTCCTCTTTGAAGCTCAAATTTTATTCCTCAGAATGAGAGGAAATGGCAGTATCCCTGGAAATGCCCCATTAAGCTTGAGTACAATGAGCTTCTTTACGTGCAAGGATTGCATCTCTGTTGTGTTCTCTAAAGTTGCAAACGTTATTTTCACAATCATAAATAGCTTACAGTGTTGTGAAGTGCTAACACAATCCCATCATATAATTTGAGAAATTTACTTAAATCAATATCCTAAGACTGCATTAGTATTTTTCTTTCTAAACAAACATCTGTAGTGGATGCTTGGTCCTTAAATATACTTGGATATTCTTAAATATAGTAGATTAAATATACTTTATTTCCTGAGGCTTCACTGAATGTTTAGATTCAATGAAAGTTTAAAAAGAAGTAAAGCTTACTTTCTGTGGTGGTAAGTGTGTGATTCAGTACAGTTCAGTCAAAAATATTTTGTTTTAATGCTTTGTTGGTACTTAATGCGTGGGTACTGTGATTTTTATTTTTTTTTTCTGGTGGGAGAAAGTGAAAAATGTGGCTTATTTTACTTTTTCTGTTGATGTGGCGTTCTGTTTTTGCAGTCTAGCAGCCAAGGTGCAACAGAGAGGACTCAGTGTAAAATATTTTGGATGATAACATTAATACAAAGTTAAATCTGTAAAATAAAACTCCTCCACAGAAGGGTCATGTTTTGATGTTATTAACAGACACCAACCTATCTCATTGGATTATATGTATTGTTTGTTTTATCAGGCTTCTCTGGCAATTGTGTTGGCTGTGGCAAGAAAGGTTTCTGCTACTTTACAGAATTCTCAAATCACATTAACCTTAAACTGACCACTCAGCCCAAGAAACAGAAACACTTAAAGTATTATCTGGTCAGGAATGCACAGGGAACTCTAACCAAAGGATCTGTAATCTGCTGGAAAGGGGCAGGTAAGATAATGAAGCTGTCTTACTTGAGCACTGGTTTTTGTCATCCAAGCTTGGATATTGCCGAAGCTGGCGTCTATGTAAAACCTGAGAAGATCAGTTGAAAGAAAGACTCCTTAAAGTGCAGCTGTAAAAAGCAATTGTCCACCCTAATAAGAGGATGGCATGTCTGATGCCATCAGTTCCTCCCTTCCAAGTGCTGTAGCCTTATTAAGTAATTCACCTGTGAAATTACCAAGACAAACATGCAGAAAAAAGCAACTGTCACTGTTGTCAGTGGGTAAGAAGTTTCTTTTCTTTCTTAAGAACTCAGAGGCCGGCAGTCTTCATCCAGCACCTGTTCAGGCACAGTGTGCCAACTGACAGAGAGCACAGGCCTCTCTGGGAGCACAGCGAGTGAACCTCCCCCAAACCCTCCATCTAGGACTCTGCAAACAGGTATGGTGCAGAAGGAGAACGCTCTGAGTTAATGTGTGCTCTTACTGCTCTGTGTGTGCACATCTGTGTGCATTTCTACAAATAGACAAATAAATAAGCACGTTACCCCATACAATACAACAAATTGAATAGATTTAGAATATCTCGTGAATAAAGAAAGGAATCCTGCTTTCAAGGCTTTTTACTGTCCATTTGTCCCCCCTGGATTTATATTCAAAATTTTGGGAAAGAATAAAACGGATAGGTGATGTGAAGCTTGTTCATAACTATGGCAAACTATGTCTTTTAAGAGACAGTTTGCATTATAACCAGAATATGCATTACTGCTGGGATTGTACAGGCATCAGCAGAGAAAAGCAGCTTTAATATTAGAAGATAAACTGATGAGTAGTATCTTTGTATTAACAATTTTTTTTAACATTTACTTTTCCTTTATCCTTACATAAGTAGAAGGTGATCGATGATAGTGGCTAAAGTGATCTTCCTGAGCTTCACAATGAATATTCTCTTGTGACTTTTACAGAGATTCATAGAATGGTTTGTGTTGGAAGGGACCTTTAAGATCTTGTAGTTCCAACCCTCTGCTGTAGACAGAGATACCTCTCTCTAGACTGTGTTGCTCACAGCCCCATACAGCCTGGCCTTGAATGCTTCCAGGGATGGGACGTTCACAACCTTTCAGGGCAACCTGTTCCAGTGTCTCACCATCTTCAATGTAAATAATTTCTTCCTGATATCTAGTCTAAATCTACCTTCTTGCAGTTTAAATCCATTTCCCCTTGTCCTGTTGCTACCTGCTCTTGTAAGTTCATTCCCAGCTTTCCTGTAGGCCCCCTTCAGGTACTGGAAGGCTGCTATAAGCTCTAATCAGAGCCTTCTCTTCTCCAGGCTGGGATGCAGTACTGCAGGTGGGGTCTCATGAGAGCAGAGGGGAACAATCACCTCGACCTACAGATGTGAGAACTGAAGCACATCTGTTGGTAGTTATATTCTATCTGAGAGACAAAACCCAGTTAAATAGTTCGGATCTGGAATGCTGGTAGCCCTCCGGAACAAACTGGTACTCTCTTTACAATAGCAGCATTGGCATTTGTTGATATTGAGATCACAGATGTATTTAAAAAAAACCAACAACATTAATTTCATGAACATTAGACTTATAAAAACCTTTTTTTTTAATGCAGCACACTTAAAATGATGTGTCAGTCTCAACTGCATTGTTATTAAAATCTTAAACAATAGTTAATTCTGATTCTCTTTGATTCTTACGTAAACTTCATATAGCAGCTAGAGACAACCTGCAAATAATCTAAAAGATCTGAAATACACTTTTAGTTGCACAGTGGGATTTTAGGAGTGGAACAGCAATATTCTGGTATGAGATCAGCAGTGAGTTTATTTTATTCAGCATTGAAGTTGCTCTGAGCAGATCTTGATGTCTCTATTAAATGATAATTTTATTATGTCAATTTGGGATCTTGATCTAGAAACATTAATACATCAATACTTTATTTTTTTTTCTTGCCAGCTACAGCCATAGATCATACTCCATCAACAGCAGCATTGTGCTCAGTAGCTTATAATGGCAAGGAATCTCCCAAACAACAGTTGGTGAAAAATAACCTGTCTGCTTTGACAAGACCACTGGTATTAGGTATTCGTATGGATTTGTTCTTTAATAACCCTAAGCTCTGTATTCCATGGATGTGATAGAAACACTGAAAAAATGATATCATGATCATAATTATCTGTATGAATAGAAAATACTCTTCCCTTCCAAATCTTTTGTCATAACCCCTCCTTTTCTTTTGAATGTTAAAAAGTTTATATGATTTCAGCCATAGTGTTTTATCAATTCAGATATTAATTTGAATTGGAAGTTCTTCATTACACTTACAGTTGATATCATTTTGAATCAGTAAAGGCTGGATTCTGAGTCTAGTTTCTTAAATAATATATTTGCATCAATCTCACCAAGCAGGCTTTGTGAAGGAAATTAAGAAAATCATGTAAGACATCATTCACAAACTGATTTCTGTGTTGCAGTCCACTTTGGGATGGAGCATTAAGTTTTGACAACTGGCTCCAGACTAAAGAGACTTTCCTCACCGAACCATTATAATCTTGATGTGTGTTAATTATTTTCTGTCACTGTTTCATGTCTCTGACCTGTTTGAGCTGGGAAGTTTTTGTTAGTCTTTGCCATGACTTGTTCAGGTTCTTGATCGCTTTCTTCCATGCTGGAACAAGATTTCAGATCTTGCCAATTCATTTCAGCTGGATTCTGAATATCAATATATTAGATAATCCTGGAGGAAGGAGTAAGGCATTTTGAAACGAAAATTTCTTCATACTGAGCTAAGTATCATCTTGAAATTACGTTTGAATCACATCATTATGCCAGGAAATGAAATGAAAGAGTGGGTAGAACAAATGGTTACATACTGCCCTCACATGGTAAACGTTTAAAAATGAACTTTGAAAACTTGGGCATAAGATTGTTCCACAAATGAACAATCTTCTCCAGATTTCAGCATTCCTGGTTTACTTTTGACTTTAATATTTTTCATAAAAGTAAACCATAATAGCACAAAAACTCAACCAACAGCATTTTTAATACACAATTTTTACTCATTTTGAATTTTGTGTAAGACAAAGCATTTGACCAGGAGATATGAACTTGCCAGTGTACAATAGTAACAGTTTTTGTATTTTATATTAATGTGTATAAGTAGAAACAACTCAGTTCTTCAAGACACTGAGTAATTCCTGGGCAACTAGGGACTCTCAATAGTTGATTTAAGTGGAAACTCATTGTTTAGGATTTTGCAGGAGTGCACAAGGTGACTGAAGGAAGAAATGCGAGACTGAGGAATATATTTGTCATGGGCTCCAAGAAAAACTGTGAGAAATATGGTTGTGGTTTTACAGACAAAGATCTTGTTGCTCAAGATGAGTATATGGAATGTGCAGAAGTAATTTGCTTCGAGTTAATACAGATTGTCATTAAAGAAAAGGTGATACCAGCGGGAAGTACAAAAACCTCAACAATGGAAAAATTGTTGAAAAGAGCACAGATCTTTATTAATATTATGCTGAAATCCATGAAAATATTTTTTTCAACATGAAGTTACATGAAACATTATCGTGGGTTTGGAAATAGAAGGCATCAAATGCACATACTGGCTTCAAAAATTAACATAAGCATTCTTAGTATGTCTAATTTGAGTATATTGCTCTTAATTCAGAGTAAACATTGGTATAAAATAGGTAAAGCTTAACAGGATTCTACACCAGGAAGTTCGTAGGTCTTTAAGCAGAAGATAGCAAAGCAAAACGGAAACCATAAGCAATAATTACACTCATGGGGTCAACCTTGTCTACTGCAGTACTTAATATTTAATTCAGTCCATCAACACATGTTGTATTATCATGCACTAAAATGAATACATTTTATTCTAATACATTTATTAAATGTTATCATTATTCAGGCACTTTGACAAATTCAGGACCTCCAAAAAAGCGCCATAAAGGTTGGTCACCAGAATCTCCATCATCCACTGAAACTTTGAACTTGCCCCTCAACCCACAGGTTCCAAATAGAATTAAAAATGGTAAGCTGTACCCAGGACAATGATAATGTTCATTTCATTGTTTAGAAAATAATGGGGGAAAAGAGGCAATATTTTAAAAACACACAGATTCTCAGGAGAGTTTTGTAAGGCATTTGATACTACATTTACAGGATTGTTTGTGTTCTTCATTTTTATTGATTCTTCTTCGAGGTTCTGGACCTAGCTCTCATTAGAATCCAGTCATCAAGTCATTTTTAATAAATTGCAACAGGTACTTGTGTCCATCTTTAGACACTGAAACACCTTTGGGATATGACAGTTAGTGTCAGAACTCGGATATGAAGGTATCATCTCTTGTTTCACTTGTTTGTCACTGTGTTCTTGGCCCTTTCTTGAATTTTAGTCTAGATACAGACTAGTGATGTGCAGTGAAACAAACCAACTTTACCCAGGATGTTTTCTTTTAGTGTGCTACTATTAAAATTACCATGAAGAAGTTAGTTTTGAACAAATGCTAATCTTAATTTATTTTTTATATATACCAAAAAACCTTGTAATTAGTTTTACTGATTCTATCATACAAGGCCCACAAATTATACCTTTGCATTGATATAATGTATATCTCTATATTCACACATTCAGATCTAGAAAGGTTTACTTATAAATATTTTGAAATCCTTGGGTGCTTGTTCAATGTTCAATACAGTTCTCAAAAAAATAAGCTTAGTATGGGTTGTAGTAACAGTTCATGAAATGTTTGATGTCACCTCTAGAGCTATGTAACACTTATACCAAATGTGTATGTGTGATGATGTTGAATAACTTTTAATTGAGGAAGCGATTACTAGATCTTACTCCAGAGATATTATGTATAAACTCTTAGATGGTGGAAGCCTGTCATCTCTACCACATTCTGCTTTGGTGGGGCCAGCCTCATCTCCAATGGTGGGCTCTGGAGAACCTGTCTCAGTTCCTGACAACTTGTTGAAAATCTGTAAAGCAAAGCCAGTTATTTTTAAAGGTAAAAAAACCCAACCCCTCACCAAGACCTCAGGTCTTTTTTTGTAAGAGATGTAAAGATAAATCCTACTTCTAAACACTGCTAAAGCTCTCATTTTTTAATTATCTACTATTCAGACTCTTTAAGTATGAAATTAATGTGATATGTACAAACGCTGTTTATTTCTAAGGTCATGGAAACTTCCCATATCTTTGCGGGAACATTAATGATGTGATTGTGAGTCCTCTACTGTATACCTGTTACAGAAATTCACAGTCTTTATCTAGAGCATATGAGCAGTATGGTGCTCCAACAATACAACCTATTTCAGAGGAAATGCAGCTCTTGTTGACTGTCTACTACCTTGTTCAGCTAGGTAAGGTGATTTTCTAAAAATAAATTAGTTGCTCCTGAAGACCATTAAAATTAAATGATACACTGGGGAAAAAAAAAAAAAAGACAATAGCTGTAATTCATTGTTTTTGCATATAGTCCATAGTTTATAAATATTATATTGACACATGCAGTATTCAAACACTTAAATATTTCTAATTAATGATAGTAGACAGGTTCCAATTACAGCAACTTTATTTGAGTCTCACAAGGACACTTCAAAATGAAAGATATAGTTCACATTTTCTAATGGCATGCATAAATCTGAAATATGAGCATCTCTAAAAAAAAAACCAAACATTTTTTTTAAAGTTTTGTTTGATTATTTCATAATATGAACATTTTCCTCTTAATTTTTTCTTAGCTTCAGACCAAGTCCCTCTGATTGAGGATTTGGAACAAATATTCATGCGTTCTTGGCGAGAGTCACACCTGTCTGAAATCCGTCAGTACCAGCAGGTGATTCCACAGGCCTTTCCTCAAGTGCCCAGCCATATTGCTCCAGTGACCTCGGCCCAGCTCCCCTGGCTGGCAGGGCTGGCAGCCAGCTCCTGTAATGACAGTGTCCACATCATTGAGTGCAGCTATTCTCTGGCTGAAGGGCTTTCAGAAATGTTTAAACTGCTCATCGAAGGAAAATTAATAAAGACAAACTACGTAGTGATCATATGCACTGGCAGAAATCGAGCCATTGATTCTTGCATTGTGATAACAGGTGAGATCCCAAGGGTGTATCTTCAGGCAAAACAGAGTCATTCCATGCTATGAGAATTTTCAGTAAGCCGCCTCATGAAAAAGAGCCTTGACCAAGAAGGAATGGTGATGAACCCAAGCTGCTGCTGCACAGTTGGATCTCCCCACTAATCCCATTCTGCCTGCATTAGCTGTGTCCTTACAAAGGCACTACTACAAATACATAATGTAAAACTAATAGCAGTCAGTGTGTAATACTTTCCTCCTCTGTGCTACTGGGGTATTCCTGTGAGCAGAGGACTGAATATTTCCCTAGCTTCTATAATATGCTCTTTCAACCTTATTGCCTTCAACAAACATGGTACATACTTAGAGGGAAAAAAGTCTCATCTTGGCCTTTGTTTTTTGTCAGGAGGGAATTAATTCAGCTGGGAGTTTTTTTTAATTGGGACTTAGAATGTTTTTATTGTAGTTCAAAGTACTTTCAAAATGTCTTTTTTGTCTTTTAGGAAAGTATCAGGCAAGAATTCTCTCTGAGGGCATGCTCACTCCCTCAGACTACCAAAAAGAAGTAAACTATCAACTGGTCACAGGCAAAGTGGAATCTCTGGGGTCCTTCTTCAGCACCCTCTGCCCAGGTACATAATATGCTGTAAATAGGCGTATTTCCAAGTCTCTCAGTCTTTTTAGTGGGTGAAAATAGCTGTGCTCGTGCTTCCTGGAAGCAAAATGTTATTAGAAATGTATAAAAAATATAAAAAGGACGAAGGTGTGAAAGTACATTAGAACTGCAGTTCTTCCTAAATGTGTCAGTTTCTAAATTCCCTCAGTTTCATAAAAATATGCCAGCAGGAAGCTGAATGTGCTATTCTTAGCTATGCAAATCTATCTATATAAGTTATATAAGCCCATATGCACATTCTTTTGCTGTAAGCACATGATTCATTTGGACCATGGTAAAACAGAATTATTTTATTGAAGGAAGTCTTACTGTGAACTTGATCTTGATGCATGGGAAAGAGAAGAAAATTGCAGAGTCAGCTTGACAGGATCATTTTTAACTGAGTATATTGAGGATTACTACAGTCAGAGTTTTCTGTGGCTAGATCCAGCCATGTGGAAAATGTAACTGTATCACACAACTAGAGCAAATGCAGCATGCTTCTCAGTGTTAATGCATTTCACAGTCCCCTTCACCATTCACATCACAACACAAAATCTGTACTTAAAAGGCAAGAACACTTTCTGAACATGTTATGATATTTTCACTAGTCACTGAAGAGACACCTTTCTTCCTAAGAACCATCATGCAGTTATGTTGGTGTCTCTGTTCCTAGTATCTTTGAGTTACGATTCTCAAAATAACTTCTACTGTTGTTTGAGCAGAACAAGTAAATGAACATCCTGAAAGGAGTTACCATCTACATCCGCTGGATTGCACTTCACGGAGCAGACCCTGCCACTCTAATATCATTTGCAGACATGTCCTAACATCTTTTCAACTGCTGAGAAAGTACTAAGTACTCAGGACAGACAGGCTTGTATTTTCTGAATAGCTATCATCTGTAAGCAGGGTCCTTGCTAAACAGGACAGGATGTATTTGCAGATGTACTTAGCTCAGCAAAACATACTTTGCTTGCTTTTAGCATTATGTATTGGTAGAAAACTCTAATTTCTCTGTCTACTTCATAAGAAAATATTTTTCCTTCTTTTTCTCAAAAGATTTTAAAGAATAATATCTCAAAAAAAAATCTAGCTTCAAAAACTTCTAATCCTTGTTAGTGAACAGTACAAATAGCTCAGTGGTCAGGCCATAAACTTGGTTGTGTTCAGGTGTTTGTTGTTGCTGACTTAGATCACAACCTTGAAGCTAGCTTTCTGCTACATTTTGTAAATGTCCTAGGCTGAGGTCTGTAGAGCTGATATGTCATTCCTTGGCCTAGTGTGCATTTTATTAGTGATAAGGTGAAAAAAATAATGCAGTGGAAACTAATGATAGGATTCATGTACAAAATGGTCAATAAACCAAGGAGGTGACAACTACCTAGTGTACACAAAGCTCTTTGAGATCTACTAAAGAAAGTCAACATGAAATACAGCTGTTGTCAACCTGGATATTTTTACCACTATCCTTTCCATTTGATAGAGGGTGACATTGATCTTTTGCTGGAGAAATTTTATCAGGAAAACCAAGGGCACATCTCTTCATCATTGCCTGCTTCAGCAAATAAATCAGCGACACTGAATGGAACAGGAGCAGTTGCTTGTACAAGTAAGGAGGATTTTCTGAAAAGGTAATAGAGTCAGATGCTTGAGAGTAGGTCTTTAGGTTTGCAGTTAGATGAACCTGGACAGAGTCCTGGGCTCTTGAAGAATTCTGTTCTGAGATGATTGTGAGCTTACGTCTTGGGTTATCCAGATTTACACTGGTGGATGCTCAGCTTCATTCCATGAGAACTGTAATCCCTGAAGCTTTAAATTTTACTTCCTTGGTAGCAGAATGCTACTGCACAAGTTCAATTTCAGCTCTTAAATACTTAAGAGACTTGCAGGAATAAAATGCCCAAGTGCAGAAAGTTTCTTTTACATGTTCTATATAGATTTTCCTAAATTGGAATTCTGACTCATAAGCAAAGTTCCTTAAAGAATAGACCTATCATTCTTTTCCAGACTGTAAGATTTTGTATTAGATTAGACTTCTGGTTTATATATTAAAAAAAAAAATTTGTCTTTTTCTAGGTTACGAGATTGAACGACATCAGATCCGCCCATTCCAGCTAGCAGTGGCTCAGAAATTGCTGTCTCATATTTGCTCAATTGCTGACTCTAGCACTCAAAATCTTGATTTGGGTTCCTTTGAGAAAATTGATTTCTTAATTTGTGTTCCACCCTCTGAAGTGACTTATCAGCAGACTTTGTTTCATCTCTGGCATTCAGGTGCTCATTAGTTAGCTTTGTTAGCTGGATTTGCAGGAAACCACTGAAAGCATTTGTGTCTGGAAATACTGACATTTATTCCGTTTTTTTTTTCTAGGTATTTTGTTAGAACTTGGGTTGGAGAAGCAGCATCTTACAAAGCAGAGGGTGGAGCAGTATGTTATGAAACTTGACGCAGAGGCCCAGATTAAGTTCAAAGTCTTTCTGCAAAACTCTATGCAGAATCCACACACTCTGTTTGTGCTAATCCATGACCATGCACACTGGGATCTAATGAGGTGAGAATACTCTAACTTGCTCTTTGAGCAATTCTTTTTGTTTTCATTAACTCTTAAGATCAGGTTTATGATTTGTCTTCCTTCATCTTTTTGCATCTTTGCAAACATCTTTGAGAAAATGGACTGCTTTTGCTTTCACTGACATCAGTTAAATGAAGAGTCTGTAACAGAAATTTAATTGCCTGGGATTGCCCACATAGTCATAGCAGAGACACAAGCATTTCTGAAGGCAGAGAGGTCATGGGTTGGCACAAACGTTTTCTGAAGTTACCTACCTCTCTTTGTTGATGACAGCATCTTGCAGTGCTGAAGCTTTGTAACTTTTTCCCTGCAGATAAATGTTTGAGTTGGGACTGATGTGTTAAGCTGGAGCAAGGAGTCGATTGCAGATGTCCCATGATACTGGCATTTGCATTAACAATATGTATTCTTTATTGTACTAATTCTGTCGCATGTAATTTTCTCCCTTTCTTTCTACTATACTGGCTTATGGTCTGTCATTTTCTGTCTTGTTTTTTGTGGCTAAGAACTTCTTTTTCTCAAGAGCAGCACTAACAATGTGGCTAAATTTAGCAGAGAAGTGTGTGATCATTAGTAACTGCCATAATGTCAGCTTTCTTTTGTATTCTGGTGGCTGTAAGAGTCTGGTAATTTACTAGCTATGGAGTTAACCAGCCTTAAAGCTGCAGCGAAATAAATTGTGTTTCTTTTCCTATCCTTCCATACAGCTAAATCTGGGTAAAGAATAGAGTCCTAAGTTCCCTGTACACATTTAACTTCGATTTCACATCTCCCTTGCGCCAATCGCTTTGGAGAGTTTTGGGTTTCTGTTTTGCAGTGCTGTGCATAGCCTTTATCCTCAGACAGAACTGTCTACAGGACTTGTTGACAGACTGTTGAACTGCAGGGAGGTGAAAGAGGCACCCAACATTGTGACCCTCCACGTGACTTCCTTCCCCTATGCGCTGCAGACACAGCACACTCATATCAGCCCTTACAATGAGATCCACTGGCCTTCTTCATACAGCAATGTAAGATGGATGCTCTGAGGTGATTTTGTGATCTTTTCATGAGTTATTTGACATTTATATACTTGGTGAAACTCTGGAGGCCTGATAATTTTTGTGTACACTGAATGAAGTTTGCGTGGCATCCCTTGTGATCAATCTGTGTCAAATTCTTTTTTCCCTTTGCTTCTCATGTAATTTTTTGCTTTTTTTCTTTATACCTTGTATATCTCCTATAGCAGGTTACTCTAGTAACCCTGCTATAAACCTTTGAGTTATATGAATAGAAACCATCTTAAAATCTGTTTCTAGTACATTACTGCATAAATATAAGTAGATATAGATGAATTTTCTTCATCTATTTTTACCTGTTTTTTTCTATCTGTCTATATGTATATGTTGGGAGAGAGGAGAGAAATGGGAAAATGGAGTAAACTTTTTTTTCTTTCTCTTTATATTTTATTATGTGCTTGAATATATGTATGCTTATTATAGAATGTGACTGCAAACACCGATGATTAATCAATTGTAAATTAATAATTGGTAGATTTTACCTTTGAATTTTTATTGTTTCGTTTCTTTTAGGGTGTAGATTTATATCACGAAAACAAGAAATACTTTGGGCTGTCAGAATTCATTGAATCCACCCTCTCTGGGCATAGTATCCCACTGCTTCGGTATGACAGCTCTTTTGAAGCAATGGTCATGGCTTTGGGGAAGAGGTATGGTCCATCCTTAGTTTAATGCAGGAAATTTAGGAAGTGTATTCTAGTATCTTGAGTTATTAGTTAGAAACCTGATTTGTTGGTTTTTTTTTGTCTCTCAAATTATTTCATTTGTTCTTACTTTATCCTCCGATCTTTTTTTTTTCGTTTGTATATATTTGATCTGTAATCTAATCAGTTCAGATGAATTGACTAGATAGACTTGCACAGTGTTCAGCCCATAGTAGTGTGTGTATCTAATAATAATAGATACTTCTATATTATAGTATTTGAAAATGGCACTACCATGTTCTTTCAAATGTATTATTACTTTTATAATAATAATACAGGCCTTAGCTGATTTTTTTTTTATGTATCATTTTTGTATACTGCATAAATAGACCACAAAGAGAAGGAGGTCTGTCACTATATTTTGTGTGCTTATATCAGTGGTAAAACCTTTAGAGGATCATCTCAGCTTGAAAATATATCAACAGCTAGTTTTCCTTGGTCCCTATGAAGCAATTCTGGAATCACTGCAAAAGAGTAAGGACACATTATGTGAAGGCATGCAACTGTGGATGATCTCATTGGATTCTGGAAGAAGTTTAAGACAGGATGAGTAGAATCTTGCAAATTTGTATTGCTGACTGAGGGAATGAGCATGTCCATACTTAAATACTGACATTTGCTACAGGGTGCCAGTGAGCTCTGATCACATACATCAGGCACTTTTCTGAGCAGGCCATAGTTCCTCTTTGTACTGTGCACCTGGGTTTCAATTTTGTGAAAACCAGAGCAAAGGAAGCTATTACATTTCCACGTCTCTCCCTCTCATAGAGTGGGCATTAAGGCAGGGTGTACCTGGGCTTGGAAACTTGGAGTGCTCATTGAATGCTGCCTACATATTCTGTCCTCTTGGAAAAAAGAGTGAGTTGAATCACAGCTTCAGTAAGAACGTAGTAGGAAAAAACCCTAATGATAATATCATGAAGAGTACTGTTCTTATTGAAGAATGCATGCATTTTGATTGATGGTATTGCTGAATGTAATAGCAAATATTCTGTGACAAATTTTCTAGCAGCAGTGAAGTATTGATAACTTGAAGTGATGTAACATTACTGAACTACTTGCTTATTAAATCCTAACTGTACAATAGGGAGACAACTTCAGTTCTGGTTGTGAAATGATGTGTTATTGCAAGGACTCTCAAACTGTAATTTGGTGAGATTCTTTTGGACAGTAAATGTGAAGGGTTCTTTACAGGAGAAAGTCCTGAGTTTACTATATTTTGGGGAACATCAGATTTTTCACTTTAATACTTCACTGTTTAATTCACCCTTTATTTCAGGTTTCCCAGGTTACACAGTGCAGTGATAAGGACATTTGTCCTCATACAACACTACTCTGCAGCTATGATGGCAGTGTGTGGTCTTTCTCAGATGAAGAATTACACCTCAGTTGAAACTCTGGAAATCACCCAAAACCTAATAAACTCTTCAAGACAATGTCCTAGTGGTCATGGCCTCATGGTAGTGTTGAGAATTCCGTGTACCCCACTGGCTGCAGTGGCATATGAACGTCTGTATAATGTAAGGGAAAGACTAGCCCTTGAAGATAACTTTGAAATAATCTTGGGAAATCCTAATTCTGGAATCACTATAGGGAAGCACTTTGTGGAGCAACTGAAGGTAACTTGCAGAATGACATATACTGGGGAGCTTTGTTAGATGGGTAGATGGGGAGACTTTATTGGTGAGAAATATGGTCTTGAGCTGAAGTGTGGTTCTATCTAGAAAAACTCATAACTACTGTAAGGAGCACAACTTTTATTTTTAGACTAATCATTTGTGATTACTTTACTGTCCTACCAATGGTTATGTTCTGATTATTCAGTTGAATATTAACCAATAGAGCTAGAGGTTGGCTTCCAGCAGCAACCTTCCCAAACAGCTGAACTGCTTTTATTTTTAGCAATATGGAAAACAGACATATAAAACTGCCACAATTTTCTCACCATTATTGGGCAGGAAGATTTTTTTGGGTGATCAGAAAGCTTTTTATTATTCTTTCCACCAGCAGATGGCGTAAAGGCACCAAATTGGTGATTCCTGCTATGGGTCTGCAATTCACAACTGGGGACTTTGTTCTTTCTGGACCATGTGGTGTTTCAAAGATTCATTTATACCCTTTATGTCCAGAATCTTGGGTCATCTGTGTAACAAAAGGCTCTGTTATTTTCTTGCTCTTTGTAAAATTGCTATCTGATTGCTAAAACAAAAAATGTATATTACACTCTGTTCTGTGCCTAATTTGAAGTGCTAGACAGTCACTTGATATCCAGGGCCTAATTCTCACCTTACTGTGTTATGAATAACTTTTTCTGAAAAATCAGTGTTCTGAATGACATACTGTTTGTGATAATAAAGGTACAAATAGCTGAAGCTGAACTATCATACTGTTGTTCCTGCTGTGTATTCCTTAGCTGTCAGTCAGTCTCACAGCAGAAAGTATTGGCTGGTGTGAGTAAAGCAGTATAGCCTGATGCTAGACATTCAGATGTTGGACCTAGTTATCAAACTTCTCATTACATTATTAGATATATTGACAACTTTGGTGGAAAACAGGAGGCTTCAGGGGGTATTAAGTGAGGGCAGTATAACGTGCATGTTCGGAACTTCCAGCTTCCTGCTATATTCCTCTGTTGTGAAATAACTTAATTCCTTGCTCGTTTCCCTCCTTGAATTCAAACATCTGTAGTTTGTTTATCACACAAAGCAACCCCTTCTCTCCTCAGAAGCTCCTACTCATCTTAAGTGTCTGATGTACCATATCCACTGTATCCATGTATGCCCTAGCGCTGTGCAGAATATAGTGTCCTGATCTCCTCAGGTTTACATCAGATTGATACCTGTAACTCTAGGAATTGTGCAGTCTACCTGTGTTGAAATTAGCTCTACCGCATGCTTACTTTGGTGGAACATCCATCCCTGTATAAATCAATTCATACAATGGATGATAAAGTGTATTTTCGTCTGTGCCATATCTGTATATTCAGTAGTGTCTCTTATGCAGGTCTGGCAGAAAATTGAAGATGTAGATTGGAGGCCACAGACCTATTTGGAATTGGAGGGTTTGCCCTGTATATTAATATTTAGTGGTATGGATCCGCAAGGGGAGTCTTTACCACGGTAAGTAGATCTGATATTTTCTCAGTGGAAGTTTTGAATGGTTAAAAATTATTGAACGGTTAAAAATTTAA
The DNA here is from genome assembly GCA_013399175.1 of Odontophorus gujanensis. Taxonomy (NCBI): domain Eukaryota; kingdom Metazoa; phylum Chordata; class Aves; order Galliformes; family Odontophoridae; genus Odontophorus; species Odontophorus gujanensis. The sequence continues at coordinate 143,549 of VXAB01005932.1, read as the reverse complement.
CTGTTTAAATACTTCTGTGGAAGGAAACAGATTTCAGTGTCAAGATACTTCTTATCCTTTTTTTAGTTCTTTTGTTTTTGAATTTGTACAAATAAAAATAAAAAACGTTTTAGTAATAATCTCCTGCCTATAGCGGGATAGAAGTAACTTAAAAATATGAGTTTCCTGTTGTATAAGGGTATGTTAAAGAGAAGTATCTGTAGCTACTTTAGATACATCAAGGTAGCTGAGATATCTGCAGGATACTGGTGTATATCCAACAAGACCTGTGGAGGTCCATGCCTTCTGGAGTTGAATCTGGAAGACAAAAAAGATGCCCTAGGACAACCAAAGTAGCACTAAATGCTTTTATTTGTTCGACTGAATCCAAAATTATGTTTTTTTCCTATGCTGATTTTCAGTGTACCAGATTAAACTGATTAACTAAATTAAGAATAATGAAACTGTATGCACTGTAATGGAAAACTTAACTAAACACCACAGATCTTCTTTGTTCTATCTTATATGTAGTTTAAGCAGATCATAAAAAAAAAAAATATTCCCCTTTGTTTGTGTCTGGAAAAGAAATAGCATAATGTGAGTTTTCATACTATCTCATCTGTTTCTTTCCAGATCTCTGAGATACTGTGACCTACGTTTAATAAATTCCTCTTCTTTAGTAAGGACAACCTTGGAGCAAGAGCTTGGTTTGGCAGCATACTTTGTGAGCTCAGAAATTCACAGCGAGAAAGCAGTTGTGAATGATGTGTTAGAAAGTGACCCAGAGAAACTAAGCAGCACCGATAATGAAGATGAAGAAATAGCAACAGAAGGTATTGCTACTAGTGATAATAAGAGGTGTAAAGTGGTTGAGTTGTATTATAAAAATGTATGTAATAAATTAGAAAAATGTGATATATTAGAAATGAGGGTTTCAGCTTCTCCCGTGTATTGTCTCTTTGAACTCATATTGAAATGGTAGAGTTGGTAAGGTTATCATAAAATGTAACAGGTAGGATGTAATTCATAACGTACTGACAAAATAGAGCTCTTTGTCAATTGGTTTCACCAACACTGGATGGGTATGAAAGGTAAAACACAGTTGTGACATGCCAGCTCCTGGCAGCAGAATTAATTTTGCAAGTCAGCATAATTAGATTATATCATAGGTTGATCCAATGCTGCGTGGTAAGAACACACTGAAAATAGTGTCAGAAGTAGAACAGAGTTCAGACAAATCCCAGAATCATGGCTTAGGACGGAAGGAACCTTAATGGCCATCCAGTTCCAAACCCCTGCCACAGGTAGGTTTGCCGCACACCAGATCTGGCTGCTGAGGATCCCATCCAAACTTGTGTGCTCTTCCTTATTTCAACAGTATAGCCACTACTTCTTACAGGCATCCTTTAATTATGTTTTGGTTTTGTTTGCCTCTGCTGCTGTTCATGAAACAGGTTCTACTTCAGAAAAGAGAAGTCCTATGAAAAGAGAAAGATCTCATTCCCACGACTCTGCTTCTTCATCTCTCTCTTCGAAAGCTTCCAGTAAGTCCAGTAAGTTTATCTCTATTAAGCTGTATTTAAGATAGGAAAAAGACCTTTTATTGAGCTTGTTAGAGAAAGAATAAAAGGCATAAATCACTCAGCTTTTGGCAAGGCCTATTTTAGTGAGGTCATAATAGATAAATTCTAAAAAAGATATTTAGAATCAGGCTTCTTAAATATAAGAAGATGATTTCTTACTTTGAAAGTAATATAGAACAGGGTACTTAAAAAAGACACTTGTTTTATGTGTGACACTTAGCTTTGAATCCTCAGTACTGACTGTGTTCACTATGACAATTTAATGTTTAAAACATTAAAAAGTCCATAGCAAAAGAAAAGAATTCTCAGTCTTGTGTTTTTGTCTTTTTTATTTTACTCTGGAATGTCCACTCATTAAATCTGCACCTTTAGAGGTAGATCTTTTCTCTTAAACCTTTGTTTCCTTTTTTATCTACAAATTGATGCAGAAAGCATGTGGCAATGTTCAGAACTACCTGAGCTTCTTGTCTGATACATTTATTTGCATGCTTTTCAGTGCAGACAATATTAGGAGGAGAGCTGACTGAAAGTTCAGTTCAGTTCCACAGTGTCCTTGTGGACTCCATGCAGCTTTGTGGCCTGAATTTGCTTGGGGTTAAAAAAAAATCCTTTTTTAAAATTTGTTTTTATTTTTTCTTTCTTTTCCTTTTTCCTTGTGGTTTCTTGAAACCATTTGTACTGCTGATATTTTTTTATGTTCAGTGCTAATTTGGTTGCTGCTTTAGATTAGTATATGCAAATAGGATCTCTTACCGTTTCTTGAGACCATGAGAAACTATGGACTTTTTTATTCAAAATGTGTATTTGTTGCTTCTCTGTTTGTTTGTTTTGAGAACACAGACTTTTGTTTTCACTAGGAATGGAAAGCTGCTTTTATCTGTGTCTAGTTTCAGACAGATATTCTTACCACTAGGAGACTGATTCCTGAATCGGTTTTCAGTCTGTTCTGAGGATTGCAGTCTTTGCATCTCCTTTTTGAGGGTCACAGGTTAAAGATGCTCAGAGCCACTTAAAATGAAGCCTTAAACTCACAAGAAATCATAGTGATTAGAATATGTAAATGTAAGAAGGCCACTTTCAGAGAGTTGGCAAGGGGCTGTGAGGTACATCTAAGTGATGTTCAAGGCCAGTCTTGGTGAGTTCAGTTTCTGCTCTGAGCTGACCAAAAGCTGTGTGGTTAGGTTCATAACACTGGAGTCTCAGGAGCTGGGCTATATTATGTCAGGCTAAGTGTTTCAGTGTCACAAATACGAGTGTGGAGTCAGAGCTGACTCAGAGCTGAGGACTGTTTCTAGATGGCAGTCTTTGTGGACCTTTCTGTAGTCTGATGGGATAAGAGCCTATGAGTAGTATGTATTTTCTTATATCCTTTTAAATAAAAGTTTACATAATTTTATAGTGGTCTTGAGTGATGAGGGCATCTGATGAACTTCTGACTCAAAAAGGGAATGGATAGATCAATCACACCTTTCCTGTGAATGTAAGTGCTTGGAAAGGCACTTGCTGCATTGAGACAAATACTCCCAACTAATCTCGTTAAGGCTTTATGTATGCGTAAGTTGAAAGATAGCAGGAACAGGGGTGGGGTTGCATTATTTGACAGGTACTGTATCTAAGTCACTTCTCAGTGTTTCTCTGTGTCATTGACTAGCTGCAATTATTGAGCTATATTGAAATACAATTTTTCCTTTAGTTACAGCATTCTGCAGCGAGCCATCTCCTCCTTTGGTAACAGCAGGAGACAGAGCCAAATCCCCCCACCAGGTCCTAAGTAACAGCACTGAAGAAGCTACAAATAACCACGAAAGGCAGAAGCAGAAAGTAGACAAGGGGGCACAAACAACAATCAGCAAACACTTACCACCAGGAAATGAGCAACTTGATACAAAACAAAACATAAAAAGTGCTCAAATTTCCATCACCTCCTCATCCTCCTCACCTTTCTCTTCCTCTTCTTCCCTCTCTGCACCTACTCCTAACTCCTTCATCTTACAGACCTCTCAGTGCTCCATGACTAAATCGTCAAAACAGCCTCCCATAGTTTTCCTGCCCAAACTGGTTTATGACATTATTACCTCTACGGACAGCAGTGGACTTCCCAAATCATCTTCCCTCTTGCCTTACCACTCTGTGATGTGGGCAAGTTCTTTTCGTCCTCTTATGAGTAAGATGATGACTTGCACGGAGCAGTCTCTATACTACCGCCAATGGACAGTGCCCAAACCAATCCATATGGACTACAATAATAGAAATGAAGGCAGAATGGACACCTTTCACCCAAGGAGGCTGCTGCTGAGTGGGCCACCACAGGTATGTAATAAGAGCAAGGTATTATCATCCATTTATGTTGTTTAATTTTATAATAATCTACAAAAATAGGCTGGTTATTACTATTTGTACTTGAAACATTTTTTATGTGGAGAGTAAGTTGCTTATATTTTATTTCCTTATGTCCTAACTTCCTTCTAATAAAATGATCTATCATTCTTTACTGTTAGAGTTCAAAGACAATGAATTTGGAGCAATATTCATTTTCTGTCAGTCTCTTTCCATTGAAATGTTTTAAAAGATAGCTTGCTCAGAAGATGGATTTCATGCATTATTTCTCTTTTTCAAAGATGAATAAGTATTTATGTTTTAAATAAAGATCAAAGATCAGCACAAAACCACTTTCCTAGGATCAATCTAAAGATAGCTGGAAGTTTGCAGTTGAGTTTTCTGTTTCCTCCACGTGATGGACAGAAAGATAGAAGCTGTTGTGGATAGCACATGCAAGAAGGCCTGTTCGACATTAGCAAAACTTTATTTACAAGGTGAATGCTGACCCAAGAGTTTGTAGATTTGTTTCAGAATATTCATGAAAATGGGTATTGTCCTAAGAAATTCCTTCCCTTTCTTTTAAATTCTCTGGGAGTGTTTAGCACTTATGTCTGAGTAAGGCATCTCCTAGTTCAATGTGCGTTATAGACTAAGTCTGATACTGTGCCTCTCATGTTCTGCTGAAGTACCAAGCAATGAGACCACATGCCTATGAGCATATTTACATCACATGAGCATCAGAAGTCAGAAAGGATAAATCAAACCAATAACTCATGTTTCCTGTTTTTCTAGCATCAACAAAAAATTCATCTAAAGATAGTTACCTGCCTTAGCTTTCCGTATGTTCCACCCATTTGTGCCCATTGACTGAAAAAGGAAACTATATATTGCTATTTATTAAATATTTCTTTTCCATACTACGTCCAAATGTATATTGTAGTGAAGTAGGAAGAGTGTAAATGGATTTTTCACCTTGAAATTTCCTGCAAATATTACTGTAATGTGTGAAGCATTCCAGAAAGTACTGTGATTAGAAGTTACACAATACTCTTGATTCTTTTAAAGGAATCAATTTACATTAATATAAATTGCCCATATTTGCCATAGATTGAGGTGTTACATAATCAATAAAATGAGTGTCATATTAAGGTGCAGTCTGAAAAATAATGCATTCTGGAGCAGATTGTTGACATCCATCTCTAAGAAAAACATAAGCTGTGACAATTTTTTGTAGAATTTTATATGTATACACATTGCAACTCACAAAGAGGCTATTCCCAAAGACACCCTCAAAATTCAGATTTACTGATACATAAATAGTGCCTTAGTATTCATTTGATCATAAAGCATATGGTTTAGAGTCTCAAATGTAAACCTGTGTTTCTCAGAATAGTCATTCAGAGACTTGAGAGCATACTGCATATCCATCAAAAGGATTTGTTGTTTAACACCTGACATGTGACATTTAACTAATTGTATTGAGACAAGCAGCTTGCTTATTCATTAGCTCCCTACTCCGGTGTATGATATTCACCACCTTCAGATATCAAATGAAACTCTTTTTCAAATATGGAATAGGGCCTGTAGGCCTGTGTACAGCAGTGAATGTCCCCTTTAATATCACTTTCTTTACATGAACTTCCATCCTTTCTCCAGCTATCTTGAGAAGTTGGCAGCCCATGTCTTGGTCAGGTATACTCTTTGCTGGATGAAGAACTGGATGGAAGGCTGAGCCTAGAGAGTGGTGGTGAATGGAGTTAAATCCAGCTGGCAACTGGTCCCCAGGGCTCAGTGTTTGGACCTGTCTTAATTATTGATGACCTGGATGAGGGCATTGAGTGCATCCTCAGTAAGTTAGCAGGCAAATCCAAGGTGCAGAGAAATGTAGGAAGACCATTCTGAGGGATTTGGACAGATTGGATGGATGGCCTGAGGCCAACGGGAAGAAATTCAACAACACAGAGTATTAGGTCCTGTGCTTTGGTCACAACCCCAGGCAAGGCTAGGGTTAGGGTGGCTGGAAAGCTGCACAGAGGAGAAGGATCTGGAAGTGCTGGTCAGCACTAGGCTAAACGTGCCAGCAGTGGGCTCAGTTTGCCAAGAAGACCAATGGGATCCTGGCTTGTATCAGAAATAGGCGGTCCTCAGGAGCAGTGAAGTGATCCCTCTGTACTGAGATCTGCTGAGGCCACACCTTGAGTACTGTGTTCAGTTTTGGGCCTCTCACTATGAGAAGGACATCAAGGCCCTGGAGTGTGTCCAGAGAAGGACAGTAAATCTGTTGAGGGGTCTGGAGCCCAAGTTTAATGAGGAGCGGCTTAGGTAACTGTGATTGTTCAGTCTGGAGAAGAGGAGCCTGAGGAGACCTTGTTGCTGTCTACAACTCCCTGAAAGGAGGTTGTGGTGAAGTGGGAGTCAGCCCCTTTTCTCACATAACTAGTGATAGGACAAGAGGGAATGGTCTCAAGTTATGTTAGGGATGTTCAGGTTGGATATTAGGAAGAATTTCTTCTCAGAAAAGAGTGGTCGGGCACTGGAATGGGCTGCCCAAGGAAGTGATTGAGTCACCATCCCTGGATCTGTTTAAGGAAATGCTAGACACGGTTTAGTGGGCAATATTGGTGGTATGTGGATGGTTGGGTGAGATGATCTTAGAGGTCTTTTCCATATGATTCTATGGTTTTATCTCCACAGTGCAGATTATTTCCTAGTATTGTATTGGATCATACAGATAAGACATCGCTTAGTGTGCATGAACAAGTATCATAGCTATGGGTAGAAATGTACAACGTTGAACAAAATGCCTATCAGGAAGTCTAAATTCATGGAAATATTTTTCTTAGAAACATTTGTCTTTCATTTGTAGCTTGGAGAACTTTACATTTGGTACCCTTGCTTTTATAAGTGGTTACCAACCTACAACTAGCGTTTTGCATAGGCATGGAGGATGCTCATGGCCTGTAAGAAACTGTGCGTTCCTGGTTGCAGAAGTTCTCTCAGGGAATTAAAAAACATCTTAAGACACTTCCCGAGGAAGAAAACTGCTGCCCATACTGTTTGGGTCTCCTCTCCTCTTACTATAATTTTATTACAATGGGCTTAAATGCCATTCTTCTAATGTAATAAAGGTACTAGGGAAATATTTCATACATCTTTTGTTAGCTGTCTTTTAGCTGAACATAGCAAGTAGAAACAAGGAGAAGACCCAGCACCATTTGACCAGCTGTCTGTGGATCATCAGCACATTTTCTATGAATCAACACAGGTTCGCAAACCACAGTCTGAAAACCACTGCTGTGGTATGTGAAGAACTATCTCACCTGGAAATTAAAGGAGAGAAGCCTTATGGAATTTTTTCCCCTTTTACCATATTGGTCTAAATGTGAAGATTGGTATCATATGGTACTTTCTGGAAGCATGTGAGAATAATAAAGTATTCCAGTGATCCTGATGTCTAATGACTGGAATTAGTTGAAAATAAAAAAAAAAAAAAAAAAAGAAAAGAAACTCATTACTTTTAGACCTGCTCCAACAACACCTTTGGATGACCTTTTTATGAATAAGCATGAAGACATGCATTTAATTTTTCTGGCTTGATTCTCTCAGTCTTTGGTTCTTAGTTTGTATTCAGTTTATTATAGATATCTATAGAAAGTACAGTTCAGTGGTCAAAATCTTTAATGGCTGTCCACTCCTGTAGGCACTGTAGGTCTTTGACACAAAAGGTGGACCTTTGCTCCTCTTGAATTTTCTGTGGAAATAATTGGAATTCATGTTCTCTCCTCTGGCTCTTGTATAGCTACAATCTTCATGAATGAAGAATTGCAGAGTAAACATGTTCTTAGTATCTCACCAAATCATGCCTTGCATTTAGGATGAAAATAGAAACCAAAATACTAGATCTTGGCAGGATCCACATTTCTTATTTATTGGAAGTTTTCACAAAATAGGAGATTTTTGCAACTTAGTCTTCTGTGATTTTCTTCTTCAAAGTCTAATTCATCTGACTTCTATCTTCCAAACTCAGCAAGAAACAAATTCAAGTAATACTTCAATTATTTGGAAATCTATGACCTCCAGGTGACCAATTCCACTTGCAGCATCTCTTCGCAGATGGCCCAAAAATCTGATCCAAAAGAAGGGTGATTGCATAAGAAACAAAAACTCCTTGGAGAGATCTGTCAGCTGTGTGTTATGACAGATCCTCAGTACTTTCAAGCAAGCAAAGACACTCCGTACAGTTCCATTTGGTCAAGTAAGGGTACATTAAAAAATACATTATTGAATTTAAAGACACGTTTACCTATCTGAGCAGACTATAAATTCAGATTTTTGAAGTTCTTCCCTTCTGGAGCAAGCATTGACTCTCAGTAAGTCATTTTTCTTTTCAATCTTTTGCTCTCTAAACGAACTGAGAAGAGTGTTGTGTATTTTACCAACTTCTTTCTGTGAGTGAGGGGAATCAAAGTATGAACATTGTCTTGTGTTCAGCCTGGGTTCTCTGCCTGCAGAAAAGCAGTCTGAAAATGAGAGATTCCTACCCGCTCCCACCAGCATTTTCCATACAGTGCTGCTAACACTTAGCAGTTCACAAGGCTCATAGTACTGTGTTGGACAATTTTCAGGTGACAGCTAATGAGATTAGGTAAGATGCGATGTGTAGAATATCAAAAGTGCATATGTTTTAGTTTCCTGGTCAGGGACCAATACTTTTAGTCCTGTGGTTTTCAACATTTTTGATTTGTGACCCCACTGCTTTGTATATTTGAATCAATAGACAATTGCTGCCTTTCTTCTAAGTACCGCTTAGGGTTAGCTTGCTGATCCCAGATGTGTTGTTGGTGAAAACACGTTTCCTGAGGGAAATGAAAAATAGATGATTTTGATAGAGCAGGTTTTAAATGGTTACTTAAAGGGAAAAGTAAGGCTTTCAGCCTGTTGACAATTCAAAGTACACTCTTCAAACAGATTAGGAATGACAGCTGCATGCTTTAGACAATTTGTCTCTCGTTTGATCAAAATTAGGAAGCTCTGTCAGGCCACCTGTTGTTTAATCAAAGAATGATTGGAGGTACATAAATTATGTTTATAATGGCATGTAAATGTAATCTCAGCTATGAGGAAAAAAATATAGAAAATGCATTGTAACAGAACAAAGCACAATCAAATTTGCCACAAATGTGGAGAATGAAGTTTTGCCTTGCTTACCAATGAACAGCAATTCCAGTGAAGATTAGAGCTTTGTTCTAAGGTCAGTAGAAAGATTCTCATGAGACAGAATGGATTTTATATGAAAACTCAGACTGGGAAATAAAAACATCTTGTCCATGGGTCGATGCTCTAATAAAAAATAAACTTTTCCTGTAATACCCCTGGACAACATGGAGTTGTGCACTGACAACATACAGTCCGTGGGCGTCTTTTGCCCACGGCAGGGAAAAGGGGACCCTTCTCAACTCTTGCCAAACATTTATTCAAGTGCAGTCAGATTTACTGAGAGTAACAGGGATGAACTTTGACAAAAGCAGATGTTTACTTGCTTGTTTCATCTTCAAAGATTCAAGTGTTGAGAGAAAATGAAAAGACTGCTTGTAATATTTTTAGTAGGTAGCACATCATGTTGCTGACATACCCCAGCAGTGATGTCTGTGAAAGCTTGGGTTTAAATGCAGTGCTAATGTAGATGTATTTCAAAATCTGATACAACTACCTGAGAACAGACAGTTGCAGAAGTAGAACATGCCATAACTGATCTACGTGTTAACTTCACTCTGTATTCTCATGTGAGAATGAAATGAGTTTGCAGGCCTCTTTTTTTCTCATTGAAACCCTTTCTGTACGGCTTCCTTTTGAAGTGAAGTAGAATTATTTCCTCATAATCATCAATAAACATTATATGTCACACAGAGCAATTAATTGAGTGAAACACTGGCTGTGCTGAAAAAAACATAGAAGGATAACAAAACAATTGGGTGTAAGGAAGAAAAAATACATATTTTGTGTTAATGTGGTAAAAATGTAAGTTTAAAGTAATAATCTTAAGATAATTTTAAAACAAGCTTTTAGCAGGTAATTTGAAAACAGTGGAAGAAAAATAATATCTTTTCAGCAAAAGAGGTGGAACAATGCATTATCGTGTATGCCATGTCCTCCTAGGAGTGGATGTGGCCTGAACAAGTTCTCCAGCAGAGGTTTGACACTTCTTTCTTCAGGATACTTCAACAGCACTTAGTGTGCTGATGAATTGTGCAAATACAAAGGAGTTGAAGTAATTTTTTTTTGTTATTTTACATCATGTGGATTGTTTTTAGAACATTCTATGAGCTTATGTGGATTTTTTAAGTGTTCATTGCCCATGTAGCCACTATAAGAGGAAGAAAATCTGTTGTCTTGTAATTAGACCTGTGATACAAATTACATTTTCCAAACTGATTTCCTGCATAAAGAGCACAAAAACATTGAGCATTTAAGTGTGTCATTTATGGTTAGGAATATGAAAGTACAGGGATATTTAAATGCTAAATATTAATATTTGGTTTCACTTCAGCTGTAATTTCCATATGAAAATGAAAGTTTTATATTTTCTGATTTGTATATTTACAGATAGGGAAAACAGGTGCCTATCTGCAGTTCCTCAGTATTTTATCCAGAATGCTGATCAGGCTAACAGAAGTGGATGTTTATGATGAGGAAGAAATCAACATTAGTAAGTTATTGTTGTAAATATAAATATAATTTGCTTCTGGAGAATTTAGAAACTTGTTATATTAGTTAACAGGCAGTAATTTTTTTCTGCATGTTCTATACTGTTCACCTTAGCAATTAATTAAGATCACTGAAATATTTTTTTTTGTGATCTTTAACTGATACTTAAGAGCATTTTAAAATTCCACTCATGCTTTCTAATAGCTGATTTTAGTCTGAAATTATAAAATTACCATTTACTCACTATCTCTCTCCTATTTCCAGATATATTTCTGACTCAGCCGCAGTAATTATGGATCAGTTGTATAGAGAAATCATAGGAAAATAGAATATCTTAGCCCAGGATTTGATAGGAGAGCAGCTACATGGCCACTGAATTCAGCATGGGGCTGAGCAGGCATCTGGTGAGGTTTGGTAACCTGACTAGAATGCCAAACTCTGATGTTGTTGTTAGCAACCGATGTGGCAAGTTAAATCAAGATGAAATCAAAAGTGAAAGCTGAGTGCCATAAGGGAAGAGGAGCATGGAGTAGTGTCTGTGCTTCAAAATCACAACCTGACTTATGCTATATGAGCTTCACTCAGCAGATTATGGCATTTCATGATGTTACTACATTTTTTGTCAAAAAGTATTGCTCAGAGCAAAGTAGCTGTCCATTATAGTTGGGGAAATTTAAAAGCAGGTTTAGAGATTTACACTGATGAAGGGTTTACCCAGGCATGAGAAATACTGAATGTAATGCCCTTCTATTGGAATTTCACCATCTGATTATTTCCAACTGAGTTCATATTTACTTTGGATTTTACCTATTGTAAATAATTATTTAGCACTCATAGACATTGAGTTATAGCTCTTTACAATAGCTGGCAACTGACCCTCAAACTGAACTCTTCACTACTTTTATCCTCTTGAAAAAGTAGAAAAGTATTTTGGTAGGACTAGTGTGCATATGTTTGTTTGGTTGCTCATTTGTTTAATGTCAGTTTGTCTGTTTCTAAGAAAAATAAGCCTGATTTCAGAGCTTCTGGTCTTATTACGAGAAGGGGCATTTGACTCGAACACTGCGTGGTACTTAACACCCAATTTCTGAAGCAGTTTCTTTTCCCAAGTGAGAATAATGTGCTGTGAAAAGAATGCAAATGTCTGGATACAGGTCGATCAGCTTTACTAGCATCTTAAAAATTGTTTTCATTATAAATTAAAAGCCAAAATTGCAGTGAAATATGAGATATGTTTGTTCAAAGCTGCACCTCTTTATGCATAATAATATTGCTTCATGAGAATGATTAAAGTAAAAATGATGCAAGAATTGTGTGCATAGAAACAGATTCTATAATAATAAAAGGAGTATTTGCAATTGTAGTTCCATTAATTTTTATTTTTCAACGATTTCACAGATGTAAAAGAAGAATCAGATCAATGCTACCATCAACCTGGAGATACGTGGCCAGATTTGGAGACATTTAAGAAAATCCCTTTTGACTATACTATCCATGACCCAAAATATGAAGATGCAAGTCTGATTTGTTCCAAGCTTCAGACTGTAAACAGTGAAGGTTAGAATTTGAAAAATCTAGAATGGTACACATACATACATTTCTTTGGTTTCAAAATGTGACTTGTGTTGACTTTTAAACAGTTGCACTTAAGTAATAATTGAAAAAAAGATTTGTAGTTTGTTAGATGAAACACTAGGTTATGAGCCTTATTAATATTTTATGGCATATCAAAGAAGTAGTCTAATTAAAAACACTCTGATCCCACAAAAAAGTGTGTATTTAAATGTTTTCTATAGTAACATTGCTCTAATTTGTAGCAATGAAGTAATTTATCTGTTATTTATGTACTTAAATTTGTGTTCTCAGAGATGTTTGGAAAGGGTGATATGTACCTACTCAGATTTAGATTCCTATGGTATTATGGTGTGAATTAGTCCTCTGGACTCCTTTAATAAAGCACTTCTAAAGTAAACATTACCTGAAGTATACATTTAAAGTAGGGCATGTGGATTGCAGGCTAGATGTGTTTGTGTCTTTCTGTGGGCTGTAACACTCCTGCAGCTTACAGGCAAATAATAAATGAAAATATCTATGGTCAGGTGAAAAAAATGTCTTACTATGGTCCCATACATAATCAGCTGGATATACATGAGACCAGATGGGATGCACCCAAGCATGCCAAGAGAGCTTGCCAACATCACTATTAGGCTACCATCTTTAAAAGGTAATGGCAATGGGTGGAGGTGATGAAAAAAGGCAAATATTGCCTTTCCTTTTCAGGACAAGAAGGAGGATCAAAGTAATTACAGCCTATTCAGCCTACTCTCAGTCCACAAGACAGTTCTAGAACCAGCCCTCCTGCAAGTCATGTCCAGGACATGTTCCTGAAGAACAGGAAAATGGTTGGGAACTGCTAACCTGGAACAGTCATAGGCAAATAATGACTGGCAAGCTTAATTGCCTTTTATCATGAGATGAGTAGCAGAATGGACAAAGGAAGATCAGTGGTTTTATCTGATCTTCACTCAAATCAGAGTGAAGGTAAACTTCTAAAGCTGAAGAAGAAGCTTTAGAATCTCTCTCTTCAGTGAGATTTTTGTCAGTATATTCTGTAATATTCTTATAGATAAAATTGAAGAGAGAGAGTTTGGACAGGTCAGTTGTAAAGTGCATAGGAAATTGGCTGGACTGCTGAACTGAAATACGATGTGGCACAAAGTCTGACTTGGCAATGCTCAGGGACTGATAGTGGGGAAAATGCTGTTTAAGCTTGCCTTTAATAACACAATCAGAGGGAAACATTGCAACCTCAGCAAGTTCATGGACTCACTACTCTCAGAATGAAACTAGATTTTGTTTTGCATGTATTTAATCCTGCCATTGTTCGTGAATTTAATTACAGTCACAGAAAAAAAATTATCACAAGGGAATACGTTCTGGCCTTGAATATACGTTACATACAAGTTGTTCCTGTTTTTTATAGACAGACCCATAAGCAGAAGGCAGGAGGATATGTACACCCACCGTCAAACAACTAGAATGAGATTATCCAAGTATGCAGCGTATAACACCTACCATCACTGTGAACAGTGTCATCAGTATATGGGTTTCAATCCCAGGTATCAGGTAAAGATTTTCAGACGTTAATATTTAGATCAGAAATGGAAGCAGATACATCCCAAACACGGTTTTTTGTTTATTCACTGTAGCTAAATTGACCTGCAAGCTGTTTGTAAGCATTTGAAACTAAGAAAGAGCTGATTGACTGATTTTTTTTATTTCTTGAGATTTGACTGCCTTAACTAGACATCAGATCTGGGATCTATAGAGTTTCTGTTCCTCATATAATTTTGGGTCCTCAGATGGATATTATGCATTTGGCAATACTATGAATGCATACTCACCACAGTGAGACTTTGGAGGAAATAATTTTGTCATTAACCACTGGAATTATCCTATTTTTCCCACCTTCAGCTTTACGAGTCCACTCTGCATGCATTTGCCTTTTCCTATTCCATGCTGGGAGAAGAGATCCAGCTTCATTTTATCATTCCAAAGTCAAAGGAGCATCATTTTGTCTTTAGCCAACCAGGAAGACAGCTGGAAAGCATGAGGCTACCACTAGTCACAGATAAGGTAGATGGATTATTATATTTACGGCCATATATGGGAGAGAGACATGACCAATTTTAAAATTCATTGTAGGATTCTTTACATTTGATTGTGCTGTCAAGAGATGCTAAGGACCTGACACAGCTTGTATTTTCTTCCAGAAAGACATCAAGCAAAATCATCAAGCCACTAATAAGCCATTTCTTTTTCTCATTATCAGGACTGATTTTTTCACATATACATTCTAATCTGAGATTAAAGTTCTTTCATTATGGGTTTAAGGTGTTAAAGTGAGAACAGTTTCAGCAGTTGGCCTCAGAGACATGGTTCATACCGCTTACTGACTGTAAGGAAGCAATTATTTACTCTAAAGAAATGCAGTGGATTATCAATCCTATTATGCATAAGCTCTCAGATGCTTTCTTACAAAAACAAGACTTTCAAAGACTCTTTGCCATGGCTTTAAGACTGTCCAAAGAATTGCAGGATACACTTGTAGAAAACACCTAATAAGGTGATACATTTGATCAGCTATGCAGCCTGTGATGTTGCCCTTTACAGTGACTCTTAATATCCATATTTATGATGAAGCTGTGAGTGGTACAGGCTAGGGCTACACACATTATTGGAGCAGTTTGTGAAGCGGTAGTAAGCACTATCTTACTACTTGAGAAAATAAGCTGCTTCCAATAAGTCCTTTAATATCAGTATCACCCTTCATTTGGGCATTTATGCCCTCAAAGTTTGAAATGGGAGACCCGACACAGCAACACAGCAGCAACTGTACAATATGAGGTTTAAACTTCAGTAAGCTTGTACTTGCCTACATAACTTGAAGTGTGCACTGGGTAGTTGTGGGCTCTTTCCCTGCTTCTGTGACAGACTTGCTCTGAGGTTTTGCCAAAAATATTTGTTTTTCCTTTGCTTCTTTATCTGTTCATCTGCTTCAAAGTGGTGCCTGCAGCCTTGATGCAAACTGGAAAAGTGCTGAGAGATATAAACTTAGATTATAAAACTAGATTAAAATGTTTTTCTCAATGCACTTTAAATTAAATTTGTAGAACTCCACAGGAATTAAACCCATCACATTGTACTTTGGCATTTTTAGTGTGTAGTGCTTAATTGCGAGGGCTATGAAGAGGCATATTTCCATTTTGGGTCCTGAGCAGCCTTAGTAGGCATCAGGCTGAGATCAGACTGGAATAGTTCTGGATGTCTGTAGAAACAGGGCACTATGGAGATATACTATCAAACTTGGCAATACCTAGTGAATTTAAATGCATTCAAGATGGCATGATAGCCAGTCAGAACACTTGTATTACAGTTTTGGACTAATATGTTTCTTACCATGTTTTGTTATACGGGGTCTGGACCCTTTTCCAGATCTAACCTCAAGGTCCATGTGTACTTGGCGGGTCAAAATTAGCAGTCCTATTCAATTTAGCACTCTCTCACCAGTCAAATAAGCTAATAGATGGAGTTTTCTTTTTCACAGCTGTTACAAAAGTTGTTTATTTTCCCATTAAGCTGATTTAAAATTTAGCAATGAAGTGAGACTTTAGCCAATTTACTCTGTTGATGATTCTGAATCTCGTTTAAACAATACCCAGTTTAATACAGAAACTTACACTTCTGTTTATTTACAGAGTGAAGATTTCATAAAAAGCCCCACTTTTACTCCCACCACTGGGCGTCATGAACATGGGCTTTTCAATTTATATCATGCAATGGATGGAGCCAGTCATTTGCATGTTTTAGTTGTCAAGGAATATGAAATGGCCATATATAAGAAGTACTGGCCCAACCACATTATGCTTGTTCTTCCAAGCATTTTCAACAGTGCAGGAGTAGGTAAGTGTGACATACATCGTAACATAAAAAAAATGTGGACTCATGACTTGGGCCCTTGAGGTGGTGCTATTCATCAGTGAAATGTAGATATATACCTTATAGCTACCATATCTGGTGATCTGGATTCTCTTTGAGGACAATGTGTAACAGTCTTAGATGAAGTTCACTTAATCCAGATCACCTGGAACAAGCTAGATGAATCACATCATGAAAATAATTAGTCTTCTCTATTGAGTTTAAATATAACTCAGTGTAGTTAATTCAGATTGAATTACCTACTCTGCTTTCTTCTGGAACTAAGTTGTGTGCTATTTTCAGAAAGCTGTGTCACTTCTAGTTCTGCATAAATATCTCAGGTACCCAGAGAGCTCCAAATATTGCTAGATGCTTCTGTTAATATAACATCTGTGAAATAATCAGCACCTTGCATTAGTGATGCAATTTGTAGACAGCAGCAGTGACAACTGCTCCCATGTTATTCAATTGATGGTAATCAGCATTTCTAGATGTTTACTCTAAGAGATGATAGTGGAGGCAAATATCTGTCACGCTAAAATGATCGGTCACTAAACCTTCAGATATTAAGAAATCTTTACCACAGAAATCGGGCTTCATCTGGCATACTTTCATGGGGGGTTCTGTCAGTCATTAGCTTGGCTGGAGACACAGTATGTTGGCTCTGAGGAGTGTTAGGGCATTGAAGTCTTCAGAGTGAGTCATTCCCTGGGCTCCAGAAAAATCCCTTCAAAAGGATTCCAAGTTAAAGGCAAACAATTTCTGCCTCTACTCTTTGTCTTATGGTTTATGTCCTTTGTTTCAGGTGCAGCACACTTCCTGATAAAAGAGCTGTCTTATCATAACTTGGAGCTAGAACGAAATCGGCAGGAAGAGCTGGGCATAAAGCCCCAGGATATTTGGCCTTTCATTGTCATTTCAGATGACTCCTGCGTTATGTGGAATGCAGTAGAAGTTGATTGTTCAGGAGACAGGAAAAGGTAAATAGAAGACCACATGCTTTTTCAGCTGATCTCTTTTAAGCTTTCACTGCATATCAGTTTTAAAATGATATGTTTGATGTACTACTTTTACCTTATGCAAACAGAGAATAATATTTGCCTAATGTAAAATTGTTTTCCACACTGGTTAGTGCCTGTTTTACATTCCTGTACCCTGAGGATTTAAGTACTTTGCAGCCTTTGTTGTATAGTTTGACTCTGGTTCAAACTAGAACTGCAGATTTCAAGTTCTGTAACTAGTCCTTGATACATTGAGCAAACACAGCTAATTCATATGTACATTCTTAGAAGGATTTTTCTAAGGAATTTAAAAGACATTTCTGTGCTAATAGAGCAGCTGATTTCTGATGGATCATTTGTCAATCTGTGCGGCTCTTTCAATTCCCCAAATCTCCAAAAAGTGTTTTTATTTTCACTACCTTAGAACATTATTTGTACTAGATGTCTTCGTCTATTCCCAGAATGGTGCTAATGTAGGATTTATAGCAAACCTTCAAAAAAAAAACCTACAACTCAGTGAAAGGTTTGAAATTTGTGAATTTGAGAGGTAGGCAAGGACAATCTTATATTTTGCACTTAAGTCATGGCACCAAGCCAGCAACCCTCTAATGGTCATTGTCCAGGTACATCGCAACATATCCAAATAACTTAAAAAATCTCTAAATCTGAGTGAATACTTTGAGAGATCTAAGATAAATTTCCAACCTGGCATATCAATTCCCCACCACATAAGCACTAGTTAGTTTTAAATTTTGAGTCTACTCTGTAGTGGGAGGTAAAAAGTTGCAATGAATTAGTACAACATTGAAGTTATCTACCTGGTAACTACTATGGGCTGTTGAGAATTGTTGTTCAGCTGAATAAGATTCTGATTATTCTCTCTGTATTTCAACACATTTTCCTAATTATTGTAGTGACTATACATGGACTGAAAGAAATGTTTCCTTGAAGCACATTCTGCAACGTATTGAAACAACTCCCAATGTCACTCACTATGCCTTAATCGGGATGAGGAAATGGTCCAGTAAAACAAACACTGCTGAGATCAAGGAACCATTCTCCTGTTGCCATGTACATGATTTCATTATGCTAAATGTTGATCTGACACAGAATGTACAATACAATCAGAACAGGTAAGTAAATCTGTAACACCTTTTAAAAGACATGAAGAGCCAAATACATTTTACAAACCCTCTTGCTGGATTTTTAGGAGGTTGTTAATGGAATGCAAACAGATTTTATTTTTTTTTTTTTAAGATTAAAATTCTTCCCTCATTGCCAGTAGTTGGAAAAATACATCAATTTCCATAGTTTCAAATAAGCAGTCTTTTGAGTTCTGGAGTAGATGCACTAAGCAATGTGTCCTGTAATGTATGTCTCCCAGTTTTGTCCAAGTGGTCTTATTGAAAAATATCATATTTCTCTTCCTGCTCACTTGGACTCTTCCAAAGGAAATCAGGGCTGTGTGGGTAGATAGTGCATACCTAAGTCTTGTTCTGACATGGAAATGAGATACAGCTGTTGTTTTTTGTTGTTGTTGTTGTTGTTTTATGCTGAGGAGCATAACACAGATCTGAGTAGCTATTATGACAGATTTATTTACAATGGGGATGGTCAAACATTGGAACAGGTTTCCTAGCAAAGTAGTCATGCCTGTCAGTGTCCAAGACACATTTAAGTAATGCCCTCAATAGTATATTTTAACATTTGATTAGCCCTGAAGTGGTCAGATAGTTGGATTAAATGATCTCTGCATTTTCCTTCTAACTGAACTGTTCCATTTCCTATTCTTATTCTATTCCATGTATGTTTTACCAGCAAAATCGGAAGGAGTAAATGAACATTATTAATGTTAGTAATTGTTTCCTACATTCTGCTGTCGCAGAACTCCCATATTTTTCATTTATTTCACATAGAGTATTTCAGATTAAAATACCACTGTGAACAGTATCACCACAGTTACTAGAACAGCATTCACTAGGTGCATCACCTCATAGACATTCACTGTTTTATGTGAAAAACCCTGGGGTTTTGGTTCTGAGAAACAAGCATTTGTCACAACAGAATGTCATAGCTATTGTCAGAGGTGGGATCCCTTTGTGTAAAGTGAGTCTCTCAGCACCTCAGCACACACAGTATGTCCAGATGGGGCCAACACATGTGACATGGAATCCAAAACATTTAATTTTTTTTTAAGCTATTTGGGATAGTCAAAGTCATCTAAAATGCATAACAAAACACTAATGTATTTCTCAGGAGAATGTATTTTGAAGTCCAGATTTATTTCTAGCTGTGTGGGAGCTCTTCTGCTTTCATTAGTCTGGATAAACAGATGACCTAAATTCTTATCACTACCAATCTGACGCTAAAATAGCATTTAAAATTTGCTCCTATCCATCTTCTGGTACAGGACTGTGCCCTCAGGCTGTCTAGTGGTATTATCTTATGAAACATTATGAACTGCTAATGAAGGAAATGACAGTGCAATAAAATATAATGGTATGAGCATCAGAAGCAGCACTAAAAGGTCAGGAATGCCAGACCACATCATACATTCCTGTCTGTGTCTTTAATCCATATTGCTGTATGTGAGTGATGTTGAGGCTGAAGCATTACATGACATTCCAAGCATGAGCTGGCAAGGAAAAAGGTATATTTTAAAACACAGAGACACTGAGAGTCATGGATAACACGTAGCCACGTAGATATTGTTAAAATCAAATGGGGTTTTCAAAACATATAATAAAATACCATTTTTCGCACTGATGTCTACTGTTGCAGTAACTACTTAGCTGTTTTAAATCCAAGCCTTGGATGTTAATCCCACAGTTCTGCACGTCATCCTGTTTGCTGTACAAATCTGCATTCTCAGTAGCAAACTGAGGCTGAATTTCCCCAAGGCCAGAGGATTTTAATATTGTCAGCTTTAGAAGTTTACCTTCTGTTCCATCTTACTGTTGAAATAGGTCAAATTTAGCTCAATGTTGTTTGGCCTCATTCTGCTTACTTTATTCCTATGTCTCATCAGTTCTGTTGGATTGAGAAAAGAATCTTTGTCTTCAAATTTTTTCTCTAATGTAAAATTGCATTATTTCTGTAGAGGAATATAAAACAAAATTAGTGGATATCACAGAATCACAGGATTGTATGGATTGAAAGGGACATCTAGAGATCATTGAGTCTAACCCCCTACTATAACAGGTTCCCTACAGTAGGTTACACAGGAAAGCATCCAGATGGTTCTTCCAATATCCCCAGAGAAGGGGACTCTCTGGGCAGCCTGTTCCAGTGCTCTGCCACCCTCACAGGAAAGAAATTTTTCCTCAAATGTGCATGGAACTTACTTGTGTTCTTGTTTGTGCCCATTGCCCTTTCTTCTACTGTCGCAATAGATTTTTGTAGTCTAAGGGAAAAAATGATTAGACAGACTGTTTTGCATTTGACGGAACAAATGTAGGACCTTTTTCATTTCCTTGGAAGTCAAAGGAATTAATTTCATTGGCCTTATTTAGGTCAAGGAAATCAGTGTATCTTTCTTCTATGACTGCGTTATTGTACTAAGAGCAAAGATATGTTTTAACTCCTGGGTCATTTCCCTGGCCTTTTGCTACTCTTTCTGCTTGCCCCTGTGTTTCTATTTATTTTTTCTACTCCCTACTGGTTCCCTCCCTCATTCTAATCTTCTTGAACTCGTTCTGGTCATTGCTACTGGCTTCATTATTACAAATCTGAAGTCTCTTTCCCCAGTTGATTACTGCTGAATGGAGCGTTGATATATTTGACAGCTGTCCTTCCTTTGGTACTGACCAAAGACCCTGAGTGCTTGTATTTGTTAGTCTCTGATGAGAAGCCTCCCTCTGAAGTGCTGTGACTTTATTCTTCCTAGATTTACCTGTGATGATGTTGACTTCAACTTGCGTGTCCACAGTGCTGGCCTTCTCATTTGTCGGTTCAATCACTTCAGCGTCATGAAAAAGCAAATCGCAGTAGGAGGACAAAGATCCTTCCACATTAAGTCTAAGGTGGGAATGAGACCTCTGCTTCCTTGTTGTTATAATTTAATTTTCCCTTTTGTACCCTGGAAGCAGGAGAGCTGAGATATTAATGGTTCATCACCCAGTTGCCAGTAATGGGGTACGTTTGCTTTTTTTTTTTTTATGAAATCCAATTTCCAAAGTTACCCAAAATATCACTTTACATTATAGATAACCATTCACTATAAGTTTATAGTTTTGATTGTTCATCTTTATATGATCTAATACTTAGGAGTACTTTGGTATCAAAGAAGAAACCCGTAAGACTCTATAAATACAAATATAGTTTGTATATATATGATATATAACATTTTTAGTAGCAGTTATGTTTGTTTGAGTGACTTTTCTTCTTATATAAATCCTAGATTTCTGGATAGAGATATGTTTTGTCCAAACCAGAATTCAGATAAATGCAACATGATTGATCGGGATTGATCTGTGCCAGAAATATTTTTTCCTCATAGGTATCTGACATTCCAGTTTCAATCTCACCTGCTCAATACATTTGTGCTCCTGACAGCAAGCATACTTTCTTGGCAGCACCTGCTCAGTTACTCTTAGAAAAATACCTCCAGTATCACAGCCATCGCTTCTTCCCCCTCTCACTGAAGAATTACAGACATCCAGTGCTCTCTGTGGACTGTTACCTCAACTTAGGACCGCAGGTTTGAAACAAAGAACTCTTTAATCAGCTTTAGAAATGTATTTTGTGTGTTTTGGATGAGTTTGTTGATGGATTCCTTCACAACACAGCCTTGAAGTAAACAGATATTAGAATCACAGAGTGTTGAATTATTGGTATCATAGAGATATTTGGAGAAATTACAAATGAAGTACATGGAGAGCAATGTCAGAGTTGTCTAACAGAGTCTGTGGGTGGTATTAGATTTTTAACTAACATAGAACACATTTTCTTTCTTTAAGAAGTGTTTTCCCTGTCTGTTGTAATTTGGTCCTTCTTACATCAAATATCTTCCACAAATGTTTTACAAATACTAACTAGTCCTTAGAAAGCACTTCAAAATACAAAAATATGAGTCCACTTTTGGCTGAAAAGCTGAGTCAGAGAAGCAAATACCAAGATACACAGTCAGAATGGGAGAAGCTGACATTAGCTTTCAAGAGCTGTTGGCTCTCCCCAGTGGCTTTGGACCTAAAGCCAAGGTTATATTTAAATACAAATGTAGGTCATGTAGAAGTGCATAGTAAGGGGCTGATTTTCACTGAACTATTTTTATCTATTCACTTGACTTAAATGCTAGATGAAAAACAGTCTTGCTGCATTTACTAACTTCTTTACCAAAACAGCTGTGTAATGACCTTTCAATCTGTGCTGCTCCCAGAACATTTTCATCTGTATCTTTTAGTCCTTTCTGGCTCAGCTCCTGCAGGTTCCCTCCATGCCTTAAAAAACAAAGTCTGTGGAAAGACACTGTAATGTTAGTGTCTTTATCCACTGCATCCTTTCAAGTTGTAAATGATTCAGTACGTGAAGTAAATTAAATTCAGTTCTGGAATTGTTGTCTGAGCTAGTATGTGATATAGTAGGACTAAAGGAACTATTGCATCTATATAGTGCATAAATAGAATAAATAGAGACATCCTGAGCCAGTTTCTGTTGCTGTGGGTCAGCCTTCCTCCACTGAATCACACTGATTCCTGCTGAATGTAGGTCTGCCCCATCTAAGTAGAAAGGCACTTCGGAATCCTCATATGTAGAGGATAAAGTTTATAAAACCAGAAAGGATTCTATAATTATTCCTAGTTCCCACTGGAGTAGGAAAGTAGTGATAGAAAAAAATAATTAGACAGTAGGAAACGTCATGCAATTATGTAGAAGCACAACTGTACTGATTTGAGTAATCCTTCTGTGATGTAAATGGCACTAGACCTTTCTAGAGGGTTCTTCTTGTGTCAGACTGTGCAATTACTATGTTTATGCTTGTGTAGATAAACTGTGCTGCACAGGTCATAGAGTTATGGCTGCAGGAAGCCATCGTTACTGCTGCTCAGACCTTTCATACCTAAAGCTCATGATTATAGTAGTAATGAATAACTATGACTAATGAATAGTTACAGATACTGCTCTTAGATTGCTTTTTAATAAGTAGAGGAATTGTTACATAGGAACAGTAAGGATCATAATATTTGGAGTTGGGAAGCAAATCTGAAGGTGGATCAGGTGCAAATACTGTAAGGTTGATATGAAGAAGCCTGAAGAAAGCTAATTTCTATGTTTCTTACCCCTCTCCCAATCAGATTGCAGTTTGCTATGTGAGTTCACGGCCTCACTCTCTGAATATCAGTTCCTCTGGTTTGACATTCAGTGGTCTCCTGCTGTACCTCTGTGACTCCTTTGTTGTAGCTAGCTTTTTGAAGAAGTTCCATTTTCTTAAAGGTGAGCCGTAACAATTTTATTACAGGGAATTATATGACATAATCTCTGGAAACCTGGGAAGAAAGTGGGACAGGTACCACTGATTTTGAATTTTAATGTGAAAAATTGCATACGTACGTGTATGTATTTATACTCATATTTATACACCCTAAAATCTCTGATATTTGATGGCTGATCTATAATAGTGTTAAGAGTTCTGCTGATAGGAAAGCAGTGTTGGATCTATGTTGCTATGTATAGTGTGTCGACATAACTTATTACCTTGTATTTGAAACAGATTAAGATTTATGTATGAAACATTTACCCATTGTGTTCTTGCAAGTGATGTTTTTTCTATCAAGAGAAAATGGATGATGATAAGACTCCATCAAAATCTGTTTGCTATACCTGGAAATATAAATTCTATCATTAACATTTATTCTTAATAACAAATTTCTCCACGTAGTGCTTATGACCATGGACAGCACTGGAGACAAATCACTTCTGTCTGTATTGCAACTTCTTTTGGATTGTTCTGCTGCTGTTGTAGAGATTCAGTGCTCTGGGGATTTGTTTCACTCAGCTAAATCTGTCATTGGAGTATAGACACCATAGCCACTGCCTTCTTGAAAAAGGCAAAGTTACAAAGTGCCATGTTCTTTGTTGTAGTTAATAATGTAGCACTAATTAGCGTATACAGTACTTTAACCTGCACGTGCTACTGAAACCACGTGGGTCCCTGTGTCTGTTCCCACTCTGGAGCAATGTCCACATTTTAAGTATAAAAGGACTGTTTTCATTCTAAGTTACTCTGTTTTTTTGTTTGTTTGTTTGTTTGTTTTATTTTTGAGAGACAAGCTATCAACCTGAACAAATCAGCTGATTTTTGCAGTGTGTAGCACACAGTGGATTTGATTCAGGAGTTCCTTGTCTCTCTTGGCAGTTTAGTTGACCTTCCAGTCAGTCACTTCAGCATTAAACACCACTTGACTCTCTTGTTTATTGGCCATCTCTTTCTATCTCACCATCACTTTTTCAGAGTATTGAGTGCAGGTGAGGTAATTATTTCCTCTTGACTGAGCACTTTTTTCAAAAGCCAGGAAATCACAAGTGTGTGTTGAAATTGTATCAGCATACCAGTCAAAACAGTTCATATTAGATCATTTCTGGTCATCAAAGCACACAGAGCTTAATTAGCCATTGTGGGGATTGGCTTGTGTTGTGTTTTGTTGAGTGAGGGTTTCACTCAACAAAGTAATGATCAGCAGAGCTAGAACAGTAATGGAGTTAAGGTGTTATTTTGTTTTCTGTCACCACCCTCTTTGGCTTGACAGTTTTGACCTTTCTCACTCCAAAGAGAAGGAAGGAATGTATTGCTAGTCTTGTGTACTAGATGAATACTAGATATCTCAAGTTACAGAAGAAGACTGTGAGAAGCAGGAAGCTGAAGACAGCTCTCCAAAACAACTAAGAAAGTCCTAGTTTTCACTCAAGAATATCTGTAGCTCCTGTTTTGCAAATGGTGGAAACTCCTCTTGCTATGAGGTGGTGGGAGATGGGTGATTTGAGAACAAGGGTGATACTCACATGGGTTTCTCACTGACTGTTTACTTAGGTGCCACTCTGTGTGTTATTTGTCAAGATCGGAATTCTCTTCGCCAGACTGTTGTCCGGCTGGAGTTGGAAGATGAATGGCAGTTTCGACTGAGGGATGAATTCCAGACTGCCAATGCAAAAGAGGACAGACCACTTTTCTTCCTGACTGGACGACATATTTAATAGAGACTAGATACTATTCCTGAACAACTAGGAAAAAAAAAAAAAAAGAATGATTTGGGAGACTAATTGCCACCATCTCATGTAATGTCTTTCGAGAGGCTCTGCTTTCTGAGGAGAAACAGGACTGCTTGCCACTGTCTATTAGAATCAATTTATCCTCTTATTTCCAAACACTGTAAGTGAATTTTCTAGTTTAATTGTCTGATGCAAGTAACTCTTGATTCCTGGGAAAGATGTAGAAACTCATTATTCCTCATGGCAGCAAAAAATTTCAATCAGAAAGGAAATCAATAAATGCATTTCTTCTGACATAAAAAAGGGCACAATGTGAGTTGATAAGCAAGAGTTTTAGAAAACTTGCTGTTATTTCCAGCAATAAGAAATGTAAGTGGAGGAACAGATTTTGATTTTGTTTTACAACTCCTATTTATCTAACAATTGGTACAAGGCAACAGGAATTGTTACAAGCTTGTAGTATATTGCTCTTGATTGATCCAGGTAGGCTTTTTTTATGAAGATATGTAAAGTATAATTCTTAAAGAATGGAACCAACTGGATAGTTTAAGTATACAGAAATCTTGGGATGGAAGCATAATCATATGTCTGATTTTCATAGCGTAAAGAAGAGCCGAGAAAGTAGATTTAACAATGAAATCTGAACATTTAAACATGAAAATGAAATTGCCTGGCATAACTGAGAAACACCAAATGGTGAGATTTGCCTGCAAGTGAACTTTACAACTAGAACATTGATGTTTTTGGTTGCTGACTCAATTACTGCACTGACTACAAACTTCAAGCTAGGCACAGTGCATTCAAGACAGCATATCAGGTGGTTCTGAAACACTCCTAATATACTTACTGGGGATATTTTCTTGCCAAGGTGCATAAATAAAGTGAGAAAATAGAGACTATGTCTCTGAGAAATTTAGCTGACCATCTAAAAGCATGTTCTAGAAGAGCACCAGGCATCACAGTATTCTTGTGCACTCTAAATGTGAAGTCAGTGATCACAGTCCTTGTTTAGGTTTTTCAAAGTATTCTCTAAGTTTCAGATTTCGTGTTTATTTTTATAGAATCTGTGTCAACTTCATTCAGTCTGGATGCAAGAAGGGTAAGTGCAGGCATTACCAAAAGGTAATATTTGGGCAGTCTTTCTTGCTGGATACACCAATGACAATGTCATTGATTTTATATTGCTGAAGTGCCATTAGGTGCCTGAAGCCTTTACAGGATCAGTCTTGAAATGATGACGCAAATATGACTGTGCCAAAGAGCAAATTTTGGAGTGTTTACAAGAAAAAGGTAATTTCAGTAAGTATGAGAGACTTAGACTTCTATTTACAAAAGACAGGCTGCAGAAATCAGTGTGCTTACGTATTTCATTGTTTTTCTTTCATAAAGAAAGATTCAGATTGGCTTTGTTTAAGTTTTGGGAAGGAAGATGGACATTGTCTTATGTAAATAGCATCACCTGTGCAGTATTCACCTGTTGATTAGTTAATTTAAACTTTTTAGAGGAATGTGACATTCATATCCAAACAATCCTTTATAAATAAAGTCAATACTGCATGGATATCTGTCTTGGTGGTGTATAGCACTGGGAGTTTTTTCATGGGGGGAGGGTTGGGGGAGGAAAAAGGTTGGTTGAAAGGGGCTAATATGATTAAGAATTTCCTGAAATGATCAAGAGAAAATATAGTGTTGTTCAATGGTCTAAAGCATAGCATAGCCTCAAAGCTTACATGAGTCTTTTTAAGAACTCTGGACTAAAGACAGAGGTTCAGTATCTCCTTTCTCTTAACCAAATGCTCAAACTACTTATGCCAAGTGTCTGTAAACTTTTATTATGTTTTAGATGTGAGATGATTTGTTTTGCTTTGTATTTGTTTACTACAGGTGCATTTGGAGGGTTGGGAACCCAGGTCCCAGCTCCACTTGTTTTACCTTTGTGAGAGGGAATTATTTGCTTTCCATACTGTGACCTCTGTGACAAAAATTAGCCCATACTCATTAAACAAACAGATCATTTAGTCTTTTCTTTCCGACTTCGATGTGGCAAGGAGATAGAGCTCTCCATCACATGGATTGATGTGGTAATGTATTAGGAAACAAGAGGCAAAAGGGAACTGACAGCATGCTTTTACTGACTTTTATCCAGCCTCAAACTTCTTCTCTAGTGCCTTCCCTGCTTGCTGTCTTAGTCAGCCACTATTATCACAGATAGTATTATAATTGTGTTCTGTTTTGTGTGTTAGAGCGTGAAGCATTTTGTGATTCAGCTTCTGCAACAGACAGCATCCAAATATAAAGAAGGTTATGGGGAAGGTGACATTATATTCCTTCTTATCACCCTCTCTCCAGTATCAAAGCATGCTTCACAAGCACTTGAGCACTGATGTCTGGTATTTGAATAGCATGGGCATTACAGATGATCTGAATGATGCAGGATGTAAGGGATTTCAGCATGCTTCCCTTAATAAGCACCTCTTGGTGTGACGGGGATTGTTCAGATCTCAGCTCCCACGCTGCATCTCACAGCAGCTGCTAAATATATCAAAGGCAGATTTGTGATACTCTGTGATGATGTGTGTCAGTCATGCAAAGCAAAAGAAGTACAAGAGAAATAGACTCTGTGTGTAAGGCTCAAGGTTACAGAGGTTTACAAGTTGGAAAAGGGAAATGGGGCTACAAACAGAGGCAGCAGAACTTTGGTGTCTGCCTCTCAGCAGTCTGCCTTGGTAGTTCATCAGCCTTCACTGGAATAATGTGAGAAATAAAATGTGTTATTCTTTCCATTCTCCTATCTCCTTAAAGACTCAGCTGTTCAGTGAAAAGGAAAATTAATTCCACACATTCTCTGCCTGTTGACTGTCTTCTACCCTTTATCCCTGTTCCAGTTTTCACCTGAAAAAATAATAGCAGTTCTGGTCAGAGCTTTTATAAAATCTCCAGTCCTTTCTTGGCAGCCTCAGAGGCAGTAAGGGATTGTTGCAGAGGATACAGTTCAGGGAGTTTTGAGGCATAGTCCAGCTGCTGGCATTGCTCAGTGTGTACATATTTTTCAGTGAAAGAGAGGAAGGTATCAGAACAGTGAGAGTTCTGCTCAGTAAAAAAAAGAGATTTGAAATCAACTGCCATAGGTTTAAGAAAAGCATAATAAAGATGCCCAGAGAAGTGGTGGAGACACTGGCCCTGGAGTTATTCAAGAAACATGGAGGTGTGGCACTGAGAGACATGGTCAGTGGGCATGGTGGGGATGGGTTGGTGGTTGGACCAGAGGACCTTCAAGGTCTGTTCCAACCTCTATGATTCATATGTAAATGTGGTTCTCCTTAAAATCTTCAAGAAAATTGACATATTTGTTTTTGCATTTTCTTAGTTATATAAGCAGAAGGAAACGTCTTTGTACTTGTTGCATCACTGACGTGTTGACTGAGCACTTAAACTCTGGACGTATTAAGGAGAATTATTTTGGCAAACTGCATACTGATGTGTTATAGAAGAGGTTTAGTAGCATTGTTAACAGCAGCTTAACAATTTCCTTTTTTCTTAGAAGCAACAAGATGGATAAGAAAGTGAATTTGTACTTGTTACTGCCTGTAGGGAGCCAATAGGGACTTAGTAACTGTTTTGAGAACAGGGTATTGCAGTGACCACAGGATTCTATACAACACAATACTCATGCAGCAGGTCATTTTGCAATTGCACAGAATCTGGGTTTGGTGATGGTGTCACTTATTTCTATTTGAATTTGATTTTCATAAATGTCCAGAGTGCATCAGAGATAAATCTCAGATCTATCCTAGACAAAGTGGCATCTGTGCTGTTAGCAGCCCATGTGCCATTCTGAAGTTCCTCACTGAGATTGTGTTTGGGCCAAACATGAAGCATCTTGCATCTTACCTCTGCTGTCATTGTGCCTTTTATTGCTCGTTCTCCTTAGCAAGTGTAAAACAGAGAAAGTAGTGAAAAGCAGTCTCATGTGCTTTGTTCTCAGCAACTCCAGCAATGTGAAAAAGCTGGAGAAAGTTTGACTGTTCTAGGAGAGTGATATTGCCCCAGGACAGCAGAGTTGTGACTGTATTTAAAAATATCTTCAACTAGTCTTAAAGTTGAAAAACTATTTTGTTAAAAATAAGAAGACATAATCTAATCAGTTCAGAAAATAAAGTTCACACCAAGGCTTCCATGAGATAATATTATAATTTTAAATATTCTGGAATGATTACAATTTTTTTTTTCCCCTTCTCATGACAGAGCACTTACAGAGTCTATTTATAAAAAGAAATTGGCTGCTGTTTACCCTGTGCCCTCATGTAATGAAATTATCGAGAGATGTTTAAAATTGTAATGAGACTCCTGCATGCCTACCTGTGCAATCTGGTCTAGGGAGCTGCTTTGGCAGGGGGTTGGACTCGATGGTCTCTAGAGGTCCCTTCCAACCCCTACAGTTCTGTGATCGCATGATTATCCAATGAAGCTTTCTGCTACAGGATCTCACAGAGGCAACGAGCTGAGTAGAAATCCAAAAGTGGCCATGAAGCTTATGTGAACCTGAGTCTGAGAATGTCTTGTGTGATTCTGGGGCAGCCCCAATGGGTCTCTGATGAGAAACACTAACCTGGGGAAGAGCAGCAAAGTTGTAAAGTCATGGAGAAATGACTGGGAAAGCATTGAGGGGAAAACAGCTGGTATCTAGGGATGTAGGAAGGAGACTTTCAGGAGGCAGAGAGGAATTGGCCTGGCTGGGGGCACTGAAATAGAGGAAGTGAGAAGGGGAACAAGCAGTGGCAAGGACAACCTTAGGGAAAGGATGGAATCACTGTGCTAATGTACGAAAGTTAAGGGGAAAGTCCTTTTCCATGTGGTTATTATTCCATTTCTGGATTTCTTGATCAGAAACACCTGGTGCTGGTCACCCTTGGATGCAGGATGTCTGACTATCAGGATCATTCCTCTAGGAGCAACAGTCACTGGGTTCATGGGCTGCACAGTAGAAATGCTCATAGCTGCTGGGGCTTCCTGAGGAAGGAAAGTTCCAAGAGTTGGACTCAGTGCTCAAGATGACAAAGGCTTCAGATGTATGATGTGCTGGGAAAGATGTCCAGCCATGTCTTGAATAATTTTATAAATAGTATTATTATATATTATATATAATTATTTTATTTTATATATTATTATTACAGTGATTGAAACAATTTCTGACAGACCAATATCAACTTGAAAGTAAATTTAACAGAAGAGTTGGGTGGTACAGTGGAAAATTATTCCAGCAAAAAGTAATTTCCACTTTTCAAGTGCAGTGAATAAACATTTCAGCAGGAGTAGGAATGCTGTTGAAATTCTCTAGGTGTGGCACTTCTCTGCTTAGCGGCATTGAGGAGAATTGTATTGCATTTCCTTCCCCAGATCTGTTCCAGAGAGAATGTGTGATGTGCCAGATAGCTAATAAATGGGTTACTGTGCTGAATGTCTTAGCATTTGCTGTTCAACAGAAGCAAGTAACTTGAGCATCCTGGTAACTTAAGTGCTGTTCTTTTTTCTCTGGGAAATGTTGGCCTGCAGTATTAAAGTGACCTGGCTATTTGACCACCTCAGATTCAAAGTTTCTGATGTGAAATGTGGGTATCTAAGTAGGCATTAATTTTTCTGAAGATTCGCTGTCCTCCACTCTTCCAAGTGAACATCCGGTGATCCTTAGTGCCACTTAAGGTGGAGAGAGACCATACTCTGGCTACGGGCTACACCTATTCTCAGTACCAGATTTCCAAACTTTTTTCATCACTTATTGTTTTTCCTACTTACTGAATCTACATATAGCTTAAGGTGAAATATCAAACGCAGGTGGGTGCACTTGTTGTTTTGATAATCATTATCAACTCAAAGCTAACACTGGGTCTCTCCTGCAGTAGCTTGCTATTAATAGCACATTTCATTCTAGTGTGCAGCAGAAAGATTGAGAAGCCTTTGCTTGAAGTCAGAGATTTTTAATAACAGTTTTATTTCACCAGCAAATACAACTGGATGCATTACTAGAAAAGGAATTAATAAAATCAAAGCCAAAGGTTATGAATTTGAAAGCGTAACAGAGCCATGAATTACTGCTCAGCTCAACAGCAAAGTCTCTCTTGGTCTCATCTGGGATTCCATTCAGCTCAGCTGCCAGAGGTGATTTTAGGACACTGAGTTCTGTAGTTCTTTGATAACAAAAGAGTCCCACAGGTCCAGGCTGATTTGTCTGAAGTTCCATAGGACAACATTTATAATAATTGTATTTACACTCTGGCATATATCTGAAAAGAAACATAATACCAAAAGAAATAAGTGGAAAAGGAGGTTTCTTCTTTCAAGTTCTTTATTGCACAGAAGGAAGAATCTGTGCTGCCTGCACAGTTACAATCTGTAACAACTGTACAACTGTGCAGAAAGGCAGAATTAGACTTTGACATTAAGAACCTGCCTTGAAAACAAAATGAAGCCATTAAAATTCATTCTAAATGTGATTAGTGATGGTAATAAAATGTTGGCAGGGTGAGAATTCCTTATATTCTGTTCACAGAATGTAGCACTCAGCAGGTTGTCTGAGCATAAAATCTCATACAGAGGTACGATGGATACTGACTGTTTGGAAGTTAATTTGTTGGCCAAGCTCTAATTTTTCACTGAACCTTATGACTTAATTAAGATACTTGAGGAGTCAGTTGCAAGGAAAATGTGCTCTGGTTTACTGAGCTCATGTTTCTTTCTCTGACGGTGCTTCCAAGAACTTCAGCAGGTAAAATTAGCAAGCAAACGCGATCGCTGGGAAATTATATTCTCTGCAGCTTTGTTGTCAACAGCTAAAAACTGAAGGCAGCATTTTTGTATATGGCCAAAACCAAGGCTAGTTTGAGTAGCCTGTGCAAAGAATGGGGGAAAACAATCACCTCAAGATGTCGTCTGAGGATGAAGAACAGCCTGAGAGCCCTCCTGGCTCCCCTTGGTCTTGGGTAAGATCTTATGTCCTAAGGTTGCATAAATAACATTTTAAAGCTGTAGGAAGAAGTAAGAGAGTGTGCTGTATGAACCTAGGTGGAACTGAATAAAACCAACTTTCTTAAAGTTTGCTTCACTAATGATTAAATTTTCTGTTTTAGCTTTAACTGTAAACATTTTTGAAACATTTGAATCAGGAAAACCTGTTGCTTCTGTTGTGTATGTCAGGTACTGCAAGAAAACCTGACTGATTCTGTAACATCTGCTTTCCTGTCTTACTGGGGTGTAAAGCAGTACTGTGGAAATGTGCCTTTTAGGTGTAATTGAGGGAAAGTGATTTAAACAACAGCGTAAATCTTTGCTCTAAACGTTTGTGTTAAGAAGAGGGTCAGTGAGATCCCTGTTACAAACACGGAAATGCACTGCTGTAATTTTTTTTCAGTAATGCAGAAACTGTCTTAATACAAGACAGTGCACCAGTGGTCCACTAAACATAATCAGTGTTTGAACTTGTTTCTGATTATTCTTGGTCAGGCACAACGGATGTGTGTTAAGCACAGAACTGACATTTCATGCAGGTGCTTGAGGAGTTATCAAAGAAAATTATTTTTGAAGGTAAAATGCATAGAGTAAACTTTTAGCTGATGATACAATTGTGGATTTAGAATTGTTTTATCTTTGGAGAAACATGCAGGGAGGATAAAAAGGAATATCAGCTGTTCTCACTATCACTCCACAAGCCTGCTGCTGAATAACAGGATTAGTGTGTTGGTGAATATCTATTTTTGATGTGTAGGAAAACAATTTATAGGTGTTGATTTCTTAATTTAATTAAGGAAAAAAATGGCATCCGCTGACATTCATCAACACTTGCTGAATGTTGATGGAGACCAAACAGTGGAAGTGGGCACGGTGAGGGCAGTGGGTGGTGCATTTCAGCACTGGTGACAGTGACAGTGGGTCACCACTGCTGGTGCAGACCATTATGAGTTCAGCACTCAGACTCTTGTTCTGCTTGTTAAATTGCAGAGCTAATGGTGGTGACTGTTGAAAAATAGTGTTTTGTAGCTGAGAATGTGTTCTATCAGTGCTGTTGTGCTCACTGTTGTAGTTTCCATGCAAATGAATAGGATGCATTACTTTCAGAGTGACCTACATATATTCAATATAAACTAAACTCTAAGTATGGCTAAAAATAAGGCTTTTTTTTTAACTTTGAACTTCAGTAATTTCTGGCTCTGAGTTTTTATTAAAAATTAAGATGTTCTGTAAAAGTAAAGTGAAATGAAAAGAAAATGAAAAAGAGAAAAGAAAACAAAAAAGATGAAATTATTGCATATGTACTCTAGTTCAAATTTACCTCTGGGAATTTCCTTCAGGTATAAGTATCCCAAACTGCGAAGAGAAATCATAGATTCCACTGCTCCATGGAACATTCTATTCTGTAACAAATATGGGAGTTTCATTGCAAATTAAATAAGTAGTGCTATTTAGCATGTAAAACATATTGGATTTTTAATAGACATAGATATTCTAAATATCATTTGAAAGAGTTGTTGTTGGCCTCTAGGTTTCTGCTAAGAACTTCAGAGAAGACCGTTTCTCTCCATAGATTTAGTGCTGCTGTGTCTGCATATCATGCCATAAATAGAAAATTGTGATTTCTAAAGATGAAAAGGGAATGCATATATTTGAGATTATTGAAAGCTCATAATGAAGGGTTCTTCAAATAAAAGATTCCTTAGGTATGTAAAGATAAACATTTCAGTCTTCAGGTTAAACTTCGAAATTGAATGTACAGTTAGAAAGATTACTTTCTTCCAGAAGCAAAAATACTCTTTTATAAGCATCTAGACCTCAAAACTGTTCCTTTTATTTACCATAGCATTGCAAGAGGACCACTTAAATATGATTACATGTTGACATTTTATTTCCATAAGGATATTGAATGAGATTGTATTCTTCTCTCCCTTTCATCAGAGGAATAAAAGAAAAAAAGGTACAAAATGAACCCCAGATAAAGAAATTACACATCACTGAGAGAAGCCAATATATCATGGTGAGGATGGTGTAGCTATAATTCAGACTTGAAATAGAAAGATTCCTAGGAAGGCAGTTCTGTAGTAATTATACAATAGATTAGGCAGAAGGAAAAGTGTTACCTTAAAAGCCTGCACAACCAGTTCCGTTTCTCTTCCTTCTTTTTTTAACGACTCATTGGCAATGTGTCAGCAGATGACTGAAGTTTCAGTAGAAAATTGTGACTAGTCTGTGTGGCTGGAAAGAGGACTGTTAGGAATGGAGGATGCCACCACAGCAGCACAACCTGCAGCCCAGGTTGCAGCTGGCCTACATGGGTTGTGTTATGCTTGTGTATCTGCCTTTCTGGACCTCTTGTGAAAGCAAGGTAAATTATAAATTCTCTACAGTGTTACAGTCAATTGCCACAAGTTTGTATTTACAATGCAAAGGTGGATTCCTTTAGCTCATTCTTGAACCAATCCAGCCCATATCTAAACTGAGGAGCAGGATGAGCTGGGGGGATGCTGTGGCTCCTCCTCTATAGAGAGGCTGCCATCAGGGGCCCACAGAGGCTGAGAGTGGATTTCCCCCAGAATAGGAATACTGTGGTGGTCACAGGTGTCTCTCAAGGGCCCTTGCTCAGGAAGCCTTCTGAGCTGACAGTGCGAGGCTGGGTGGTGACATTGAACCTAACCCCTGTGGCTTTTGCCCATGCAGCACCAAAATGTCATCAGGACATATATCATCACAGGGCACTGGGGTCATGATGGGTGTGTGCCAGGCACAGAAAGCTGACTGTCCATTTTGTGACCAGGAAACACTCGTGAGGGGTGTGTGGCAGGAGCCAGGAGAAGGCCTTTTATTCCCCTTGATAAATTTGTTTGGATTCAGCTTTTTCATGGTTTCATCAGTTCATCTGGGGGTTGTTTACTTTGTTTTGAAGGATGTCCTTGAAATCCCCATGCTTTGGAGTAGACAGCTGTCTTGTCAAGTGGAGGAGGGCATGAGGCTGCTCTGGGGATCCATGTTGGGTGTAGGGTCACCTGCTTTCTAGGGAGAGCTCACAGCAATGGTTTTGCACCTGATAACGAATGAGATAGTGTGGCTTACGCAGATTTAATTACAGAAATATCCAGCAGCACTGTTTTATCTAGTACTCACCTACCTTCATTATCATGAAATTTTAGAGCAGGGCTAGGCCTGCCAAACTACAGAGGACACAAAGATCTATGCAAATTCCTGTACCAAACTCCCCATACAGCCTTGGGCATACATCAGGTTTTATTTTCCATCGTTCCCACATGTTGCAGGGAGCTTTGCTCTGAGATCCCAGCTCAAGACCTTCATGCTTTGAGGAACTTTTGCAAACTGAGTCCTGCCTTTTCTTCAGAGCAGATTGCTGGAGGTCAGCAATCACTCTGTATCTGGGGATCATGTCTCACAGAGCCTGCCCTGTCTTAATATAGACTTGAAAGTTCATGAGGACCAAAGGATGTGAGGGCAATAGCTGGTGGGGAAACAGTATCAAGGCTATCAGCTACCTTGCCTTCCAGTTCCTTCCTGTCACCTACGCTGCCACTGGACTTCTGCAGGATGAGTGAGCTTTAATAACAACAAATAGTGTTTCCATAAATGCAGAGAGTGTTAATCTCCATGCTGCCAGTGCTGCTTTCAGTGGTCGTTGATAGGTGACTCTCTGTTGCAACAGGACTTTACACCAATTCAAGGTGCAAGCTTCAGCAGCCCTGTTCAAACAACTGAACAAAACCTATGCCAAGTTCTGGGCTGCAAATGCAAAACACTTCTAAAAGTGTTTTGCCTCTAACAGATGCTGCCTCTGCATTCAATGGGCACAAAGCAGAGAGAGAATCTCAGAATATCTGTGGCAAAATGGTGCAGGAGATGCAAAACTGGCTTTTACTTTGCTTAAAATGAGTGTGAGTAAGGAAATGGGAGGAACTGGTCTTGTAGATGTCATCACCTTTACAGAGCTGAAATAATTAAGAAACTGCAAATGGAGCAAAGATTATCTGGCCTCCTCTTGTACGTGCATCCTCTTAATACGAGGATCAGAATCAGATAGGGGCCTCCTGTGAAGCCCAGTTAGAACTTGCACAGTCAAGGAAACATCCGTTGCCTGGCTGTCTTTGGGTGATGAGTGAAGGGCGTAGACACTCATAATGTTTGATCATTTGCCTTAGCAAAAGGAGATACTAAAAGCTTTCTGTGCACTGTGTCCTGTGGGGCTCTGAAACTCCCTCCCATGCAGGATATTTGTGTGCATGCCAGTGGCTTTTTACATTTTAGAAACTGAAGCTGAACATCAAGCAAGTCAAAAATGTTGAAAACGTACTTTTAATGAGGCATTCAGGGAGGTGAGGTCTCAGTGTCATGAGGGATTCTGTGGCACTGTCAGGGCACTCAAGAACAGAAGTCAAAAGCCTGTTTATCCCTCAAAAGCACTAGAAGTCATAGCACTCAGAATCTTCAACATGTGGCAAGCTGTGATTTTTATCATTACAGCTTCCTAGGAAGTCCAGCATACAAACTGCAGACCACAGCACAGAAGATCAATCATTGTTGAACAGAACAGATCTATATTACAGGCACTGTTACCAGGCAATAGAGGAATGCCCATTCACAATAAATCCTTTCTTCTGAAAGGCCAAGAAGAAAATTGATGGATGAATGTATTTAGTTCCTATATTTTCTTGCCTTCTCTTCCTTTATTCTCCCTTCTGTCTTGAGAATGTTGTGAGATCCTCAGATCTTGGAACAATGCTGATTTTATGATGTCAATCCTTCAGTTGTTCTTTTAAACTCGTTTATTTAATAATGTCATTGTCTTCCAGGTGTGAATATTCACACTGCAAAACTCTGTAATATGGATATATATTTTTTTGTGAGGCATTTGCTAGTATCCTCTGAAGCCCTTCTGAGCTGCTAAATACCTAAGATGAAATAAATATCTTCAACGAGTTGTTATAAACAAGTTTGCAAGCACCAGGTGTAGTTGGATAAACTGCACTGCTGCCTAGAACTTGGAAAGATGTGGATTTCTAAAACAAAAGTGACCTCCAGTGGTCACAGACATCAGTCATGGCTGGTGAATAATATTTCTCTTTTCCTAGTTAGAAAAGAGGCAGTGTGATAATTCTCAACCTGTGCCTTTGCTAGCACTGTTCCTATGCCAGCATGGTTGGTTAAACTATTCCTTATTTCCAGGTGTTCTGTATACCAATGGGCTTGCTAACCAGAATGAAAGTTTTTCATTATTTTACCTTTTCATCAGTGTTGTGCACCTCAGAAACATTTTTTTGTTTCTGTTTTATGCTTGGGACTATCTGCCCCATTCTCTTTGATCAGCTTTTGTGTGTAGTACTGCTTTGTAAGTAGTAACTAACATCCCCCTACAAAAGTAAGTAGTAACTAACATCCCCCCATACAAAACAGAGTAGAGTTTTGAATAAACAAATAATGAGAGAATATGCTGTCAGACATCTCAGGGTTCATTTTTAGGTATCACGCTAGCAATTAGGAGTTCTGCAAAGCTTTGCTAATAAAAACACTGATTTTCCTTTAAAGTCTGGAAATCTGATACATTTCTCTATGGGATCATCTTTGTGTTTGAAGGCAGAGAAACATAAGGCAGAAGTGTAAGTTGGGGCTTTGTGGGATGTCACAGAATCACAGACTTGTAGATGCTGGAAGGGACCTCTGGAAATCATCTAATCCATGAGTGTCCAACTTTTTGGTTTACCTGGGCTGCACTGATTGAAGTGGAATTGTCTTGGGCCACATATACACAGGTTACTAAGAAAGTAATGCCTGGGTTGGGCATGCCAGAGGAGGTTTAGATTGGACATAAGGAAAAACTTTTTCTCTCAGAGAGTGGTCAGGCACTGGGATGGCCTGCACAGGGAGGTGGTGGAGTCGCCGTCCCTGGCAGTGTTCAAGAGGCATCTGGATGAGGAGCTATGAGAAATGGTTTAGTAGCTTGTGGTAATAATGGTAATGGGAGGACGGTTGGACAGGATGATCTTGTAGGTCCTTTCCAACCTTGTGATTGTATGATTCTATGCCTCATCTAGTCCAACCCCCTGGTAAATCAGACTCCCTACAGTAGGTTGCACAGAAAAGCATCTCAGCCGACACCTCAGAGAAATCTGCAGGGAATTCAAGGATCACCTTTCAGCATAAATGCCTGAGCACCCCAAAGTCCCCAGTTTTTGTTTGGAGATTTTTACGAGACATCTGCTGGTGAGCTTTCATGCAGAGCAATTCAGGAAATTCAGTAGAAAAAACACTCTTTAATCAAGAAATTGCTAAAATTGTTTGTATGAAGAAGTCGAAGAAGAGTTTTCCCACTAGTATTTAAATATTCTGCATCTTTACCCCTACAGACTGGTTTCACTGGCCAACTCCCAACATTTTTGGAAGGTCAGTGAAAACGCAAGTCATTGCAATTTGGACTGATTTAAAGAAATACAGACATGACCTTTGATAAAAATGTTTGGATATTCATAAATTCCCTCCCTTGGAAATTTTATTTTGTATGTGCTACAGGGGCAGAGTTCAGCATAAACCAAGTAAGACTTCTGTCTAAGATTGAGAAACAAAGGGCATCTCTTGGCCTAAGCCCTGTGGTGCTGGCTCAACACAGGGTGACAAAGCAACTTTCCCCAGTGCTGCTGGATGAAGTTCAGCAAACCACTGCAGCTTCCTCAGTTGCTCCATGTGTTATAAGGGGATTATACTAATGACATCGTTTGTAACATGCTTTGAGATTCACAGAGGCTGTTCTTTATGTAACAGAGGGATTGAATAAACAGATTGTAAATATACTAACGCTTTTATTTTCTTCGTATGTAGAAAGTTTGATAACAGATGAGAGTTAAAAGGATGGAAGAAGGAGGTTTTCTTATCCTTATTTTATCTCTCCCTTCTGCTTCCCTCCAGCAGCTTTGTTATGTTTCTAAAGTAGGATTTGGTGAAGATGTTCATAACATCTCTGCAGTGACAAATTTGGTTATAAATTGTACCATAAAGCTTAAGCTCACAATTAATATTCCTTCACTCTCTTTCCCCCCTTGCCCTTCCAGAGGGATACTTGTGCTCAGCCAGGCCTTAGTAGTACAGATGGGAATGTGTACTTTCCCCTGACACTTCTTTATGTGACAAGCCCACTGATTTCTATCTTCTCCCTCCTCTTGATGAGCACTGCACAAATCTCAGTAGCTTACAGAATGGTAAAGAAATCTGTGTTATTCCTGAGGATCGGTGTAGCACTGACAATGGGTGGCAGCAGGGGAATGGGGTCTTATCTTGGTGTAACACCACAACAACAAACAAAAGGGTGGTTTATTAATAGGCGTTTGGCAGACATACTAATCCCAACATTTAATGACTGAAAAAACAAGATGGAGGCAGGTGTCTAATTTCTTGCTGGCAGTTTGTGCCTAGTGGGTGACAGGTTAGTGCTGTGGGGGAGGCGATGGCCAAGCTTCTGACTCAGTTTTTTCAGCAATACTGGACAGCAGGGTAGGAGAGGGAGGTTTCTGTGTCAGATGTGAAAAAGTTATGGACAAAGTATTAACCCAGCATTAAGATATTTAGCTTTTATACAGCTAGGCATTTTCCTCCTGTAGAAGGCCTATGTAACAGCTGGGCTGGATGCACCAGCCCAGCAAAACTCTCTCTCAGCCTTTGGCAGAAGCCTCCAGGGAAGAGGGCTGCCAAAGGCCAGAGCCACAAGCCTCCAGCCCTTCCTCACGTGGTGGCTGCATCCCCATGACCTTGCCTCTCGCTTTCCCATGGACTCATTTCAACTGCACTCACATCAGAGGAAGGTGGAGTCTGCTGCACGGGTTTTGATTGCATTTGGACTCAGTGGAAATACAGCAGTGCTCCTCTTGAAAGGGTTCAGGTTCAAGAGAAACCTTTTGGAATAAATCAGTCCTTGGAATTGTCTCTACCTCTCCACTGCCTTTAGGGAAAACAATCAGTTCTGTTAGGCTTTGGACAAGGTTAGGAAAGATGCTCATCGCTAGGAATTTGCATGACACTGCCAGGCTGGAGTTGTTCCTCACTTTCATTCCTCACAGTCATCAGCCACTGACTGATGCCATTCATAGAATCGTAGGGGTTGGAAGGGACCTCAAGAGATCATCGAGTCCAATCCCCCTGCCAAAGCAGGTTCCCTACACCAGGTGGCTGACCAGACTTTTTAATCATGGTATCACAGAATCATAGAATCATTAAGATTGCAAAAGATTGCTAAGATGACCTAGTCTAACCATTGAAACATCACCGCCATGAGCACAAAACTATGTTCCTAAGTTGAATACTACTTCAGGAAATCCCCCCTCTTCAGGGTTTAATGAGGATTGCACAAACTTTTTGTTTTGTCCTAGTACAATGTGTAACAAAGTGGAACACAATTAAAGCTACTCAGCTCTGGTGAAAGCAAGCAGGCAGTGATAGAAAAGTGATTCTTAGATTCTTCTCCTTTGTAAACCCTGTGATAATTTAATGCTGATAAAGATGAGACAGTTTTGACTGCTGTACTGATTTTCAGAATGCATTTGCATCTGTTTTCATTTTTCCATTACCCTTGAAAGTTTGCAGAAGATAAGTTGACTTTGTTTCAAGGAGCTGCAGCCCCTGCAGGAAGCAGTGTGCTTTAAGCACAGTACAAAGGCAGATGTGTCGTGGGAAAAACTGAGAAACATAGTAAAGGAGAAGGAACAGAAAGCTGTTCTGGAAAGTGCCTTCCTATGACAGGCCAGAGGACCTGACATGGCATCTTAGGGTAGACCAGATGGATCATGCTTTAGCAGTGCTACTCCTTCCTACTGATTAGAAAGGGAATCCTGAAGTGACCATCCTCATTATGGATGTCCAAGGTAAGTCAGGTAGCCCTAGGTTCGAATCTCACTGAAGAAAGGTGGCCTTGAAGTCAGGGGGATGGTTCTCTGTCCCTGAATCCAGAAATGTGCACCCAGGCTGAGTACAGCAGGGTCTTTATGTTAAACATCTTTACGTGGTCTTCTGTGGGCACACGGAATCAAGTGCTGTCTTATTTAAACACTGAGAAACCACGAATGAAAAATCTGATCTGGGTGAAACAGGCTCTGAAAAGGTGTAGCCCTGTGTTGCCTCCTGAAGCAGAATACGATTAACTTGACCTGTGTGCTCGCTCTTTGCAGGAGACCCTTCACATAGGAATAATTACATGAAAGGCATTAGATAGTGAATAAAAAATAAGAAAATACTCTAGACCCTGCTTCAGTGAACAGAATATATCGTGTTGTTGTTGTCTCACTTTTTGCTCACTTCATAATCTGTGAAGTTAATTACAAAAATGGATCTTGCTACCCTGGAGTATCTATGATGTTCTTGATCATGTCACCGGATGTTGGAAGAAATTTATGGCACAAATCTCATCGCTCCATATAATTCTTAAACTGCAGATCCAGAGAAGAGAGAGCTCCAGATCATTCCTGAGGGCAGGTGTTTATTGCTATTTTAGTCCTGCATGGCTTCACTACTAGCATAGCAGCAATGACAGCTCCATAAGGGTAGAAGAGATAGTTGTAAAGAACAGTGGGAGTTGTTGCTTTTCCCCAGGATCAGCCAGACCCACATGGATCATATGCTGGCAATGTAAACTCTATGTACAGCATATACAGCAGGGGTATCTGTGAAGCTTCACCCATTGCCTGGAGAAAAGTGATATCACTTTTAATAACAAA
The DNA here is from genome assembly GCA_013399175.1 of Odontophorus gujanensis. NCBI lineage: Eukaryota > Metazoa > Chordata > Aves > Galliformes > Odontophoridae > Odontophorus > Odontophorus gujanensis. Next base: position 101,540 of record VXAB01005932.1, on the reverse strand, counting down.
AGAGAGCTAGATACTAGGCTAGTGAGGCTGCTTTAAGCAAAATTCTGAGGAAAATAGGAGAGGTAAAAGGAATCTGCAATGATGTAATTCACTTGCAAGTTGGAACAATTTCAAAGCCAATCCAATTATTTAAATATTAAGTAAAGCTCATTAAGCTGAAAGGACTGTTAATGTGATTTAAAATATTTCTAAAGATTGTTAAAGCTTTACATGTAAACAAGTATGAAACTTGCAGCACAGAAGTAAAATGATCCTGCCCTGCTGTACTCTGCGATTTTCCTGGACAAGAATGTGAGTCAAAAGCTTCCTCTTGTTCTGCACGTGTTGTTTTTCTACTACTCAGCAAAGCTGTTGTCTATTTTGATTGGTTTTTACGACCTCCTCCTTCTTCCTAGAAATAGTCCTGAACAGCATGTAGAGAAAAACAAAATCTCATACAAAGGAAAGCACATTTAGGCTCCCCTCCTCCCTGTTTTCTGACTCCTGGATAAAATCCAGCAGGGAATGGCTTCCAAAGTCTATTTACAAACTTGTGTTTACTTTTATGTATGCGTAGTCTTTACTACGTATGAACCCTATGTTCTGACTCGAGGAACTGGGAACTTCTGTTAACGCTGAGAAATTCAGTTCCATGACAGGAGGTTGAGGTTAGCTGTGTTCTCAAAGCACAGAAAGCCTGTGACAGTGCTAGCTACAGTGGAAGTTTCCAAACTTCCTGGCCCACCACGAGTTGTGGGATTGTTTTTCTTTTCCTGTTGTTTCCACTCCAGAAACCTCATCATGGGACACAAGTCCTGTCCTCGCTGTACTACAAAGATACCACATTCCACAAAGTGACCTAAGTTTACTCCCTAAAAGGCTGTGGCTATCAAATCCCTTTTAAAAACTGATGGTTTTATACAAGACAATTACATATTTCCACTGCACTTAGCAGTGTGCACGTGGGACTGTAAGATCTGAATGCATGAAAGGTTTGAACAAATCATAACAAAGCTATCTATTTTTTTGTTTGTTTTTGTTTTGCCAGGTGGACAATCAGATGAACTCTAATTCATTTGCAATTTAATACAGCCTTGTTATCACTATTTCATGAAGCCTTATCTTGAAACTTGACGGACATATTACTTCATTGATACACTTGCTGACTCTGGGCTGTAGCTTAGTACTTAGATATTATCTCTGGACTCTATGCCACAACTGAAGTTTGTGGCAAAATTTAATCATCTCTGAATACACTGCATTCTGATGGGAGGTTTGCCACAAATCAATGGGCAGGGGGGCTGGGAAGCATCACTTACAGTCTAGAATAACTGTGGTTCCTTGGAGAAAACCTTTGCCTATGAGCAGAGAGTGAGAAGCAAGCTGGTTGATTTGCAAGGGTCTGACTCAGGTGTGACCATTACTTTTAACTTGCTGCCACATTTATACCACAGTACAGAAGAAACTGCATTAATTAAAGGGTTCAGTTCACCCACATGTAAGGATCATGCAGCTTTTCAGTGTGCAGTGCTCAGTCTGTCACCTTTCTCATCCCAGCCACAGTCCTAAACCTCATGCCCAGATTTACGTGAAGAATAAATAGGATCAGAGAAACACTCCTCTTCAAACAGCCTTTCTGCAAGCCTCCCCCCTCCCCCAAGCTTTGATAAGTTGTATGTGAATTATGGCAAAATTTACTACTAAGTGAAAACACCCTGTGGCCTGTGCCTGTGTTACCTGAGCAGCCCACAGCAGCACTGCACTTGCAGAAGATTTCTTTGGTTTACTTCTGGATGCTGTGGAACCTGGGGATTCAGCATGTGTCACAAACCCCGTTTCTCAAGCCTGTAAACAAGACTTCTCTGGTTTGAGCTCCGCTGTTGTACCTGTTTGACCAGAATATGTCTGATCTAAGCCAATAGCTTCCTAATAGCTCCTGCCTTTTGTCTTCCTTAGGGTCCTGTGTACGTGACTAAACATGTATCTGGTGTCACAGCATGAAAGCCAATAGGGGAGGCATACATTCAGTCTGTTCTCTACTTACTGTACACAACCAAATATTTCCAGAATCTTCACGGATGTCAATCTCACGTTCTGCTGATTTTCAGATCTAGCTCTGAACTCCTTGGCCTCATACTTCACAGTGAGCACCTGGACAACCCAAACTTTGCCACCAGGCTGAGACCAGCATGCAAGGATGCAAATAGAACAGATACTACCACTGGGCAGCTTCTCCATTTGTCAGCTTTTTGCCCCTTCCTGCGAGAGCGAGACAGTTAACGCTCCACTCCTCACTGTAACCTTCCTCTGGTGAAAGGTGTTTGTGGGATTTCTGGGTGGTTTGGTGGTGAGCTGCACCTGGTAGCCACCATTTCCAGACATGACCACAAGACTGTCCTGGGTAGGAGAAGGCAAGGAGGCCATAGGCTCCAGAGAGGCAGTGAGGGTGTGACGATTAGGTGATGTGGAAACATCACCTCATGAAACACCTTTTGGTAGCCTGGGGTAGTGCCTAAGAGGAACATAGCCAGGTGTAGCATTAACTGCAGTGATTAAAACATCTGCCAAATGCAAGCAGGAGGTGTGACAGTGGGGCCACCCTGCCAGCCAATGGAGGCAGTGTTCAAACATGCTCCTGCAGCAGAATGGCGTTGAGAAGATGAGGAAATGGTCTCAATCAGCTTCAGTAGATGTATCATAAGCTTTCAGATAAACAACTTATCATTTTATCTGTAGGTGACTAATGTGTGGTTAAAAAATGGGAAAAAGCTCAGGAGAAAGATTTCAGATGCAGCTAAACCTGGACATTCGTATAGGACAAGTGCATTGGAAACACTGGCCCTGTGATCACATGCTTTAACCCTGTACTAGGATAAACTCAATGAAGTGTATGGCAAAATGATTTACTTACTGTGTAGCATTCCTCCTCCAGTCTTTATTTCTACCTTTACCTCAAATTCACTTTCAAATGTGGTTAGAAAACTGCCATGCCTGGGCTCTGCAGCAGGTCAGAGCGATCTAACCACTCCTCTTCTCCCACGGCAAGAAGACTGGAGCTCTAGGACAAAATTGCTATGTATATTCTTACCTTTTTTAGTCTAGAGACTGGACTACTATTAAGCATTAATCATAATCTAAAATTTAAAATGATTTAGGAGCATGAGATCGAGCAAAATGCAGCTATCTGTATTTGCAGCAGTAAAAGGGGCTGCCCTGGCCATCATGCTGTTCTGAAGCAATGCGTGCTTTCAGGGCTGGACAAGTAAGGGTGCTCCAAGACATTTGGGATCTTCCTGTCTCTAATTCAATGGGACCTTGCAGCTACTGAAATGCTTGAGGATAATGGCTCTTTTTCTAGCGACAAATGTTGAAGGTTGAGTGAGGCGAGACAGCAGGAAGAATTTCTTGTTGGGCCTCCTCAATGTCACACAATGCAGCCTGACTATTTTCACATTACAAAGGATGTAAATGATGCTGTAGTCCTACATGTGACCTCCTACAGACCAGCAGCTGTATTTTGTAGGCTTTCTGTAGAAATGTAGATGTTAATACTTTGACTCCAGTGAACTAAGTTAAGACCTTTTAACTAGGAAGTCATACAGGTTCTGACGGAGCTCTAGAGGTGTGGTTATATTTCTGACATAATTTCTGAGAATATTAACCCAGTCTTTGAATTACTTATTGATGACCTAGACTTCACCAGACTCTAGCCACACCTCTCCAGGAAAGCTTAATCTTGCCCGTCAAACTTGACTATTCCAGATACTACAAAATAGTGTTATTTCCATACCAGGAAATTGTCATTTAGACAGGAATTTGGTCATGTGCTGAATCTAGGGTTATCATCTTATTTTACAAGGGGTCATTCATTCTTTGCTGTTGAAAAGAACTCTGTAGTGGAGATAACATCTCCTTATCAAAGAAAACTGGGTCTGTGTATCTCTGAAAGAATTGATCTGCTGCAGAGCACTATTCACCGGCACTACAGAGAAAATGTAAGTCACCTTTGGGCATCAGAGGTAGTTCTTACAATCATTTTTTAAAATCAGATGCCCTTCAGGGGAAGAAATAGTATGTTTCTCTCTGGTACTGCCAGGAAAGAAAAGACATACACCGTGCATTTAACTACATTAGGAAGCATTATTACTGTAGGAACCAGATTTAAATGAGGTGAGTAATTCACAAATGAGTAACGTTGTTTACAACATCTTTTGCAATCAGTGTGATGAGTTAATCACTGGTCAGGTGATGTCATGCAACCGAGTTGGATGTTTGAGACAGAAAAGCCTTGTAGATCACCTGTCCTGTTCCTGAGTTATTCTGCCATTGTTCCCTGCAGTCTGTGCCTGCTCTGTTCTCTTAGTCAGATTCAGAACACCTCATGTGACAGGGGCTCACCACCAGTCTCTGAATTTTTCCACTGTGAGATTTCATTACTAGGAAAGAGCTCCTGAAAATGCAACCTCATCCTGATGTGTCATTTTATCATGAAATAACAGAATACAAGGCTGGAAGATACTCAGTGATTATCTGGTTCATTTCTATGCCTAAAGGCAAATTCAATGAGAATTAAAACATTTCTGACAAATTTGTGTTTACCATGCTCTGAAAGATCTTAGCCTCTTCCGGCAATCCATTCCTGAGCTTGCCTACCCCAATATTATAATTTTCCTAATGGCTAAATGCTTCCTGTTGCATTTTGTCCCTTTCATATTTCCCCATCTCTCCCAGGGAGACAAGGATTACAGTTGCTACATTTTCATTTTCCTTGTAATTTTTTACACCAGATAGATAGATATGTTTTTCACTCTAGTGAGGGGGTAAAGTACAGACTGATCTTTCTCCTGCAAACGTCATGTCATAACACGTCATCTCTGAACCTTCTCTTGTTCTACTTCATTTTCTATGAGCTGTAAGAATTTTTCATCCTCTGATTCTTAAACATATCATATTTAGCTGGGAACAGCTGGATTTATCCTTCCAGATAGGGAAGGATAAACACAGCTGAGGACAACATTATTCCTGTTCAACAGCAGGAGAGCTGAGGAACAGTGCTTATGGTATGCCCATATACCTGGAAGAAAGCTCAGGTAGCTCTGAGATCTGAGCCCTTGGCTACCTGGCTGCTAGTCAGCTAAGCAGTGGTGGGGTATTGATGCTTTGTGGCATTATGCAGTTACCTCCATGTTATTTCAGACCCCAAAACTGGCAGTCCCCTTTCCAACAGCCTGCTGGAAATGCCCTGTGCTCATGGCTGAGGCTGGGGTGGGACTACAGCTGTTCCAGGCTCTGGTCTGGTCTACCAACATCAGGGCAGAGGTGAAGCTGTTCCAGCACCTCTTCCTGTGTCCTGCCTCTGTTCTGTTTTCTACTACAGGAATAGCCTTGTGTCTCATTTCACTGGCTTAAGCTCAGGGTTATCTTCTCCTTACATTAGCTTCGTTCCCTGAGGATGGCAGAGTGACTACAGATGCTAGTATAGCTGAAGGAAGGATTTAATGCACTGTGTATCTGCATTAAAACAATTTTAAATCATGACAGTTTGCATTTCCAAGCCTATTAAATAGGGAATTCTGTTAGTAGATTTGTAGCAGCCATCCTTCAAAAGAGGATACACTAAACAAGGAGCAAAAAAAAAATTCAATAAAAACTCGTGTTTCCATTGATTACAGGACTAAATGAAAGCTGCTAAGGGCTGTTTTTCAAATGCAAGCAAGAGCAGAGACCAGGCAGCTCTAAAGATCAAATACTTAACTGCAACATTAACTGAACTTACAAACAGCTGGCAGGGAGCCTGGAGAGTCCCGTGGCTGTTACACCAGCACACGAAGAATGTTTCACAGGACAGCCTCTGCGATCAGTGTTTTTCAGAAGGACTGAATGCAAAGGCAGCAGCACTATTGTACAATTACCAACTTGTTGCAGCACACTGTTGACTCCTCTGCTAATGAGACGTACTGTTTTCTTGTAGCAGTTCCTAGTATTGCATTCCTGACATTTATTTACTTAATTTTGGATCTGGCTTATGGGGATCTTTGTTATTAAGAAAGACAGAAAGACAGCAAGAAAGGAAAAGAGTGGGAGAAAAAGAGGCAACAAAACTAAGAAAAAGAAAAGAAAGGTCAGTCTAGTCCTTTCATGAAAATAGCTCTACTCATCTGAGCTATTTTATAGCTGTATGGTCTGAAGATTAGACAGCAGAAGTTGGGGAAAGTGGAAGAAGGAATGAATTAATACAGAAAACCCTTCATAGCTGATCCTTCCTTCCCACCTTCAAAGCAGATCCTGGATCCAGCAGCGTGCAGAAGTAGCAGACTGCTACCCCAAGTGGTACTCAGAAGTGTACACAGAAGTGTTTCGTGGGTGATTTCCTGTGGGAAGTCCTAAGGCTGCAGCCAAATTGTTGGGCAGGCATTTTCTGGAGAGTAACACCAGTTGTAGTTCCCCAAACACTGCACCTATCTGGCAAATCTGGGTTTGCTTCTAACATGGTAGGACAGAGATGGGGATGGTACCTCTCTCTGGGAGGTGGAAGTGCACCTAGAATTCAAAAAGTTGAAAAGATCAAAGACATACAGGTGCTAATGATTCACAGGTCAGACAGTAAAATAGGATGGAACTTGCCCAAGGAGAATAGAGGACACATATACTGTATGCATTTTATATGCACCAGATGTACAAGCATCAAACACATAAACAGTGTTAATTTGATCTGCCATTTCATGTTCTACAGACTTTGTGTTAACACTGAGCAGTTAATTGCTGTGATATCTTCAAGCCACCACCTTGGTTATCAAAGCAACAAGATGCATCTTGAACCCAAAGAGGCATGCACAATTGGAAAATGTAATTATGTTAAATCCTACCTTTGAATACAACAGACACCTGCATTTCAGTTAATAATATAGCTTGTGAAAATGTTTCTGTTCATTTCCTTATTGGTGCAACAATGCCATAATTTTTGTTCTATTGAGAACAGTCTTGTTAAAATAACAGCAGATGGAAAGAGGTTTGTTTGCAATTCTGAAGCTAGACTTCCTTTGTAACCCAAAATAAGTCATTTAGTCAGGGTGTATCTCTGTTTCTTCATTTGGAAAATTGAATTAATACTTCCTGACACATAAGGTTGTTTGGGGACTCAGTAAATTGTGTTTGAGTAGCATGGTGCAATTCTTAATGGAAGGTTCTGAATGCGAGATATTATCATCCAAGTACTGGAAACTTACCCTTTTCATTAGATACTAATTCATTTCAATATCTTGCAACTGTGGATTCTTTAAAAATGAACTCACCATTCACTCTCACAATAATTCTGTGCTTTCAGAAAGATGTTATTACATTAGTTATGTGCCACCTCAGTTTTGGAGCTCTGACTCTTTTGAGACTTCTGTCACTAAAGGGACTACACAAGAAGTCCCGCTTTTGTTATGCAGCCCCTTCAGGTTCCTCCAAAGGAACTAAAATGGGCCCTTTTTGTCCTACAGAATTCCTTCTCTCATCCTAATTGATATTACAGGACCTTCTGTAATAGGAGCCAGATGCCAGGGATGTCGTCATATGAAAAGATCTTTTCCCTGGACAGCAGTGTAGGTCAGCAGCTCTGTCTCTAGCCTTTGCATTAGGCATACCCATCCTGCAAAGAATAAACAGAACTTGTTGTGGTCCATGTTTCTTCAGTGCTCACAAGGATTCCCCCAATTTCATGCTCTGTCCAGCAGACAATACAGAGCTTACTAACAGATGATTAAATCCTTCTGAAAAAGAAAAGAGAAGAGAAGAAAAGAGAAGAAAAGGAAAGAGAAGAAAGAAGAGAAGAGAAGAGAAGAGAAGAGAAGAGAAGAGAAGAGAAGAGAAGAGAAGAGAAGAGAAGAGAAGAGAAGAGAAGAAAAGAAAAGAAAAGAAAAGAAAAGAAAAGAAAAGAAAAGAAAAGAAAAGAAAAGAAAAGAAAAGAAAAGAAAAGAAAAGAAAAGAAAAGAAAAGAAAAGAAAAGAAAAGAAAAGAAAAGAAAAGAAAAGAAAAGAAAAGAAAAGAGAAAAAGGGGAAAAAAAGGGAAAAAAGGAAAACACCAAAAAAACAACAACAGTACAAAACAAAACAAAAAAAAAAAGAGGTTGTGGAGAAACAGAATTGAGAACATCACGCAATACACATAAAATGTGAGGGTGACACAAAGGCAGTGTGGTTTACAAAGGAATTGCTGGAGAGATATGCAATACAGCAGTTGGGTTTCAAGGACAGTAATTGAGGCCTGGATACATTAACTTCTATGCATAGTTAATTAACTGTATTGTTCACCATTATTCTTTCTTTCAGATTCTATTGATGAAAGATCCTGGTTGGATTCGAAATGTCTGGACTCGCAATCTAAACGTAAGGAATGTTGTTGTCTCTGATTTTCACCTCTAGTGTGTTACAGCAGGCCTAGCTTGAAGCCAGGCAGGTCCTCAGGAAAATGGGATAGGGAGAGATTAATGCTTGGCCACCTTCCAGTACCCAGCAGGGCATGTCCCAGTGTCACCCTTCAGACACTATTACCATAGGTACCTTGGGGTACTATTATTGCTGTGACAGGTTGGGAGGCTGTGAAACTGTGGCCCTCACATGGGCTGATACTGGCAGGATAAAGATAGAAACATCAAAAGAAAAGAAAGAGTAAGAAAATAATAATAATAAATAAAAGAAATCTGGCACTTGGCCTGGGCAGTAAGGACAGAATAAGAAAAGCTGTGTCACATGTTATTAGAGACACATCCGAAGACAAGGGAAGTGTACCCAGACGGCCCTACTGCTGCTCTGCTGGAAGGCACATCTGGGAGGCAGTGGGCTTGGGACACAGCCACACATTGGACAAAAGAATCTCGGAGGAGCTTGATGCTCCTGAGAGGAAAAAAGCCACTTCCCACCTCAGATAGAGAGCTGCCAGCACTGAACGATTTGTGAAGAAGGGAAAAGAGGCAGAGCCAGGAAATAACCTATTGACTTCCTACGTGTCTCTGGAGTGTACTCCTCAGTAGTGACCTGCTTGTGCAGTGATTACGGGGGAGAATAGTTAGAGGCTGATGTGTTTGAAAATATGTGGGACCACAGCATTTTTACCTAGCACCAAACAGTGCCACACAGGCACATCCGTTTCACTGAATGAATGGAGTCACTGCAGATCTCTGCATGATTTCACAGATGTATTAGGCTGGGTGGAGTGTCATGCTAGCATAGCTATATTGCTATCTCATGTAGATCCTGCTCAGGTGCATATATACTCTGTCTATATTGGTGCAGCATCGGAGATATGCTATGATTTATGAAGCAGAGCTCCTGATGTAGGAGTCTTTGGATGACTCATGTGTAGCTTCTCTGCTGGGTAGAGCCTGGCAGCTTTTCAGTTTGGGTCTGATAGATGAAGGTTAAGATCCATGGAGCTATGCCAACACAAATTAAGGATCTCATCTATACAGTGAGTTTGATATTAGCAATGTCATGTAGACTAGATGGGAAGTTTGAAAGGAGGGTGAGGTCAGCTGCTATTCGCCTGGGTTAGGTTTGGACACCAATTTCAGCTGCTGAACCATATAGGTAGAAAGATAACAGGGAATTCATAATTCAAACAAAACAAACAAGGAAGGAGCCCCATCTAGCAAAGGACAGCACAATCTGAAAATAAAGGCAATAGTGTGGACGTGATCTTTTCATTCCAAACTCGGGGAACACTTGGATCAGCATTCAGGTTAGATTCTGAACTCTGCATCTCTTGGACAAACAAGAAGTGTCTTGTGAATTTGTATAAAAGTTTGGAAAAAGTAAAGATAATGCCTCCTTGCAGTAAGATTATACTTCAAGAAATATCAGTTTATGTTCAGCGGAAGAGGCTGAGGGGAGGCCTCATGGCATCCTCCATGGCCTCACAGGGAGCACTGAGCTCTGCTTTTTGGTGACAGCAACATGGCCCAAGGGAATGGCATGGAGCTGTGTCACGGGAGGGGCAGCTGGGGGTTAGGGACAGGCACTGAACCAGAGAGTGGTGGGCATGGCACAGGTTGCCCAGGGCAGTGGGCATTGTCCCGAGTGCTGGAGTTCAAGGAGCACTTGGACGATGCCCTCAGACATAAGGTTTGGATTTTGGCTGGTCCTGTGTGCAGCTGGAGGTTGGACTCTATGATCCTGTGAATCCCTTCCATCTCAGGATACTCTGTGGTTCTATGTTGTAGTCAGGCAAAATTTTAAATTCATTTTTATAGCTCATTATTATAAACTTTATAATACCTATAATGTAGCAGAGAAATACCAAAAGAAGATGGGGAAAAACAATTCTGTAATGTAGATGAGCAATATTTAAAACATGCTACAGGGAGGGAAAATCAAGGGAAATTAATGAACTGCTAAAAATTAGAATACAGAAAGGATTTTGCAGACAAAAGGCATGCTTGCACTAAACAGTACTTGAGTCTGTGAGCAATTTTGCAGCGCAAGGTATGAAACAGAAAGTGAGAAAACTGTATCAAACAGAATCTGCCACAGGAAACAGAATTACACAGGCTGAATTACCTCTGATCAGGACAAGGTAGATGATCTAGCATGATCCCATCCGCATGCAAGCAACATGCAAAACACACCATGACTGAGCTGGGCTGTCACTGATGGCTTCAGGGGAGGGGCATCTGATAGCAGGATGACTACACAGGCAGGCTTTTTTGTTTGTGCCCAAATTGCAGGGTGTGGGTGGTCATGGGGAAAAACAGGGTGTCTGAGGAGGTCAGATCAGAAGCAGACATGTACCTTGATGTGACTTTGAGCTACCTGTGGGTATGGCTTTTTTTTTATTCTATTAAATAGAATTGTTTTCTGTATTTTCTGACTTGTGTCTGCTTCTTGTACTGCTGCAGAGCTTCATGCAAAACACCATCTGCTTGCCTAGATTTGCTTTTTTAAAAAAATAATCACCTGTTTCAAACAATGAGTGAGATGCTTTGCTTGTTTATATCTACAGAGGTCACTGGCTTGAACAGGATTATACTGCTTTGTGTGAACTGAGCGCAGGGCCCGAGTTCTCTTTGTGCATGATCTGCTGAGCACAATGCTCCTAACCTGCAAATAATAGTAAAATGAGCTTATGTTGCTTTTGTAGGCAGAAGCTGCTAGGTTTGAGACCGTTCATGGTCTGTAGATTTGTCTGCAGGAAATACACTGTAGGGTAAGCTGTAACAAGGGTAGCAGGTCTGGGGCAGTCTGACAAATTCTCAGGTTTGCTTAACAGAATATGTAAAGCATACAGGCTCCCAGGACAAAAGCTTTCTATTCCAGGATGTGCTAGACCTAATGAAATACATTTCACTACTTTCATTGCAATAAATGATTTCCGTGGACTTATGTAAAATGCTTGCACTAATGAAAAAACTATGGAGCAGGGATAAATAATTTTCTCAGAGTGCTAATTCCTAAATACAGCTATTTTATCAGAAATATATTTTTTTAAAAGCTCATCTTTGTAAGTGTCAGTGCTTGTAGATTTTCCATACTGTGAACAGAAATACATGGACACACAGATGACCTTCCCAGCCTTTTACATAGTCTAGAGAGAGGTAGCAGTGATTAAGGTTTCTTTTGCAATATTTTAATACTGCACCAACCAAAATAGTTTCAGGTTTCTCAGTTCATCATTGAATTAGTTTTCCTTACAAGGGATTTTTGCCTCCTGAGAACCAAATACATCACACTTTTCGGCCAGATTACGTACCTATAATAACCTCAGGTGTTTCACTTGGAAAAAGCTTGTGTGTTTTATACTTAGATTCATTTAAGTCTCCATTCAAATGTTAATATTCAGATAGTGAAATTTCCCATTAGGGTAAAATTGCAGTTTTTTGCTTAGCTTTCAATAAAACAGGAAAAATCAGAAAAAGGAAACACTTTAAGTATACAGATTGCAGTTCCTGTATTCAGTACTTTCCCTTCAAAACTCAAATTGGCTGATGTATCCTTTGTCACAGGAAATCTAAGTTTAGTTTTCCAAATAATTATTTTTAGACTGATAGGAATAATCATATATACTAACTGCTTAAGTGCTCCAGATGCAGAAATCATAAGCAAATGACCCATAAATACATGCTCATTCTCACATACGTAAAGAAAGATGGCTAGTACCAATCTGGAATAAAACACAATATTCCTGCTTTAAAATGCTTGACTCAGAGGCACCAGTGAGTTTTATACATGCCCTGAGCCTAAATCAGGAGAGTGAACATACTTAAATAGGAGAAAGATTGCAGTAAACAACTTTATATACCTATTAACTACTTGGACTCAATGCAAGTAATTAAAGAGCATTTATTGTCCTATGACGGCATCTAACTTTGTGTCTCAACTTGTTTCTAGGATTTCAGTACAATCTTGATTGTAATCTTTATCAGTAACAATATAGTTTTGAGAATAATTCATCCCAGAAGCAGTATGGTTAAGTTAGCTCTGACAGCACAACCAAAAAATTGTTTAAACAAAATACATTCTTTAAACATTGTTATGTTACAGGCATTCAAAGGATGACTATACTTCAAATCCAGAACAAATACACCCTTGTCATAAACTGTAATCATTAAAGTCCCAAGAGAAGAAGTACAAAGAAAACACCACTAAGATGAGCTATCCCCAGTACAGTATCTCACCTCTCCCTCCAAACCACCTGATATTTATTCAGAGGCTAAAGATCAGAGAGATTGGAAACCTGCGCTGCCAGGTGCTGCTGCCAGGCTGTCTCACAGCACATGGGAACGAATGAAAAGACAGTGTGGAAAGACTTAAGGGCCACAACTGTTGATCAGGCTTGCACTCTCCTTCCTGTCCTGCTGTTACAGAAAGCCCTGAAGAGGGAATGCTGTCACACTTCAGCTGGAGGTGCAGGATCCAAACCTATTGCACAGACTGAATTGGGAAAAGTGGAAAAATGCCTTATTAAGAAATACACAGATACGTTTTTTAAAAATGCTGTAACCTGGCTACATTCTACCATTTCAAATATTCAAGAATCACAGAATCAAATTTTAGGGGTTGGAAGGGAATTCTGGAGATGACCAACCCAAACTCCTGCTGAAGCAGGTTCCCTACACTAGGTCATGCAGGAAAGCATCCTGGAAGGTGTTGAGTATCTCCAGAGGAGACTCCACAACCTCCCTGGGCAGCCTGTTCCTGTTCCAGTAAAGAAGTTCTTTCTCACATTCAGATAGATCTTCCTTTACATCAGTCGAGTCTTTCTGAAAGAAAAAAAAAAAGGCAATGGCAAGTAACACCAGATAGTGTTGCTTGTATTTTAAAACTTACTTATTTGCTTTACTCAGCGGAATTACAAGATGAACTTCAATCTGATCTCTACTACAACTTGATGCTTGCCCTACCATAAGAAAGCATTATACAAAATATCTCTGCATTTTTGTTTTCTCTGAAGCTGGCTATCCAATGATAGATATTATATCTCTATAGCGGAAAGAGGACTGATTTACACAGAAATGAGTTAACAATACAGTGAACCAATCATGGTGTGATACTTTACAGACTCCAAGCAGTAACTTTCCCAACCTGTTTGTAAAGATAATTCAATACTGCTAAGGAATCTGATGTAGACATTAAGTATGAAGAAAGCAATAATCTTCCCAACAGAAGGAATTGGTTTCTGAGTATCTTTTTTGGAATGAGACTACTGTTTGAAGATAACTGTTGTAGTTTGCAAAGGACACAGAAACATGAAGAAAAGATTGTACTCTGAGAAATACAGCAGCTTTGTTTGGAGTTCTCAAACATATTTTGTAATATTTTGTTCCAAACAAACAATACTGAGCATCTTGCTTTTATTGCTGTGCTTTTTCTGGGCAAAAGCTCTTAACCATGCACAGAACTACTGGATTGAAGAGAAGGTAGCTGTTGGGCTGGAAAGCATTTCAAGTCCAAAACAGAGTGGAGGAGTTTCCCGTGAAGGTGTATATAATCCTTTCTTTCTTGTATGCATGTATATTTAAACAAAAATATGTATTTTGTCTGATCAGAGCACAAGCCTTTGTTGCAACACATCTACTTAGAAACTCCGGGCTTTGGCTAAGGAAGGAGCATGTTGATGACTTCACTGTTATATCTGTAATCTCATACATTCTGATTGTTTTGATTTACCAGCACTCATGAATTTCTAAGATTATATTTAGAGAGCTCAAGCTACAGATTTGGAGAGAAATCACTTCCTAATGAGACTGGACTGGTGCAAGTTGACCTCCATCAGAGTTGATAGATATATTTAGCCTCCTTTGCTTGTCATTGGAATATTCCTCCCCTCCATTGTTTTGGCCATGTTTGGATCATAGGAGTCAGTGCTGTTTTTCAGTAGCCTAGTATTTTGACTTTGGAAAGAGCTCCTGGGATATAACAGAAGCACTGAGGTTTTCATGGTTTTGCAAGGCTTGATGTGGATCTAAAAAGAAAAGAAAGGCTCATTTAAGAACTTTCATTATCAAGACATGTTATATTCTGAGAAAGAAAAAAAAAACACACTTATGAGTAACTCATTGGCTACAGATCTCCCTTTTGGGAGTATTTTTCAGTGAGGGCTCAGTAGAAAACTGTGTGTCACAAAACCAAGTCCAAGAGTGGTTGGTACAAAATCAAATTTGGTTGTGCAGTAAAAAGTCCTGATGGCATGACAGTTGATAAGTGTGTTAGCATTAGAGATGAACATTTTGGTAAATGATCAGTACCTCCTGCCCTGCCTCGAATTTCATTTGTAGCTGTTCCTGGAAGACTGCAGTCCTACATTTGACAAAATAATCCCCACAGTTTCCCTTTTCATCTGTCACTCCACCTTCTCACTGACTTAGACTTTACAGTCCTTTTGAAGACCTTGTAATCCTCCTGAGGATGACCTCATCGTTCACCTCTTAACAGTGAGGACAAAGACAGAAGATAAGAAATGATGTCAGAATGGTGTTGTGTAACGTCTGATTGACAGTCAGGCAATTACAGTACTGGGAACTATGACCATATGGAAAGCAGAACCCAAAACCTGGAGATGGCAAAGTGCACAGGGCTCAGGTGGGGCAGATTTTGCAGCTGATGCAGGCTAGAAGCATCAGCCTAAATAGAACACGTTGAACACACTCACAAATGCAAGATGGTTTCATATGGAATAAAGAACAAAATCAGTCCTGTATGGCTTTATGTTGGATAAGGATGGCATTCTTGCTCTTTTTGAGGTTGTTTTCTACTCAGATCTTCAAGAACCTCACACTGATAAGGTGGGAACAGTCCATCCAAGAAACAGACAGGGCAAAACCAGCAGGAAGACAAAGGTTTTCTAAATCTCTGCAACTAAGTAACTTTTACTTACATCTATATGCTACAGTAACCACTATTATTGTGCCCTCAAATGAAAGCAAAAATGAAATGCCAGGTAAATGAAGGAAGATAAAAAGGGAAAAAAACATGATTGAGATGATTCAGCAGATCATCAAAGGTACTCTAGGTACTGTAGAAAAATATCTACTTACTTAAATTAGGATATTTACTATTTTATTAAGATAATGGGACATTTAATTAGATAATTACAGAGCCAGAGTTTTTAATGCTTATACTGGAATAAAACTAGACCAACTCTTATACAACTTATACAGCTCATACAGCTTGAGCTACTGAGTTTATTACCGAGACAGTCAGCACCAGATTCCAGAGCCATATTTGCTTATGAATACATTATAAATTAGCTAAAAGCTCAAGTTCTCTATTTATTGAATCAATTGCACATGGACATTGTGTATGCATTAACAATTACGGTCATTCATAACCCAGGCACGATATGCCTGAAGATGAATTCCAGTTTCAGTGTGGGAATTGCCAGGCAGTAGAGATAATACAGTAAATAAATTTCTGGTCTGAGTGGTCATTTTGTTGAATGGCCTACACACTTGCCAGGAAAACCTAATGCCCCTAGAACTGAAGGCTTTTTTTTTTCTTTTGTTTTTTTCTTCTGCATAAACATACGTACTGCATTCTAGTAATCTGTACTTGAGTTTTATTAAACCTTTCTATGCTTTTTCACTTTCTTTTAACCTGGTTTTATTAATTATCAGAAGACTACATGGGTTAAATTTCTTGCAACTTGTCTTTCCATAGTACCTATGAACCTACATCCTAGGCTAGAAGCACTGTGCCAAAACCATATGAACACAAACTGAACCAATAAACTGTGAGTTCTTTGGGACAGGGACCAGGAGTTAAATGAGTCATAATGGATGGATACAGATCAGTGAAGGAACAGAAAGAAAAAACTTCCACGATTAGGTCCTTTGAAAGCTTTTTGGGCAGTTGTACAGTCAAAACTTAGGAAATAAACTTGTGTTGCCCAAACTTGCCTCCAGACACCTGGCAAAGGAAAAAATGACCTGAAATTCAAAACTTCTTCATTCCAAGGATTGTTCTCTTGCGTGGGTATAACACGCTTCTTGACCATACAGTGCAACTCCCTCAGCCACATTGTTTTGTGGCTTCATAACTTCAGTCTGTCTCTTGGGGATGGTCTGGGGCCACACTGTCCTCCAAACTATGGCCAGACATGGGACTGAGCCAAACCCACATCCATGACCATGCTAAAGCTTGTATGGTGCAGAAGAGTATGTACTAGTCCTTGGTTCTCTAAACAGATGTAACTGATGAGAACAGTTGAGTTGAAGTGAGTTGAGCTCAAGAAGAGTAAGGATTTCAGAATCAGTGGGCGGAAGTTCTGAGATGTAATCTGAGGAACACCGTCCTCAGCAACAAGGGTCACATGATCAGTAAGAACAGCAGGACTAAACAGAAGTACTAAGATAATGTCATGCTGCTAGCAGAATCTTGTAGATACTGAGCAAGCATTTGGCACTCTCCGTGGCCTCTTACTTGTATCATGGCTGTATTTGCACTGCAGCACAGAAAATGTTAACCTAGCACATCAAACCCTTAAAAATGTAGAACATTATTTGTGGGCTGTTACATCAAGCAGCAGATGGCTGGACACGGTAAATAAGTGAACATAACTTTCCAACAATGAAGCTCTCATTTCAGGATTTCTGAGAGCAGCAGTCAAGAGTGGGTGGTGTTGAGGCTGTGAAAAGGTAGTGACTTGGATTCAATGTGTTACAATTATGTTTTTATATAAATACAGTAGTGAAAGTCTGTAGTGGAACAGTGCATTAAAGCAGCCCTGAACTGTGAGGGCCGGAGGATACCACCCACTCAGAGGGAACACAATACAGAACTGAATTCCACATGAATGCAGCAGAGCTCTGGTCAGGAACTACTGCTAACACAGGCACAGCTTCTTGTATTCACATCAGGGATAGGACTATTCACAAGCACATCTCAGTGTCTTTAATGACAAGGAATTAAACAGTAAATTAAAGTGTAGGTATTCCTGGGCCCAGTTGCATGCTGTTTTCTTTTTGGGAATAAGCAAACACCCATATTTGTTGTGTGCTGCCAGAAACTGCCTTCGGTGGATTTTTATTCTAAAGAGGAGATGAAATTGTTCGTGGTGTT
Source organism: Odontophorus gujanensis (assembly GCA_013399175.1). Taxonomy (NCBI): domain Eukaryota; kingdom Metazoa; phylum Chordata; class Aves; order Galliformes; family Odontophoridae; genus Odontophorus; species Odontophorus gujanensis. The sequence goes on along the minus strand of VXAB01005932.1, from coordinate 84,026 downwards.
CTGTAACTGGAAACGGAGAACAGCAAACAGGAATTTGAGCTTATGAGAGTGCAGCAGACCTGTCATCCAGCAGTTCTTGTGGGCAGTACAAAGATTAGCCAACAGTTAGAACTGCAGGTAGGACTGCTGAAGGAAAGCCTTTCAAAGGACTACAGGCAGATGAGGGATAAGGGGAGACTGCAGGAGATTGTTTGACAGACTGGAAAGTGAACAGAAAATGGAAGATTCAGTTGCTGATTGCTCAACAATGTGCTCTCCCCAGGGGGAGCAGAACATGTAGGGACATGAAAAACACCACGGAAAAACTCGTTTTCAAGCCTAAAGCTGGCACGCTCCACTCCAGCTCATGTAATAACTTCGAACTTTCTTTGTGCATGTTCTCTGCCTTCTTTTTTTTCTGTGTTTTAGCGTTTCCTGATCATTTGTTTGGCACTTCACACCATCCCCTTCTGCTTGCTGTGAGAGATCCCACTATCCGGTAATTTTTTGCTACTCATCTCCACTTCCTTATTTAGCTGCACCCCAAGCTATCTCTGTTCCTGTCGCTACAAGCTGAAAACAGCGACTTTAAGCGAACCGACAGACAGCCCGCCACAAAAAGGGGCAGCACCACGCGCCCTGGCAGCCGTGCTACTGACTTGCCCTCATAGTTCGGCTTTTGGTACAGAGCGCTGCAGGCCTGAGGGCACGGCTGGAACGGAGAGAGAACACAGCTGTAAGTGACGACAGAGATGAGGCTCCGCTCCCCTCCCCGTTCGTCCACCGCGCAGCCTCCGGGGGCCAAACCCGCACCGCCGCCCCGAGCTGTTTGCGGTGGGCGTCCGCGCCTCCTCCACCGGCCAAACAACGGCGGTCCGCCCCCGTGTCACACCACCGCCAGCGGCCGGTGGGGAGGCGGGTCCGCCCCGCGGCCTGAGCGGGGCAGGGCCGTCCCGGGGAGCCCTTCACACCGCCCCGCTGCGGTCCCTCCTCCGGGGCGGCACCGCCGGGCTGTGTCGCCGTGGCGGCGGCGGGCGGCGCGCACAAAGGCGGCGGCGGCGAAGAACGGAGCGGAGGGAGGCGGCCCGGCTCCGGCGGCTGCAGCCGGGAGGTGGGAGCCGGCGCTCGAGGCTGTGTGGGTGGGAAGGGAAGGCGCGGACCCGCAGGTGGATCCGGGCTGGGTGGGCTGCCCGGGACGTCGCCCCGGTCCAGCCGGGGTAGCTGATTTTCCTTGCTGAGCGCTCTGATTCGCCGCCGATTCGCAGGCGCTGCTCGGAGGTGGCATGATGAGCGCGTCACGGGCAGGGCATGGCCGGCACAGTGCCGTCTCTATGCGTAGAGCTGAGCTCGGGTGTCTGGAATCTGTCGTCTGTGATTAGCGACTGGTTTAGGTTCACGGACTGGGGTGGTTTTTTTTTTTTTTTTTTTTTTTTTTTTTTTTTTTTTTTTTTTTTTTTGGTGTGCTTTTCTTATTTTGTTTTCTCGGTGGGTTTGTCTGTGCTGTCTCAGACAGCGAATAGCAGCAAAAATGCTGTGGGTAAGGTTTTGCTTTCATCATTGTGTCAGTTAGAAGCCAGATGCACCTATTAGGATAAACTGAGCCTATTGCCATGAAGGGAACTGGAGGAGAAGTAGGGCAACAGAGAAAGGTTCAATAACGTGATGGTTCTAGGCATGAAAACATGAAAATAACTACTGATAGTTTTAGATATTTTTCTGGTAGCTCGTGTCACCTGTCAGCATCTACTTACCTGGCTCAGTGTGGTCTGGTTGTGAGGGAGTTTGGCAAGTTTCAGTCATTGGCCTTTTTCCATGCCTACAGATGTGCAGGTGTACATGTATCTTTGTCTGTTGAACACGCATGCACTCATCAATCATTAAAAACATTTGAAATATGCTAAGTGCCTACTTTAAGCTCTGAAAATACAGCAGTACAGTCAAAAAGAAAATGTTTTTTCCAGTCCCACTGGAATAGAGGGCAGCAGTCACATGAGGAATCAGCGCAGAATAGTGCTACAGTTGTGCCTCCTCTCTCGTTTGTGTTCCTGCTCTGACATTGGAACAATAGCCCAGGGCAGCACAGGACGTGATCTGCAACAAGTTCACCAGTTAAATCAAAAGCTCTTGGTTTCAAGCACTGCTTTATAGTTTCAGTTTGTTGTAAAGCTTGATCGTATTTATGCAGTTTCAATTTGAGTAGGTGTCAGAACAATTTGTATGGCTTTAGTGGCCCCTACCTGGGGTGGATTGGGTGAGTTGGGAATGTGCATTTAGGGGGTTGGTGTGGGACTGTGGTTGTGGACTTAAGCTGGTTGTGGAGTTGTTCTCTTGGGTCAGGCATGCTGACTGTAGGACGAAAGGCCAGTCTTGTCCTTCTGTTTGAATGCCAGGATTCAGTACAGGCACGTTTGTAGTCTTCAGATTCAAACTACTTTGCAGACTTCAGCTGCTCTCAATGAAATATGCTAATGTTTATGGGACCTTTCTGAAGTATATGAAAAATACAGTATTTCAAATGGGAGAGATTGTGGTAGAGTCTCAGCAGTAACAGGTGGATAGTCATCAGATAGTCAAAGCCTGTATTTGTGAGTAAGCAGGTTTGGAGAATGACTTGCAGCCTGGAGAATAACTTTGACACTTGATCTGTTTGACTCTGTGGACATAATAAGAAGTCACAGTCCTTGGCTAACTCCAAATACGAGTCAAATAGTTCCTAATGGAACTAAGCCCAGAATAATCCCTACCTTAAAGTATTTCTGCTTGCTAGAAGCAGAATGCTCTTACTCTGATGTTGAGCCAGTCACATGCAGCATGTTCTTTTCTAGTTTGTGATGAGCAAGTGACTTGCACCTGTTCCCAGCTGAGCAGAGGCACTGTCAACCTGCGGGAGTGTGGTCTGTACCATACTGCTGTGACTATGGTGAGATCTGGAAAAAACTGCATAATCAGGTTTGGTCTAGAGTCTGCAATCCTATTAGTGAAGCAACTAGAATTGCACTGTTCAGCAGACTGTTCTGGAGTTATCCCCCCCACAACTTGTCCATATCAGAAATGTAGCTGCTTATGGCTTCCTTCCGGCTTGTGTGTCCAACTTCCATTTCCTAGAGATGGAAAAAAACTTACTTAGCAAGTATTGTCTGTATCTTGCTACCTTGTGGTATAGCTATACAGACAGGCCCCAGTTGAAACCAGTGGGAGTTAAACACACTTTAGATCTCAACTTTAGTAACTTGGACAAGATGATATGTGGATCTTGTTGCACAATAGGGACCTAAACTGAGGTTTGCTACAGTCCTACACAGTGCAGTCTCTGCTTCTCTAGGGGATATAAAACGTAGGATCATATCACAGAATGTCTTGGGTTGCGAAGGACCTTAAGGATCATCTAGTGCAACTTTTTGGTTCTAACAGGGAGTTTGTTAAAACAAAACAAAACAAAAAACAGTGGGGTTGGGGTTCATGGCCATGACCCTGTGTTGGAACCAGCAAGTAGTAAAGGGAAAGGTTTTCAAAAGATACTAATGATTTTCAGAGTCTAACCAGAAATGTGTTTTAAAAACTTAGGAGCTGTGGATGGATGGTGACTCAGCATTAGTGATTTTTATGAGACGTTGACCGTAGAAATACCTCTTTTAAAATATTAGAGTATTAGGTTTTCCTGAACTTTCGTAGTTAAGTAGTGCAGTTGCTCTATTGACATGACGGGTTTATCTTAATTTTGGAGAAAAAACAATCCCTTTAGATAATCTTACTGGAAATACTTCATTATCAGTGTTTCTTAGAATGTGAGCTCTGATACAGTAGAAGAATTCTGTTAACTGCTGTAGAGGGGTTGGTGTTCAGTACTGCAAACAAAACTGAGTTGTTTCAGAGTCAAGGAAATAAATGTCACATAATAAAATGATAGCAGTAAGCTATTACAGACCTAGGAGCCTTTTAGATGTTGCTGATTACTCTGCCGTGAGTGAGAAATAATTCTGTAGGGGGTGCTAAAGTTTGATCCCCAGGCGTGGTCCAGTCTCTCTCAAGCTTCACATCTCCATAACAGAAGCCAAGAGTGAGGAACCATGCAGACCAGGCTTGGGAAGTTGTCATAGTGTGGGTGTGAGCCACAGAGGTGCAGTGGTTTACCTTAACTTAATGGTGGCTCGTTGGTTTCTGGTTCCCTTTCACCACTTCAAAACTGTAAGTAACGTTTCTTGGGAAAGTTAGGGTCTCATCATGACATAAAGTTTTAAATACATGGTGTAAAGGTGTGTCTGTGATGCGGTGTATTCCTCTGTGCTGCGTGTTTGGTTTCTGTTACACTTACTGTTGCCGCACATCATCATCTCACGGTTTGCGGAACTGCAGAGCTCTGGAGAAAGTGTTGATAGGAACCTAAATGCTGCACTCATGCTAATGCACAAAGGATGCCGGAGGCCATTCTTGGCAGACAGACCAGATAGCTCAGTGTGCTCACATCTGCACTTTAAAGCTCTCTTAACCTTTAAGGAAGGTGACTGCACATTAACTGCTCGTTTTCAGTCATCCTTTGTTCATCTGAACTGCTACTGATGGGCCAACTACCAACAGATTGCTTGGGAGTGTACTTGTGTGCCAAAAATGTACTGGAAGTGGATTTTGTAGTTTGAATAGATTCAGTATGGGTGATAAAGTTGTAATGATGGGATCTGTGTTGTGGTTTTACTTACTAATTACGACATGAACACAGTGACGATGTCTTTTAATTGCAATAACTTTGTGTTTTATCGTACAACCCACAGCAAAGAAAGGTGAAACAGTATGGGGAGGAGCTGGGCTGCAAAGAAGTGGCCAGAAAGGCTGCAGTGACCAGCTTTTCCAGTGTACGTGGTTTACATGTACAAAAGAAGCAGACAATTTGGGTGATGGTGTATTTGAACCTGATGGAGCACTCAGTAGAGTTGGGACTTGAGGAAGGACTTCAAAAAATGTTGTTAGGCTCCTCTTTGTTAATTAGTTAAGTAATCAAGTAGCATCAAGTGATTGATTTTTCACATATTTTCCACAAAATAATAAATTCTGAAAAATGATGACTGTCTCAATAAAAAAAAAAAGTTGGAATTTTTTCCTGGCAGGGGATGCTTGTTAATTTGATGTTAAAAATGATGCTGGAAGATACTTTTAATTTTATAATGGATGTATCGTTTGGGGCTGTCGAGCGTTTCAGACCATTTGAGAATAATGGTAGAAGCATTACAGACTGCTCTCACTTGCTGAAAGCTTGGATCAAAAGTGCTCTGAACTTTCCCAGCAGCAAGAAATACTTTGTGCTCTATCCTCTAGCTTGCTTCCATGGTATGAGAAACAAGTTTCACTAAATCCAATGTAATTAACAAACAGGCAGTGGGTTTAACCCATGGCGTAAACCCTACTCTTACTGCTGAAGTCACCGCTGCCTGGTTAGCGAGTGAAAGATGTCTCAGAGCTGCTGGAGTGAAATGTTGCAGCAAAACCACATGCAGCCTCTCTGAGGTTTGAGGAATGCTGGTTTCCTGGAGTGCTGTCACAGTATTGCCTGACTGTGGGTCGGCAAAATAAACTTAGAAACTTCAGTCTCCGAACAGTGGAGCTTTGACAGGCATGTGCAAAGCCTAGGACAAAGGGCCCGTGTGTCTCAGAGTCCTGTTTCTGAACTATCCTCTCTGTTATAACTCCATTTTGCTCCCTGCATTTGAAATATGAAACAATTTTTGTGTGCTCTCAGGGGATTAATCTGTCATTCTCTTTTAATTCTGCAGTAATTTTACAGCATGAGCCAGGTTCAGCTCAGCCTGGACTGAGTGTCTGCCAGTAGCTGACTGTTTGAGTGTGGCTGTTTTTTTTATTAGGGATAAGAGGCTTGCACTGTGTGGAAGCAAGCTGTGCTGTTCCACTTGGCCTCAGAGCTTGAGGATAGTGTCTCACTTCTAATTCACCAGCATAAAAATAATCTGTGTCCTAAAACAGGGCAGGCAGTGTGTTTGGATTCTTTGTGAACAAGAGCAGATCCATAATTCTCTGTTGAGGAGGCCTGCTGGTGTAACTTAAAAGGATGTGTGAGTCCTTGCATTTGGATTGTTTGCCCATAACCCTCCCAAAAAGTGGGTGTACATCATGTCGCAGCAAGTATTCATCCACCAAGGAAAAGGAAGTTACAGTTGTGTTGCACCTAGAAATTTTGTTGCTTATGAGACCAGCAATTAACTGGTGTCAAATACAGCGTGTAATTTGGAGTCTAAATGTAACCAGCTTTAAGTTTCTAGCTCAACAAGAAATGTGTTTCTTCTTGTACTTCAGGTTAAACAAATCCTCCATAGAAATTGGAAATATTTTTTCAAAGTGAATCACAGACTTGTAGGGGTTGGAAGGGACCTCTAGAGTTCACCTAGTCCAAGCCCCTGCCAAAGCAGCTCCCTAACCCAGGTTGCACAGGTAGGTGTCCAGGTGGGTCTTGAATGTCTCCAGAGAAGGAAACTCTACAACCTCTTTGTGCAGCCCGTACCAGTGCTCCATCACTGCACTGTGAAGAAGTTCCCACACGCATTTGTGTGGATCTTCCTATGCCTCAGTTTGTGGCCATTTCCCCTTGTCCTATCATCACACACTGCAGGGAAGAGTCCAACCTTGTCCCTTCACCTCCCACTCCTTAGATATTTATAGATGTGGATCAGGTCCCCTCTGAGTCTTCTTTTTCCAAGGCTGAATAGCCCCAGGTCTCTCAGCCTTTCCTCATAAGGGAGGTGTTCCACACTCTTTATCATCTTTCTGGTCCTCCATTGGACTCTTTCCAGGAGATCCCTGTCTTTTTTGTACCAGGGAACTCAGAACTGGACTTACAGTAACAGCGTGTGTGTGTAGTGCTGGCTTCTTAAAGAGCTCTAATGAGAACCATCAAGATACTTAGGGGACTAGAGCTTATGACCTAGAAGGAGAATCTGGGAAAGCTAGTTCTGCTCAATCTTTAAGACAGTCATCAACCTGTTGGGAGTACAGAGGAAATGTCCAGGATTTGCTTAGAGGTGCAGAATGTTAAAACAGGAGGCAACAGGCACAAATTGTGGGAAATTCTAGTTAGATACTGGATAGAAAGTCCTCACTAGGAGGATGTGGCAACAGGTGCCTGTTGAACCTGTGAGATCTTCATCCTTGAAGACAGTGAGAGCTCAATTGTCATTCTGGGCCAAGCTGAGACTCCTTTGGGCAGGTTTGTGGTCCAGGGGGCTCTAGAAATCTCTTCCAAGCTGTTGTTCCAAGAATTATGACACAGCACAAGGTGCATCATGAGTTTAAGGTTCTCAGCGAAGCTGCTCTCAGCTGGGTGTACATTTAGGAAAGTATGTTACTAATGTGCTTACTGTGGAGCCCAGGATGCTGCTGCCAGTTGAATATTGGAGAATTGAATATAATGACTCTTCGCTATCGAGTTTTCACATGTTGACATGTCAGTAGCACTTACTCGGTGCCTGAATGTGGATTTGTGGATTTCAGCATTAACATTTTGCATAGTGCCAAATACTTTGAAAAAGGCAGGTCAGTTTTTATGCCATTCTTTTAATTGTTTGTTTATTTGTTTCTAAGTATAAGTCAGTGTTAAAAATCAGAGCTATTTTTGAATCATTTCACACTTGTTTTGTTATTACCAAGAGAATGCAGCTGAAAGAAGTCTGTGTTGGTGCTGCTGCTTAATGTGTGCTGTGCAGCTCAGTGTGGTGACTGTCTCAGACTGAGCTCAAATTGTTCTCATCAGCAGTGTGAGTTTTACCATTGCTTGCCTCTCTGTTGATGTCCAGGTGATGTGCAACCCTGTAGGGGACTTGTATGTCAGGCACTTTAAGCACGTGTATACTGAGACTACAAGGATATTCTTGCAATCATTATCTCAGAATCTGTGAGAGGTATTGGAAAAACAAAAGAAATAATAATGTCCCTAAAGTTTCTAGTGTTCTGGAAAGTATCTGCTTAAATCTAGTCATATTCTGTGAGCCCTTAAAAGACTTGTTGAGTTTATGGCTGTCTTAAGTATGCATACCATCTTGTATTGGGACTATATATAATATGTATTAAGAAGGGAGAAACTATACTAATTGGAGAGGAGAAGAAATAAAGCCAACCAACTAATCACATTAACCATTAACACGTGCCTAATTTTTAATAAACCTGCTCATACTAAAAAAGTTATTTTAAAAGATTGGTAGAGTTGCATTTAGAAAACACTCCAAAGTTCAGAAGCTTGAAGTGACAAACTGTAATGCATACCTTTTGCATATGTGCCTTAAAATGGTCTTTTAACAGCAGAAATCTCAGGTAAGTGGATGAAGAGTCTCTGTCTCTAATGCAGTGGAAAATGAGATCTGCTTAGAACTGTCCATTACTCTACCTTTAAAGCTGTAGAAATACACAAGAAAAATATATTCCATCTTGAGAGCACAATAAATGATAGGAGGAGATGTTTTGTTTTGCAGTAATGCTTTTCTCTTCAGAGATAAGTAGAAAGTCCTAGTAGCTTCAGTCGGAAAGTGTGATCAGTTTTGAATTCAACTGATGTTATGAACTTTTGAAGGCTGTTGTAATTGTCTGAGTTAAAAGGTTTCTTTTGCTTTTGCCTTTTAATAGCTCTCTACACCCGTGTCAGTTCTAAATAAAGTAGTTGAGATATCCTCATTCCATGTGAAGTTATTCATTTGTGAAACAAGAGAATAACCCTTGCTGGAATCTAAAATGTCATGATCTCAAATGTCTTTAAAAGCTGATCTGTTTTATCTGTTGCCTTTCAGGTCCAAACCATGAACTACGTTGGGCAGTTAGCAGGGCAAGTGTTTGTAACTGTGAAGGAGCTCTATAAGGGACTAAACCCAGCTACGCTGTCGGGATGTATAGATATAATTGTTGTACGTCAACCAGATGGAAATCTTCAGTGTTCTCCTTTCCATGTACGCTTTGGGAAAATGGGAGTTCTGCGTTCTAGGGAGAAAGTGGTAAGAAAATTTACATTTTGGATATATTCTGTGATTTGACTCCAGTAGTGTGAGATTTACTGGATACTCTTTATGCTAGTCAAGGTTTTCTTCAGACATTGTTTATGAAGTGCTCAAATTGAAGCAAGTTTCACTTAAAACAGTTATTACTGATTACCACACTTCAAAGCATAATTCATAAGACATCGACTGCAGTAATTAAAAGGAACCATGAAAGTTGTAACATTCTTTTTTCAGTAGAGCAAAATTTCAAATGTGCCAATTTTCACATTTTCTCTATTTCATTAGTGACTATATGGTAGGGCCCCTTTTTTAACATGTGCATTGTTATTTATAAAGAAGAGATTTATTATGAAGTAATGTTTTCAGGTAAAGAATATTAAGAGCAATTGAAGCTAGAAAAAGCATGAGCGCTTTAGATAAATGTAATCAAACTGGATGACCTGACCATACGATATCAGATGAGAAGTTACCAATGACTAATGTATGAGAGATTAATTTAGGAAATAATTCCTAACTGCACGTAGTCTGAGTATTTGTAATTATTTAGCAGAAAAATTCAAACGTCATCGTTCTTGAATTATTACCTGAATCTAAAAGGAACACAAACGTTTGGGATGCGGTAAGAGTTGATATTGTTACTATGCAAAAAACATACAATTTCCTGAAGTATAACTTAAATGTTGATTTGTCCATATCTCCCTCAGTAAATACAGTGAAAATTAGGTTAGTGGCAAAAATGGTTATAAGCAAAGAGAAATCTTCCTGAGAGGAAATGGAAACGGTTGGTGCTGTACAGCACTGAGATAAATGTGTGGAAGAAATCAATATGTGGATTGTGTAGAGAATAAAAATCAATTTTTGTTTTTGCTTCTCATAGTACCTGATTAATTAATTTGAAAGGCAGGATATTAGAAATTTACATGTGGAAGCACTTTTTGCACACTGCAAAATTGGTCCGTGAATTAATAGGGAGAAAAGATTTATGCGGCAAATGAAGCATCTAGAATTTCATTTAAAAAGATTCAGGGCTTTATATAATGGCTATAAACCTTCCCGAGGAGCAAGACATTGATGAGCTGAACAAGTTAGGGAAACATCTTGAAAACTCATGGCCTTGTGAAGGGCAAGAAAATCCCCCTGCCCCTTCACAAATGTAGTATTTTCTGTTTATAAGGATGCTTCTTATGCTTCACTGAGAAGTATTTGTCCAGTGACAGTGGTAGGATAGCTGAACATGAGCTGTGTATCTAAAACAACGTTATTTTAATTTTTAGAAATGTTACTGTCTTCCAGGTTGACATAGAAATTAATGGAGAAGCTGTTGATCTGCACATGAAACTAGGAGACAATGGAGAAGCATTTTTTGTTCAGGAGATGGATAATGATCAGGTAAGAGTCAGAATTCCAGTTTGTTAAAACACAGTGCTCACTCTTCAAAGTCAGTTCAGAATTTAGTGATTTTGTTGAAAAACATTTTTATTCATTCTATAATTCCTAAAGTTTCTGGATGTTTTTCTGCTATTGGAACTCAGTACTAAACTTTTTCTTAATTGCTGAGGTTGGAAAAAATCTAAAGAAGATCATCACATAACTAAAAATAATAAGTTTATATGCATGTCAATGTGTAAACTGAAATAAAATACACAGTTCATGTGGTCCAAGGATGTGTACAACAGAGGATGATGCGTCGCAAATATCACAAACTCTTTTTTTCCTCAGGATTCTTTACTTTGAACTCAGCAGACTGTCAGTGTGAAGTACACATGCCTTGTAAACGTTTGTGCATACAGTAATTCTGGTACTCACCAAAGACGTGATCTTGCAACTACAATTCATGTGGAATTGTGTTTAAATGAGAGTTTTTGCTGCTGAGCTGTGTAATTAAGTGTTAGTCTACGTGAATTATGGCCACACTTGTTTTGAGTAGTCTGCATGTAAAATAATCCAACAGAAAAGCCTTAATTTTTGTTACTGCCCTAAGTGGAATGAATTCTCAAATTCTTCTACAGTGTAATGATAGTAATTTCAGGTGAAGTTTGTGTCATTGCAGAGTTTACATCTCTGTATCTTTATATTTGTCTTCTATATGTTAATAGTTGTTCGACTGAAAATGCCTAGAAGTACCCCTATTAGTCTTTAGACATATGTACATATGTTATTGTATAAGAGGTTGCTTGTGTGACCTGATAATAAACTGCTGACCTATCTGACTAGTATCTTCATCTGATTTTGGAAGGAGAATTGGATTTTACAAAATGTTCCATTTCTACTCTGTCTTGCATCAAGTGAATAGAGATTTGTGCTGTAAACTGGGTAATTCTAGATGCTGAGAGGATTTGTTTTGTTGGGAATATTGTTATTGGTTTGTTTAAGAATTGTTTGGATTTCTTCATTCTCAGGAGGTGATTCCTTATCATCTCTCTACGTCCCCCATTCTGTCTGAGGGAACTGCTTTAATGGAAGCTCAGCTGAAGAGGAACTCAACTGACAGGATAAGAAACCTGGACAACAGCGTGTCCTTGCAAGTGCCACCTCAAGCTCATGGATCCCAGTCTGGTACTGAAACATCTCCAGTCTGTAGCTCTGTGAAAAAAAGGAGGAAAAAGAGGAGGAAGTCTACCCACAAAATAGACAGCTTAAAAAGAGAAGACAATGGAGACACGTCAGAAGATGAAGACTTGTTTCCTATAGAGATTAGCTCAGAGGAAGAAAAGGAACCATTGGACAATTCAAGGTATCACGGTGGAGCAGAGATTTATAATGGAAACCTAATGCTGGGTTAATGGTCTATTCTGTACCTCGTGACAGTAATTTCTAATTTGGTACTCGTGGCTGATTAACATGTTTTGCTAAGAAACAACTGGAAAGGTATGAGGAATACTACTAACAGAAATAATGAAAGTGGCACTTAAAATAAGAACAATCTTTAGTCATGCTGTGGACTAGGAAGGTGTGAATCAGATAAAGTCTCAGTGTCTTTTAAGTTCAGGTTACACTAACTCTTCTTTGAAGTAGGTGTTTTCTTCCCTTCATACCCCCCATTATCTGTAGCATGTAACAGCTGAGTAATCGAATATGTTTGTTTTTATTTTATGTCATGTCTTTCTGTAGGATCCTTGTTCCAGATGTGTTTGTTGATGAAGTATCTGATATAAAGGCTCCTGCTGTTCCTACGTATTCTCAGTCTTCATCTTACCCTCGTTCCGATGGAGAATGGTCACCTATTCAAAGGTAATTTTTGTGATAGTACAGTTCTGGGTAGTTTCCCCCTTTTCATTAATTTCTTATATGCTAGTGCTATATGAAGCCTTAAAAAAATTTTGCTGTCGAGCAGGGTCACTGTCAACTGCTAGATGAAATCAGATAGTGTAGAACAACTTCAGGTCAGCTCTGTCCTTGATTCAACAAACAAGTGCATACAAAATGAGGCGTACAAATTCTAAAGAATGTTTATGTGCAAACAATGTTATTAACAGATATGTACTTCAGAGAGGTTGTATGTGTTGCGAAAGCTGAATCTTTGCCTGATGCACGCGCTTTCTGAGGACTTCAGTGAATACAGACACGTAAAATCTGAAGCACTTAGATTATACTTTTATTTTAAATGAATATTTATGTCCATTCCTGGTGTTTGAGAAATACTGTTAAAAATTGATAATTTTTTACTTGCTGTCAGTTGCATTCATTAAAATGCAAATGTTTGTGTTTATGTTTATATGACTATACCCATGTGCCCCGCATCTCTGTGAAGACTCTGGAAGTGGGGCAGAATCAATAAGACTTTATGGTATGTCTTATCTTAATGAACTGCCTCTGTGGGTTAGGAGTGGAAGAAAAGAGAGCACAGAAGTTATTTTAGAGGCTTAATTTAGATGTTTTATATTGCATTTTATAATAAACTTTCTCCACTGACCGTAGAGCTTTCTGAGGTTAGCTGGTGATAGTATGTGTCAACACCCTGCCTCCTCAGTGGCTTTTTGTACTGTATGTTCTGTTTGTTTCTCGATTGCAATATTCTAGATTTCACAAACTCTAGGTGTAAATTCATCATTTGTGTAGTTAATACACAAAGAGCTTATGTTAATCAGCACTAATTGTGAATAATGACACTGTTTTGTTTCTTTTTTCTTACCAACATATTCTGTTGTCCAGTAAGCCTATAGATTGCACAGGGCAATCCTCTCTTCTCACTGTTCCAGCAGATGGAGGCCTATCTAACTCTTGTCCTCATCAGTCTTCTCACTTTTCTCCTCCAGACAGGTAGAACAGTTGTTCTCCCTCTTTTCTGTGCTAATCTTTAATCTTTTTAACACGTGAATATGCTGTTGGCACATTAATTGCACATGTATTTATAACTGCACTCATTGCTAACCCAGACACTTTTGGAGAAAGTGACTTTGAAAACCATTTCCTCTCTTCTTTGTGAGCATTGACTGGAGGTAGGTTGCCTTGAATCACACACTGAATGAGGGTAACTAACATATTCATAAAATCAGGGCAGTGAAGACCTAGTTTTAAAACTAAGTTGACTAAGATGATAGCAAAAAAAGAGGAAGAACTTAGTGAGTGAAATCCAGCAATCCTCCAAAGACTGGCATTTCCATGTGTTTTTTTACGGTTACTGTATATTTAAATGACATTTTTATCCAGTGTTTTTCCTGAGGAGTTTACTTTTGCTGGAGATGAAAAAGTAAAAACAAAACAGCCCTCAAAATTGAGAAATAGAGAAAGCAAAATTTGTAAAGGAAGGAGCCAAAATTTATAAAGAAGCAGGACCTCTTTCCTCTTGTTACCTGGTTTGGAAAACTCTCTTCTTGTTGGATTGGAATGGGATGCATCTTAGAGGGAAAGATGGCACAACAGGTAGGGCATCTTGCCTAAAGCTTGGGATACCCACAGCTAAGCCTTTGCTGTAGTGTGGGCTTACTCTGACCTTGGACTCTCTTACAAATATGAAAGTGGGTACAGATGTTTGTTGATGCCCTATATTCAAAGTGTATCAAGGTTCTACAGCCAGGATCTTTCTTTCCAGTCAGTGGAGAGATGTTACAGCAACTAAGTTAAATCATCTGAAGTATGTGTCTGAATATTATCTCTTCAGTTCTCCTTTAGTGTTGGGGAAGCTTTTAGTAATGAATCAGGCAAAATTGCTCATTGCTTATCTCAACATAGATACCATACTAGTTACCCAAGGCTGTCTGAAAACTTGAGGATTTCCCAGCTTGGAGATCTGCTCTTTCTAGCATAATCATGTTGCAACAGCAAATCTATGTGAAATCCTGGGGTAGTCGAGGATATTCTCACAGGATTTGTCATGGGAAGGTAGGGCGTGTGCACAAGTGCGCCTGGAATAAATAATGTGCCCTGTATGGCTCCATCAAATTTGATCTGGAGTTCAGCTGTCCTGCAGTCTAGATATACAGGTAAAGTGCCCTAGAAACTGGTCTGAATAAGACCCTGTCTGTGTCTGCAGCTCCTTTCCTCTGTGTGAGATCAGAAATGCTACTGTGGCCACCCTGAAGGAAATTCAGAGGTTCTCAACTGTTGTTCTGGAATGCAAGTGAGGTACATCCCTTTCCTTTTGCCTATCAATTCCTGGTGTATTTGAGTTCAGTCAAGGCAGGACTTTTTTGCAGGCCACACTACTTCTTTCTTGGGCTTTCCTTTCTTTCAGTAGGAAGCACTACTTAGTTCAGTGTGGTTTGTTTAACTGTAAAGCTGCTAGCAACAGCCCAAGTTCCTGATTTTTTGACGTCAAACTATGTTTAGTGCGTGCATAGCTTGTATGAAGAAATTCATAGGTCTGGGACACCAATATTCAGTGCTTATGGGATGTGAATTGAATGCTCTGATCTAAATGATTGAGCTGAGTTTGACCTTCTTAGGTAGTGCTGACAGTACTGGTAGCTCTAGTTTGATCTGTGGTATCTTCAACAAACAGTAGAAGTTGGGAGAAATTCAGCTGGGCTTGTCAGTGCTTGATTTGAGGACAGAATTATATGAAAATCAAGGTGTAGTTCAGCCCGAGTTATGAATATCTTGATGGTATAAGAAATAGAAGTCCTTTTGTAGCCCTTTATTTAGGGATGTGCTTCTAGGTTACTATCACTAAATTACAAATCCTACCTGATCTTGTGATTTAGCTTTATTGACCTCCCTTGTGCAAGTGTAACATTAATTCAAGGCTTGATATAGTATTTTTGACCTCTTTTCCTATATAACTTGTGATAGGACTAGAGGGAGTGGCCTCAAGTTGCACCTGGGAGATTCAGGTCGGACATTAGGAAATACTTCTCCAAGAGAGTGGTCAGGTGCTGGAATGGGCTGCCCAGGGAGGTGTTTGAGTTACTGACCCTTGAGGCGTTCAGGAAATGTTTAGATGTTGTACTGAGTGACATGGTTTGGTGGGAAATATTGGTGATAGATAGATGATTAGACTGGGTAATCTTAGAGGTCTTTTCCAACCTTGATGATTCTAAGATTCTGTGATTGTGGAGCAAAAAAAAAAAAAAAAGAGTGATTGTGAGCTTTATCAGTCTCCAGTCTGATGTTACTTTGTTAGCAGTAGTTTGAAGGAAATAGCACCTAAAATAGTCATTGCACGGATAAAGGTGACACATCTCTTGTCACATATATATAAAGGCAGAATTATGTAAAAAGGGAGTAAACAAGCAAGACTGTAGTTTTTGTAATGGTCATCTGCCTATGAAATACAGAGATTACTACTACTGGTCCAGAAAGGCATTATGTGAAGAGAGAGTAGCTGCTGAGTCTTAAACAAGATAGCATGCGAAGGAAAAAGAGGGGTATTTCTCTCTAATGGAAAAACAGCTCTCACTGGGAGTCCACTGACTCCGTGCTAATGTTTCTGGATGGCATGGAAAATCCCAGCTTATGATATATAAAAGATAAGAAGTTTTAGCATTCTTCTTTTTTTTTTAATATAAACAGGACCATAATTTACCCTCTGCCTCCTGGATACATGTTTACAGTCTGATTTGATATCAAAGCTTATACATTAAGATGCTACTGCAGTGATGATGATGGTCTGTTATGAAGTTGTGTTAGTATTAGTATGGTATAAAATGGGAATTGTGCTTGTGTTGAAAATTTAGGAGATGGTGTGTGCTCTGTTTTAGGAGAGTGGGTAGCCTCCATCAGGAGCCTTCTCAGAGTAGAACTCTATGTTAACGTGCACTGTTCCTAGTACTTCCATGTGCTTGTTTGGGAATAAATGTCATGGTTCTCCACTTAGTTGTGTGAACAAGGGAACTGCATTTTCAGAGAAAATTCTGGAAAATGTAATGTCTCTCTGCTCCAGTCATTTGTGTTCTCACTGCAAAATGTACTTTCTAGCCCAAACTGAAGTAATACCTGTATTCTCTTAGGCCATCTGGCTGAGTAAGGAGCAATGAAAAAGCAAAGCTGTTTTGGATATTCAGTTAGATTCAGTTTATTTAGAAGGTAAAAAATAAACACAGAAAATTTAGACCAATGTAGAAAACTTTTTTAACAGTGAAGGTAACTCAGATTTGAACCTTTTATCTATGATTTTTGTGGATTATTTACTTTTTTCCTCGTGGTTTGTAAATCAAGACTATGTGAGTACACCAGTGTCTGTTCTCAAACAACCATAAATGCTGTGGCTCAAACAAAAAAAATGGGCTTTCTTCAGGGATTTCACGGTGAAATTGTAGGAGTTGCATCATGCCAAAAGGCAGAGTAGATAATTATGATTTTTCCTTTTACTCTTGAAATCAGTGAATCATCATTCATTACAGACTAACTTGACTCCACATTAAAAATGTGCTACAAACTGATAGTTTCCTGGTAAATAAATGATTTTATATTCCAGTAACAGTGAAACAGTTAAATATTTTTCCGCTGGGAACACTCAAATCCTTTGTGCCTTGCTCCTGTTGTTTTTCCTATAAACATCTATATGAGAATAGAATTGAACAAGTTGGTAAAAGGAAACAATAAACTGAATACCTTTAGGTTAATTTATTATTTAGTCAGGGTAAGGTGTCTTGTTGATCCAAGTGAATCACTTCTGTATTTCACATCCATTTCACAATACTAACAGCTCTTCATCTACAGCTTCTGGTGCCATCCCCATTCCAAGTTCTTTTTTTTTTACACACATTAAAAATCTTCCTGAAAGGTTCAAGTCCAGTGCTTGTCTCACCTTTTTCATCTTCTCAAAGCCTACTTCTGTGATGGCAGTCACTGAAAAATGGCAGATGACGAGACCACTGAGAGCTTAAGAAGATCCTGAACTGTTTGAAATGTTTTTCCATGCTTCCATACTCCCTCATTTGGCTGATAATAATTATAAAACTTTCAATACTTTGGACTGCTGCATGTCGGTTTGTAAAGTGCTTACTCTGTAGTGGTTATTTTTGGTTTTGTAATATTTCTGTACTAAGTACTACGTTTTTGTTTGTTTTTCTTCAGCCCATCAGGCTCTCGTCCTCCTACTCCTCAAAGTGATTCAGAATTAGTCAGTAAATCTACAGACAGGAGTGGGCTAAAGAATCCACACATGCACTGGGCCTGGGGAGAGCTACCACAGGCTACAAAGGTATGTGGTATGATCAGTTTAGTTTCTTGCTGGCATCTGTTGTGCTTTGATTGGGCAAATGTACTTATTTTATTGCAGGCTCCTGAAGGGGAAAAAGATCCCATTTTTACATATAATCATAAAATTTTATGTAGGAGAATGTCATTTTGCTCCTAAAGAGCCTTAGATGGAAATTAGGTGCTTGGTATTAGCAGTTTGATTCACAAAAAAATGAAAGAGGCTGTTTGAGTGCATAAGTATCCAGAAACACTTGCAATTGTCCACAGATCTTCACATGCCCAGATGCACTGCTTTTTTGGATGACTTGACTGGCTAGTGTCCAGCCTGTGGCCATTTGGCTTTTCTAAGGTCCCTGCTAGATGGCAGGATTTGTGGTGTGCCAACAGCATTGCCAAGCTGCACAGAAACCATGTACAGCTGAGTATGCTGCAGGTCAGGTGTGGCTGGCTCCTTATGGCTGTTGAGTCAGAGCATTGATTCAGGACAAGAGATTGAGGGCTTGCACCTATTTGTGGGTAAGAGAAACAAAGATCATAGAATTGTTAAGGTTGGAACAGATCTCTGAGATAATCTAGTCCTATTGTCCACCAACCCATGTCCTGAAGTATTACATTTACCCTTTCCTTAAATGCTTCCAGGGGCAGTAACTCCACCACCTCCCTGTGCAGTCTGTTCTAATACCTAATGGCTCTTTCTGGGAAGAAGTTATTCCTAATATCTATCTGAACCTCCCCTGGCACAACTTGAGGCCATTCCCTCTTGTTCTATTGCTAGTTGCAAGAACATATTGCAGTTATGGAGGCATGGATGGTATAGCTTTTGGTCCCCTCTGCTGTAGGCTGGCTTTTCTGCAGAAAGGACTGTGAGAGTGATGAGGACAGGAGCAGAATAAAGGGACAGAGCCCAGGCTGTGCAGGCCGGTGAAATAGGCCTTGCAGGTCTTATTCCTGGAGGCTCTTCGCTTTGCAATCCCTGAATATGTCCCTAACTAAGCTATTCTGTATTGATCTGGCCACGTCTGAGCCAGGAGTTACACTTTGGATACTGTTCATCACCTTGTAAATGTTTACTTGCTCTGATTTGAAGTTTATGGCAGCCATACAGCTGCTGCTCTAGGAGTACAGCTCTCTTCTGTAAGAACACCTCATGTGCTGCCCTCTGGGGAGATCTAGAATTGTGCCTACAGAGTGTTGAAAAGTCTTCACCTGGGATATTGATGAATGACAGCAAGCCACATCCTGTTCCCTGGGAGCATCCTGATTGTATAAGGACTCTAGTCAACAGTGTTTGTCGGGGTTACTTTCTAAGGCAAAGCTGGGGGTTGTGCTGAAAGGGAGGAGAGCAGGTGGGAACTGTGATGTGCTTTCACACAGGTGTGTGGAAAATGAGGTGCATTACACCACACACACACAGTGGAAGGCTTTAATATGTTGTAGCCTCAAACTGAGTTATTTGTGGCTTGCTCACCTTAAGAATCTGATCTTGGATTGAACAGAACAGGTAAAATTCTGTTGCATTTTTTTAAAGAACTTTTCTGTATAGCAGTCTGCTTTTTTTATTTCTTACAGGCAAGTTCCATGATCAAAGCTAAGGAACCCAACGTGGGTCCTTCGGAAAGCACTCACTTTCGAGTCATCCAGAGTGTTCCTGTAGAGGAGTTTAATGGCGTGTCTCCTCTACCTGCCCTTGGACAGGCAGATGCAGCAACTGCTGATGAAACTGAGCCCTTGCCAGCTGAGACAAATAAGCCAGAGACAGAATCTGCAGGAGCAGCTGTACCATCGTTGCCTGCCAATGAGGAAATAAAACAAACTGCAGCTTGCTCAGCCCAGGCAGTTGGGAAGACAGATTCCCCTTCCAGGAAGAAAGGTAAAGCTGTTGATGTTTCTTATTTACGTGTATGATTTTTGTCTTCAGAGTTCATGGTGGTAAAGCACCCCATTGTCATATAAATTAATCTGTGCCCTTAGGACACTGTCAAATTGGAAAGGAATAACTTTTACAGAGAATCCTCAAAACCCAAGTTGCTCACAGTGTTGTAGGACAGAAGTTCTCCTTCACTGGGTAATTTTGGCAAGGCTGCAAAATTTGCTCCAAATTCATCAAATATGAATGAATATGGAGATTTCATTTTTGGCACAAACCCACTCTTGATCTGCTGATTCACTTGCACTGATCACTTTCAGAGTTATTCTGCGTGGCTGATACTGGTTGATTCTCTCTGTTCTTGCATAATCATGTGGCATGTATTTTACACAAACAATGGATTTGCTGTAAATTAAGGTACTTTGCCTTCATATGAGCAATTTTAGATATTTACTTGGTATGCATCTTGTCTTGAATTTGTGAGTTGCAACTCTGCATTTCTGCTTCCTAATTTTTAGGATCTATAGCTATTGTATTTTACTGCAAGTGTTAGTCTTCACATAAAATATACTTACAAAATTTTATGTTTTAGAGCTCTGATTATCCTGTAATTATGAAAACTCTACATAAGCCTGGTTTGTTCAAGTGTGTTTTTATCAGTTAGGATAGTTTTTAGCTGTTTTCCCATGCTTTTCAAAGTAAAAAAAAAAAAGCCCAAGTTAGTGACCAATGATTTGTAATTCCCAGTGGTTTTGTCTGAAAGAGGAAAGCTGCAGCATATGCCAGAATTAGTCCTCTGCTTTCTTATTTGTGTATTCCAAGTGTGAACAGTGTATACGAGCAACTTGTTTCAAAACTTCAGGCAGTACCGTTTTATGCAACTGTAGTTCACAAATTGTTACGACTTGTCTTCTTTCTCAATCCTAAAATGAGTAGCTAAATAACAATAACAATTCAGACTTGTTACTCAGAAAAGACTTGTTAATACTCTTATTTCTACCATCTCTTGCAGACAAACGAAGCCGGCATCTTGGTGCTGATGGTGTCTATTTAGATGACCTCACTGACATGGATCCAGAAGTTGCTGCGCTTTATTTCCCCAAGAAGTATAAATAGTTTGCTTATATTTCTGCTGTTTGTGTTTCTTTTGCACTGAGGTTGCTTCTGTCTTCACCTCAGTTGAAATTTTGGGGCTTTTAGGTGGCTTGGTGTTTGGGCCTAAGAGCTGTGCTCAAAATGGGTGTTCCATTTTGGTCAACCAAGCATCATTCATTGATTGCAGATTGTTATGTAATGTACACTGATGTTTGTGGGTGTTACTCACGTGCCCTGGAAGAACAGTTGGCTATGGGATATATATATATCCCCATGTCCTTGCTTATTACTGAGAAGAATGTTTATACTGTTAACAGTAAGCTACTATTGCTCTTACATTCTACTGTAATTGAGCATCTATAAATAATATGTTAGAAAATCAGTTTTTGAATGCTGCATGGTAGACTTATGAAAATATTTCATTCCAAACAAACAAATTAGAACTTCTAAAATCTTTTATTAGACTCTCTTAACATTTCTCGTTGTCTTTCTCCATCACATTCAAATCATTTGACTAAAGTAATGAAGCAACAGTTGAAGTGGCTTCCATACTTCATTTTTTTTCTCATTTGCTTAAACCCAGCTGTTGTAATATTAGTGTTTCAGTAGAACAGAGAAAGATTAGTAATATGGAGGGAAAGGTTGGATTGCAAATTCCATTCTCAAATGCATTCATACGAATCTGGAATGGAAAAGCAACTTGATGAGCCTGCATTTCTTAGTAATGATCTCATCTACGTACATTTGATTTTAAGAAATAATATGTAATTATATCCTCTTAAAAATTTCAAGTCCTAATAGCTTATATATGCTTATTCAATATGAAAAATATTTATATATATATCTGACAAATGTAAAAACTTTGTTTTTTTTGGGGGGGGGCTTGGTTATTAATTAGTACAATTAATACAGATTCAAGAGTAAACAACTGTTTGTGTTTGTTCCTGGAGCTTGGGAACAATTCTCCTAGTGTAAATTTTGTCTTAGTTTGTCTGCTAAGCTTTTACTGAGTATTATTTTCCCTTTCTCTTGTAAATAAACTGATTATACGTGAATAGTTTTGGAAATTAAGTAGAAGCAATCTAATTCTTAAGAACAAGTGAGGTCTATGCTACTTTGTTTAAATTTCATGGCAAAAGCAAGCAAATTTCTTTCTCATTATTCTTAAGCATGGGTCTGATTTAAACAGTATACATTGAAGGGAGAGAATCTGGGAATGGATCATGAAGAATGAATGTCTGATCTTTCTTTTTCAGTGGAGACAATGTACAAAACAGAAACGCAAATGATGCAGGGCCACGGTCTGCCACTCATTCTCCGCAGTCTTTTGGGAACTCAGGTGCTGACAGTGGTGTTGAAAGCACTTCAGATGGCACCAGAGATTTGCCCTCCATTGCCATATCTCTCTGTGGAGGCCTCACGGACAACAAAGAGATTACCAAAGGTATAGTACGACCTGAATTACAGACGTGTGCTGTCAGCCAAGTCCTTGCTCGAGGGAGCAGTGCCCTCCTGTGGCTGTACCTGGGAATGTGTTGAGAAAGCAGTTCTTTGGACTGATAAATTTGCTAGATTTTTTTCATAATTAGGTTTTATTATTTTAACACATTTTAATAGTCTTCTATATGCTGTATTTTTGAAAAGTGTATGTATATATGTTTCCTGATAATACCGATTTTTATATAATAGCAGTGTAAATGGTATTTTTGTCATCCTGTGTAACGTATAGCCAAGAAGTACTCTTCTGTCCATACCAGAAATTAAAAAGGTAGCCTAGGCTGTAGATGGAGACATCTGAGGCACCATCAGTTTCTTGTGTGACTCTTAAAATGAATCATATAAGAGCGTCCTGTGCTTTAAGCTTTCAGCTATGTACCGTGAAGATAAATGATTTAAAGGATGCGGATTCTGCAATAACATGAATTCATAAACCCAACACTGGTTGCTGTTCAGAAACTAGTTATTATGCATTTTGATTATATTGTAATTTGAGTTATGCCTGTTATTTAGATCACCTGTAAACTATAGGGATTTTGTTGAAGGAGCTGGTGGTAGAAGAAAGTGTTTCTTCATAGTTGTTTTCATTTTGCTGTAAGCTGTATGTGTGGTCATTAAATTTTTGTTTATGGATTTATGCATATGTAAGCCCACCAGGTCCCATTCCTAATTTGGGCAGAGGATCGGTAGAAAGCATGAAGAAATACTTAGAACACTGATTTTCCTCCTTACAGTTCTATCCTTCAGCTTTCCCTTAACTTGTATTTTGAAGGGAAAGATACCCAGGATACCCAGCAGTACATAAAGAAACCCTCATTATCTTCAGAGACTGAAATTTCTGAATGTCTTGCTTGTATATTTTTACTGACCTCAGAATCCTAGAAGTCAAGGGCAAACTCCGAGTGTGAAAGCAGTATGTTTTCTTTTAGATTGGCCCATTACAGGGATCTATAAATGCATGACTTGCATGTGCTTTTTTTTTTCCACAACAGAAGAATTCTTAGAACATGCAGTGACGTATCAGCAGTTTGTGGATAATCCTGCTATCATTGATGACCCTAATCTTGTCGTTAAGATTGGAAATAAGTAAGTATATTTCCATGGAGTAGTGAAGGAGAAATAGTTCTTACTGTTGCGATGAAAAAAAACTGCTGTGGTACTTCATTGTGTTAGATCAGTGTCACAATAGCTGAAAAATAGGTTTTGAACTTTTGTAGTATGGAATCATTTAGAGTCAGCTTTCTAGTGAATTCAAGCTTTTTCTTCCAGTTCTCTCTTCTCCTTTAGACTAAACTGAAGAGCAACTTCAGATCACCTGCCACAGCTAACTGACACAATCTGAATTTTAAGAAGCTAGCATGAAAAGCTATTAGTGTTCATTTTCAATAGGTAGAGTAAAAATGAAGTAGGATGTGAGCTTGCTAAGGCTTGCCTTGATCCAGTTTGAATAATTAATATTTGCAGGGTTGTGATGGTCTACTTGCAAAACCCTCCATATGCAGTACATTATGATTATAAATCTGGATATTTTTACTAATATGCCTCTATAGAAGCATCATCCTTTCCAGATTTGACAGAATTCACCCACTGAATATGTGAGTTCTGTTTCTGGAAGGCTAAGGATATTTTTTCGTGTTCGTAAAGATGTTTTTTCATGTTTGTGTCATAACAAATGCAGGGCATTGTTATGGTCTATACCAGATGCAGTTATTTAGAGGATATTTTAACTTTACAACCCTTTTCAGCTAGCATTTTGTATTTAGCGTAGAAGAGAGATGATGGCATTGTGCTGCAGTTAGAACTTAAGCTACCCTTAGTTATAGAGATTGGTCTTATAGATCTGACATGCTTAATGCATCCTTATGCAATAGTTTTTAATCACTGTTGGGATTGAGTGTGTAATGACCTTGTCTTCTCCATCAGAAAAGAACAACTTGAGAAGTGTAGAGTTGCCCTCTCATGATCTGAGGAGAGTCGTTTATTGCTCCTCTGCTATATATCTCTGATTTTAGTAGGTAACATTTACCTGCCTACTGGTGCTCTGGGAAGAGAGGACAATACATCTCTGTTCATATTGCAGTCTATAACAGAAGTTGTGCTGTGTTTAGCACATCATAGTAAAAGCTTAACATCTTTTAGACTCAGGTTTGTGACATTTATGTAGTGACTTGATGCAAAACTAGTGAAAAATGGTTGTTTAAAAAAATAAAAAGTAACTCATTTGATAATGAGGTGTTAAGGACCCGTACTAAAGATGCTTCACAGGTTTAACCTGCTATATGATAAATACTAGATTGTGTATTGGAACCTTGGGATTACAAAATACATTGTCTTCCTTAAATGCCTAGGTACTACAACTGGACAACAGCTGGTCCCCTTCTGCTGGCAATGCAGGCATTCCAGAAACCTTTGCCAAAGGTGAGATTGAATATGAAGGTTGGTCAGAGTGAAGCTGTGATATTTTGCTGTGAAGACATATCATTAACTAAGGCAGAGAAAAGGGATCATGTTGTAAAGGCATCTGTGTGTCTATTCACACTAAACCATTCCCTTAGTCTTAGTAATTTAGCTCTTAGTATGAGCTAGATTTGGTCTGTGAATAGTATTACTTTCTAAGCTAAGATCATTACAAGTAATTTGAACTTGACTTGATCCTTTTCTTCTTCTGTTTTCCTTCATTAATATGGATGGTAAATATATATTAGGTTGACCCACCTTAGTATTTACTGTATCTGAACACTGAGGACTTGCTTCATTTCATCTGTGTATAGCATATATTAGCAAATAAAAATTGAAGTCAAGAATTTTAACCTTACTTGAATGTGACTTAAGTACTGGACAGGGAAGGTCTATAACTTGTTAGTTTTCCATTTCTCATTTGAAGGGTCATAACCAACCCAGGTAGGCAGTGACAGATAGTTATGACTATATGACAGCTGTATGATAGTCTATATTAAACATGCTGATGAACTTAGTTTAATTGCATGTGACCTAGTGCCATAGACATGATTGGGACAGAAACACGTCATTGTCTCTATTTATAAGGGAGTAAGTATCAACATTGGCACTAATTTGTACCCTGGTTGGCCATGGATTTTTAATACCCTTTGTAAACTTTTGCCCTTTGCAGCCCTGCATATATCTTTGCATTTAATTTATGTGAATTCTTTTGCCAAAACTTGGAGTAATACTCTACTGCCATGTTCTTTCTGTTCTAGTGCTATGTTACCTATTGACACAGACAGGCAGTATAAAGTCATAGGATACTCCTGGTTGGAACGGGTGCATTAGAAACACTGAATCCAGCTCTTGATTCAGTACATTAAAATGATCCTAGAAGTCCTAAATATGTGGTAGATCAGGCTTGAATTTCAGGTTGTCACAGAGCTAGATATTTTTGTGTTTTACTGCAAATATTCTAATTATCATTAAAGCAGAGATTCATCCCGTTGATGCATACTGGTCTCCAGTGCCAATCCAAAGATTGGAAGATAACTACCTTTGCAATTCAATGTTTAGATGCCTGATCCAAATGTTTTGTCCTTTTGCCTAGGAGGTGTAAGTGGAAAGCAATGGTATAAAATGCTTTTTTCCCTTTAAGGAAAGTAGCAGTACCTTCAACAATATTATGGTTATGCCACTATTCATATAGGTTATCAATTAAGAAAAGTCCTTCATGAATGTGAAATTCACTGTTGTCTTTTTTTAATTCACTTGCATTCTGTACACTGATATCTTTCTAGACAGAACAGTTTTCATAGGGTGGAGAAGCTAGTACATGTCGTTGGCACAGTCTATGTGACTGGAAAGGCTTACTAGTCTAATCTTTACTGCTGATATCACAATTGTTTATGCTACAAGTCATTCTGCTGGTTTTCTTAATCGCTTATTTGTAAGAATTTTGATTTGCTGGAATAATGCAACTAAGGTGTTGAAATATTAAGATAATTAATCAAAACAGGCCTTATGAAGTGATTGAAAACTGGAGCTATTGCAAGAAAATCACCGATGTTCATTCTGCAAAATACACTTAAATACATGCTGAACTGTAAGCATTTGCATTATATAATTACGAATAAATCGTACATCTGCTTGAAGCTGTCCATGTGTTTGATAACCTCTTTAAACTGTAGCCATTGTTCTCAACAACTGTTATTTTCTCAGTAACTCCATCTGCACTTCGTTTTAATTTTTTTTGTCTTAAACTTCAACTTATTTGCTCAGCTTCATTCCTTTATCACTTCTCTCTTTTCTATTATACTTTAGATGGTATAGTGGAGGAAAAACTGAGAAAAGGGATGTACTGTTGTATTTCTGCATAAGCTGAACTCAACTCTTTTTAACTGATAGCCTTTTGTGGAATCAGTTATAGGTTTTTTTTTCCTTTTTTTTCCTTTTCACTGATCATCACTGCCGTTTTGTTTTGGTGACTTCATTTACAGTAGAGGGTATTATCTCATCGTGTCAGACAAACTAGGACATACTGAACATTGTAGCCACCTTTAATGTTATATTTTCCCTTCTGTTTTTTTTGCTCACTCTTGTGGTTGAACAAATTCACCTCTTGTTGTGGTACACAGATCACTCTAGTCATTGTTATTGGAAGAAACTTTCTTCTACTAGGATCCAGGATATACAGTGAATTGAAATTAACAAAGAATTTTTTTTTTTTAAAAGCACAAAATCTTACAGTGCTGTCAGTCAATTTCATAGCATCATGCTCACCTCATAAAAGCTAGTAACATCTTTTATTTTTTCCTAGCCAGTGATGAAATACGTACTTAATAGTTATTCTTAAATGAGAGTGACCATCTTGCATGCTGTTATTTTTGTTTCTTTTTTTTTTACTGTTTTCCATGACAACTCTTTCAGGGAATGATCTTTTCTACTCATTTGTTTGTTGTGCTTTTTTTAAGTATAATTTGCACTAAGTGACTTAAAACAGTAGCTTCTCCATTCTAGGCATTATACTAATACCTATTTATGCTTTTTTTTCCTTCTTTGGTTTATGTCTCTTTTTCATTTTTCTTTTTAAAATTCCATAAGTATTCATGTTTAAGTTACTTCAAAGCAGTGCTGGATACCATTAGATTTTGCTTTAGTAGAATTTATGGTCCGCAGACAGTATGTTTACTTTTATTCTGTTTATTATCAGTTAAAATTGTGCATTTAGCACTCTTTCATTTACATATATCAGGTTGTCCTTTCTTTTGGTTTCTTTTTATGTTGCCATCCATTTATCACAGGCCACTGTGGAATCTATAATGAGAGACAAGATGCCCAAAAAAGGTGGAAGATGGTGGTTTTCCTGGAGAGGGAGAAACAGCACTATTAAAGAGGTAGGTTTAAGAAGCAAGCAGTTTCTTTCTGTGTGCATTGGGAAGGCTAGCTACCTCCAAATTCATCCCTCAGAACTTTACTTCAGTACTCACTTTGGCTGAGGAGTTGCATGTTAAAAGGCATTTAAAGAGCATATGAAGTCTGACTTCAGAAAGCCTTCGATCAAACAACCTAAAATGTTTACTTGCAGTATTTTGGTTCTGCTTTTTTTATTTCCATTATACAAAGGGGAAGCAGTGATGGATTAAATCTGTGTTTGAGAACCTAGAACTGAAGAGGTGTGCCACATACGTTTTGCCTACCTTATTACAGTTTTTACTCACAATTGAAGGACAGAGATGTTTATGACTAGAGTGCACTGTAAAGTTCAGTAAAACCTAAGGTGGAAAACTAATGTAAATTTTAAAGTTGTCTTAAATTTCTTTTCTGAATATTAGAAGTTTGTGGTAACAGCCTTAAAGCCATGGAAGAACATTAAAGCACAGTGAAAAAAGCAAAATTTTATATGAAATATTGATCTCCTGTCTAGACATATTTAATCTTTAAAGTTGGCTAATAAAATTGTTTCATATTCATTTATACTATTGAAGCATTAGTACATGAGGGAAGAAAATGACTTCTAATATATTTTTATGGTTGTACCACAGTAGATGAACACTTTTAGCTTTGCATGAAATATCCACAGACTAGTACAGTGGCTATGAGCTTTACAGCCTGAGATTTTAGTTTGCACAGTTTGAAATATTTAGAATGTCTTTCTCAGTAGAAGCGTTGCTTATCTATAAAACGGTGGCAGCTGTAAATGGACAAGGGCAAGTTTGATTGTTCTTTGTTTCTCATAAGTCATTCACTTTTCAAAAATCTATCAATTTCTTCCCAGAAGAAAAAGAAAGAACTTAGCATCAGCTTGGTAAAAATGATGTGGAATGTTTTATTGGATTAAAAATCTTAATGATTCCTTGAAAGGTAATTCTATTATCGTTCCAGATGCTTTGGTTTTTAAGTGAAATCTGTATTTGTGATGGATGAACTGAGTAGTTTGATCCCAGAACTTCATGAGTACTAGCTATGTGAAATCTGAGTACTACTACAACTGTACAAAACTAAATCTTAATTCCTCTGAGATTTATATTTGCTTTGTTAATTCTTCTGCACAGCCTTTATTCTTTAAGAAAACAGTGAAATTTTACTTTATCTACAGTTAAAGGAGGAGGAGGAGGGAACACATGGGGGGAGAAAAAAAATAGCCTGTCTTGATCATTGCATGGAATTTTTTTTCTCTAGCCAAATCTCCACGAATTTGTATATTTTATATTTTTACAGGAAACAAAGGCAGAGCAAGGTATGAGTGGGTGTAGACTTAAAGGAGAAGACTCTTCACAGATGAACATGGCAAACAGGTACCCAAGAAGTTAGCTCTACCTGAAATGAGCAGGAATTATAATTTAAATGTGAAAGCAAGCTGCTCCTGTATTTGAACCAAGAAGTACTGCATGCAGTAAATATTTGATGCAGTGAAAAATGAATTGTATGTAAGTGCAGTTAGCAAGGCCATAGCCATGGGAAAGTTGCAGACCTTGTGAGTGTGCTTTGGCATTTCTAGCTTATGGTTTGGCTGGTACTTCTGTGACATATATTCCAGTCCTTTGTCAACATCAACAAAGATAGAAAGAATACCGTTTTGCAGAACAATTATTGTTTTAATCTCTCTAGAGTTTTCAAGGCAGTGTCAGAGGTTATCCTAGGATGTTTTCAGTTCCCATGTGCTAAAATTCTGATTTATGAGTATTTATGGCTTGATGCTTTAATTTCTTCCTGTATATCTTATGAAGTTCAGGAGCCAAACACTTCCTAGGCTTCTTTTCACACACAATAGGATAATTACGTTTGTTTTTTTTTTTAGTTAATACTTTTAGTGATTGCAGAAATATGTTCATTCTCATGCTGCAAATTAATCATACTTTATAGCCTTGTGAAGGCTCTGTAAAGTGAGTCATAGTTTTTCCCCAGAAACTTTGAGGGGATGAGACAGCCAGGGACAGTTCTTCTATCTTGTATCTTTGCTGTTCATGCAAGTTGGACTGTGAAGACAGCTCATATATGTTGTGCTTAGAGCTGAAGAGGACTATATCATGCAAATTTAAATATGCTTTATACTCACTACATGAAACTCAAAGGTCACCTTGGGGGGGGGGGGGGAAAGGCAGTAGGTACAGTTTTTTCAGCAGTTGCCTTTGAGAAGAGTGGGCTGTTGTTCTTGACTTGCTTGCTTCTGTTCTGTGTTTGAGGTCTACAGAAGGAATCGGAAAGACTGAGTTCTCTTTTTTTGGATGATAAGTGACATTTAGGCCTGTCGTCTTTTACTTTGTTGTTGAAAGATAGTCTGTGAAGTGGGATTAGGACTTCAAGCAGACAGAATTCTGTAATTGGTGCTCTTGAAGTTTTAAGTGATCTTAAAAATCTGTCTTTAAGAATTTATTGCTTGTAAACAGAGCACAAATGAGATGTTAAATGAAGCTTTTGAGATCTTATGTTACAAAGGAGATTAAGATGATTTTATAATATTGTTAGTCGTGAAACGTAGCATCTTGATAATGGGTCGAGACTTTCTGACACAGAAGAATATCCAGCTGTGATGGAAATATGGGCCCAGTAGCTGATCATTTTAAAGATCACGTTTGCAGGATCTGAAAGGATATTTTACCTTCTCTAGGTAATTGTTCTGTGTACTGTAGAAAAACTTTGCCTCTGTCTAAATTCATAGATTCATAGATGCATTAGGTTGGAAAGGACCTACAAGATCATCTAGTCCAACCATCCTCCTATCACCATCCCTACCCACTAAACTACTAAATCAAATCCCTTAGCACCTCATCTAAACACTTCTTGAACAGCGCTAGGGATGGTGCCTNGCACTTGGCCTTATTGAACCTCATCCCATTGATCTCAGCCCAGCTATTCAGCCTATCCAAATCCCTCTGAAGGGCCTCCCTACCCTCAGGCAGATCAACACATCCTCCCAGCTTGGTGTCATCTGCAAACTTACTGAGGGTACACTCAATCCCCTCATCTAGGTCATCAATAAAGATATTAAACAAGATGGGCCCCAATACCGACCCCTGGGGGACACCACTCGTAACAGGACGCCAGCTGGACTTAACTCCATTAACCACTACCCGCTGGGCATGGCCCTCTAGCCAGTTCCCCACCCAGAGAAGAGTGAACCTGTCCACACCACGGGCTGCCAGTTTCCCCAGGAGAATACTGTGGGAGACCGTGTCGAAGGCCAAATGGAGCTGAATCAAGTGTTTTTCAGTTTTCACTATATCCCATATGGGGTAATCCTGCAGATCGTGGAAAAGACTAACCCAGTAATCTAAAATTGCTGATAGAAAAAGGAGGAGTTTTTTGATGATAAAATTGTGATCACTTGGTGTCACATCCCACCCATAAGGGAGGGGAGGAAGGATGACCGGGTTCCCAAATTCTTTTATTAACAGATAGATTACTTTAGGGAAAACGAACAAACAAAAATGCTCAACTAAACACCAGCACAGCAAGCTTCTTTTTCTTGCACTGAGAAATGAATATTTTCTGCAGTTTTAGTATTTTTTTGTATATTACACAGTGTATATAATAATTAATATTAACCACTATGAGCTTTTTGAGTCAACGTAACAATTTTTATCTGTTAAATTTAACTGATGAAAACTAGCATATAGACAAGTGAATCGCAGAATCGTAAGGGTTGGAAGGGACCCCAATGGAATCTGAGTACTAATAATGGGAAACAAGCATGAATGAAAATTCAGCATTCCATTGGTGTATTTAAAAGCCATGCTGTGAATGACCTCTTGTGAAACAGGATCAGAGAATCAGTAACTTATTTGGTGACTCACTGTTAATGCATTTTTAATGGACACTGAGATGCATTTACGGACGTCAAAGCATCATTTTCTGTGTGCACTGTTCCAGAATAAAAGATGAATCTTCTTCGAGCGATGAAGACCCTAGAGCTGCCAAACAAAACCTTGGGTCATTACAAGCCAACTCAAGTCATCACTCGCTATTGTCTGGAATCAGTTACAAAAAAACACTTCGACTAACTTCTGACCAGCTTGTGAGTTGGCTTTACATCTTTTTTCTGAAATGTCATTTCTAGTACAATGAGAACAATACTCTTTTCCAGACTTGCAAGGTTTAGTTATTTCTTAATTCTTACATTTAATCCCATTTCATACAATGTTTTTGAAGCTATCTTTTGCTTTCTCTTCTCAATATTGCATTTGAATGTTCTTTCAGCAAGTGCTGGGGTTCAGAGACTGAAAGCTCATTTAGACAAATAATACCAAAATTAATTTCCGAAGTGTGTGTTTTGTACCTGGGTATCATAGAACCACATCTTTTCTTCATTACATGTAAAGTTTGTGTCAACCCAGAGGTCTCTTTTCTGCCTCTACCCTCCTGTTATTAGACAGGCATTTTTATGTAAATACAATGTTAGTTACTTTTGAAAGAGCTGCTTGTGAACTCACTATGAGGCCACGCTATTAATTTCCTGGGAGCCAATTCCCTTCCTCTGAGACAGACGTGTTCTGACTCATGGTGACAGAACTGTTACTGTGTTTTGTGCATGCCAATTGGATTTTGGAAAAATGGGCTAGTTTAGGAAAATACTTTTTGTCATCTTACCTACAGCCAATAAATCTTCTAAAGGAAACCCATATATGAAGTACAGCATTCTGCAGTCTGTTGCTTACTGCCTAAATAGTTTGAAAGGAATGTAGAATTTTTCCCAAGAGGTGAATAGCATGTGGCTGTAACTTCCTGTATCAGACAGAAAACAAGGGCTATGCTAATATATTACTTGCTTACAAATATATACGTACTTTTCAGGTACAGAAACCTTGTAGTAATTAGTGGAAGCCAGAACTACTCTTGGACTGGATTCTTGATGAGACAGTGGATGGGACTCATCATTTTCCCATCAATTGTTCTGCATTCACACCTCCATTTTGCATATTAACTCTGAACAATTCAATAGAATATATCTAAGAACACTTAAAGCATGGAACTCCTGCAGGTTTTTTGAAAATGAGTGGTTGATCCCACAGAGAGTCAAATTAGTAGTCTCATGCCCAATTAATTCGTAAGTGAAAGGGAAGGGCAGCTAGGTGGGGAAACTAAGGAACTTTGGAGACTGAAGGGTGATAGGTGGGTTATTACAGACTAGAAATGTAGTAATGTGGATCCATAGAACATAAGTCTGCATATAAGCACTCTGTCATTTTCACTGTTCATGGCACTCCTTGGTACCCATGCTTCTCTCTCCGTATATATCTTTATCATGGTATGAAAAACCTCCTGTATTCATTATTACACACGAACCTTTTATGATGCTTTTTCATACCCCTTACAATGAATGAGAGTTTTGTTTTGTTTCATTCTGTTCCATAAATCAGTGCTTCATATACAGCGTACATGACAAATCTCTTCTAACCTTAGTTAGAAAATGGCTTTGCTGAAAGCAGTAAGGCTGAGTGACCAAAGCAGTGGCCATCTGTGGCTTTCTGTTTGTACGATGCCCATTTCACATGCTCAAATTGTTGATAACCTTGCTGATAATGTCTTGCAGAAGAGCTTGAAGCTGAAGAATGGTCCCAATGATGTGACATTTAGTGTTACAACGCAGTATCAAGGTACTTGCCGCTGTGAAGGCACCATTTACCTATGGAATTGGGATGATAAAGTTATTATTTCTGACATTGATGGAACAATCACACGGTGAGTTCATGAACAGGGAGACTCTTTATTTGCCTCTGTCCATTGGACTAAAATAAAAACAAGGGAAAAATTTTAAGAGAAAAAATCATTTTATTTTAGTATGTTATGGAGTTTGTGTGGTTTTTGTTTGTTTTAGTTTTGTGTTCAAGTACTGCAAGTCTCATTGGCTGGAATCACTGTTTCATAAAGAAACATGCCATAAGCACTCACAGTTCTTCACTTTTTGGTGTTTGATGGTAATGTTTACAATAGTATTGCAGAGCATTCAACAAAATCGTAGACTTTTTCCTCTATCACACTTAAGGTACGATAGATGCATTAAAAAAAAAATAAAAATGGATTTCCAAAACGAATCTTGGCTGACTTAAAATATTTGATTGGAATTGAACGGAAGTGCTTTTTTTCCCCCTTACGATTCATTAGTTGAAGGGTAAACTGTTTTTTGGTTGCCAACACAAATTAGTTCCTCTGCCTTTTTTATTAAGTTTCAGCAAACTCTTGTCTGTGCTGCTGAGCTGACTGGACAGTAATCGAATCCCTTCACCTTACAATACTATTGTGAATCCTAAGCCATTGCCAAATCTTTATAAGATGCAAGATACTTAGGGTTGGATTTCTTGCTGTGTGTCCTTAGAATGATTTATCTAGTGAGGCACTCAGTTGTTTGAACTGTTAAAAGAAAATTATTATTTACAATATAATAATATTTATGTAGAGTGGGAAAAATGTTGAAACCAGTATAACTATTTATACATGACCAGCTGCCAACTTGGTTATTTGAAGAAGTTAGTTTAAGTTAAACTTGCAATCATGCAGTAACATTCTACAATTTCACATATTTTATACTTAGACTTGGTTTATTTAGGAAGTGTAAGCCTCAAAAAGTATTCATAGTACTGACTGGTCTACTCCATGGGTCTAATTGGTATTCTATATGCTATAACTTCCAGCTTAACTTAGTGCTCGCTTGCTTATCTGAGAAAGCAGGTCCTGGGGCACTAGGCTGATTAAAACAGCATAGACGTGTCAAGACTGCCTTGAAAGAAAAGGCTATAATCTCACCCTTTTCTGATTGCAATCAGTACCTTGCAGAAAACCTAATTTTCTTGTGCAGCTGGGTAATTTAATTATGGGGACTTGTATTAGCCTCATCTGTTATTAGTTAAAAGCAGTAAGTTTGTTTTTTTGTTTTTCTTCATTTCAGTTACAATGTTCTTCTTTTATTCAGGTCGGATACTTTAGGTCATATTTTGCCTACTCTTGGCAAAGACTGGACACACCAAGGGATTGCGAAGTTGTACCATAAAGTGAGCCAGTGAGTATTCAGTAAATCTGTTCATGTATCTGTGACTTGTGTGTGTTTATTCATTTGCACACGAGTTAAAATCTTTGTGGACTGTTATGTTTACAGGTTAAGAGAAATCTCATCAATAACTCTATGCTTACGCAGTGTAGCCATCTTGCTGTCTGATAGCAGAGCAGTACCTGCTTTGTGATACCAGGGTCAGAAGTCTCCTTTCAGTTAATAAATAGCTATTCTCCTAATCATCCCAAACAGATAAATTTTTACATTTCTAAACTGACTGAATCTAAATGAGTTGTGTAGCTTCAGCAAGTGGAAGTTTTTGCAACCTGAGAGTTACAGCAGCGTTAACTTATAAGACCTTCCCATTTCTCCTTGTTGAGGACATTCCAAAAACATTTAAGTTCAGCTGAGGTTGGTCACAGTAGTTAAAGTTCTTGCCAGAGTTCTTGCCTGGATGTTGGGTGTCTAATCTAGGCTAATTGTGTAGTTGTTTCTCTTTTGAAGTGTTGAGTAGAGAGACATGGGTTTCTTCATCTGTTATGCAAGGATGAAATCTGAACTACCTGGGATGAGTCAGCTTAGAGAAACTTCTGCTGTTTCCAGAAGCGGAAAGGGGGTTTAGAGAAAAAGTGTAGATTCAAGTTGTCTAAAATATTAAATTTCTAGAGCATGATATCTTATCCTGAGTAGGTTCTCACTGCTTCTATATACAATGATGGTGGTCTTTGTTTCTGATAGTTACATGATTTATTTCTTTTCTTGACTGTATGCATATTTGCTGTTAATACATTGTTTAATTGTGAATTTACAAATGTCAAAACATTTTAAAGGCATTGGAAGATATTGAGATGCATGTTGTAAAGGGTCTGAGGAACTAGAAAAACATGGGATGTTTCCTTTAGTGAGTATGAGTAGGATAACTGTTCTGAGAGTATAGTGAGCTTTATCAGTAGTAGTTGAAGAGGAAAAAAAAAAGAAGCTAGTAGGAAAGTTAATTGGTATCTGTGTGGAATCAGTTGATGTGACTGTTGTATTCTGATATTCATTCTGTATCTGGATTTTTAGCATCAACAAGTTTTAGAGATTGTTGTCTGTTCAAGGAAAAAAGAATGTATTTTATTACATCACATTCAGCTGCTCTTGTATATTAAGAGTGCTACAGCTGTCCGAAGAGCCTCTGGTACATATCACAACTGTTCTTTTAGGTAATCTGACTTATTCTATGCACTATGGTTATGGTAAGGCTTGTTTATTGCTTTTTATTTTACATAGATGATAAATTATAAACCTTGGTTGATGGAATCTAAATTATGCCAGAGACATTCGACCATCCTTTAATTCTGTATACACATACTCTGTCAGAGTTAAAACAGGACAGCCTGTGTATTCACATACTGGAAGACTGTTCCTGTGTGTAACCCATACATTGTCTATGGTGAAAATGTTATTATTATTTTTTTAATTACAGTTGTTATTTCTGTACCTGTCAGTTGTTAGGACTGTCCTGATCACAAAAATAGGAAAATGGATTTGAGTCATTTTTTTCAAGTTACTGAGTTAATTATGTAGCAGCTAGACGTTACAGCTGAACACTACAGAAATATTGAATAGTTATATTTTATGACCATGCCTGCACTCAGTAGGTATTTATTTCACATTCCTTTGTTGGACTTGCAAAAGGAAAAGCTATTAAGTTGAGCTAATGCCTTTCAACTGTGTTCCATTGTGACAGAACCTTTAACTTCTGCTGAAACTTTTATTTCAGTGTCAATATGAAGATTGCTTCTCATACAATGTTCTGCAGCTTTACGTGGCTCATAATTGAAAGGAGCATGTTGCTGCTGCACATAGACCAGTTTTCCCCACCCAGAGGCCCAGAAGGCAGGAGTATGACATTGTTAATACAGTGAAGGTTAATATGCCATTGTCTGTTTTATGCCAAGTGCTTCCTCTTAGCAGATGTTATTGTAGCTAATTCAAATGTCTGTGGTTTTAGTATGCAAGGGTAAGTAGAAAATCATATGAAGCCATGAGAAGTTGAGATAAATAAATCCCTTATAGGTGTAAATCGTTAACTGTAATGGAACCAGGCAGATTTATTTTCCAGCATTCTGACATAAATGCTTTTGTTCCTTTTTAATGTAGCCTTTTATCCACCATGATTGATTCACATAAATAAACTCACCACATCATTTATTTCAAAACACCTGCTTTATTTATAATGATATTATCTTCTTTTGTTTCTGTTTACAGAAATGGATATAAATTTCTGTATTGCTCAGCACGTGCTATTGGGATGGCAGACATGACCAGAGGATACTTGCACTGGGTCAATGAACGTGGAACTGTGCTACCACAGGGGCCAGTGTTGCTGAGTCCAAGCAGCTTATTCTCAGCCTTGCACAGGTACTGCAATATTCCTTTTGTGTAGAAAAAAACTTGGAGGTTGGTGAGGGCTCAATTGCCAGCATTGTAATGGGATCTCTTGAAATCATTCACAGTGGTTTTATTTTCATAAGGGTGCAAAGTTTAGAAAGAAAGTATGTTGAAGAAAAGACAAAATAGATTAGCACGTTGCCTAGTTTCTTTTTTAAACATACCCCAACGTATGTCTGTGATCACTGTTTAGGTAAAAGTGTTGCCTGTTTTTTGTTTGCAAGTGTGTATGGTAATATACGTTCTTCAAAAGAAGTTCACGTGAAAATAAAGAGTTCATTTTATAGTCCTGACTGTATTGTGCTGTTTTGCCCACACTCCTAGGTGGTGTTGTGTGATAAGTGAATCGTAACAGCACACATATGAATATTGTACCCTCTTACTAACTCAGCATGTCAAATGATTACTGAAAATATTTTAGGTTGTTGAACACTACTGTGACAGGATTTCATTAGAATTTTTAATGGAAGGTTGTTCAGATATTTTCCTGATTGAATGACATGCTACAGACTGTATTACCAGTCACATTCTAAATATAAGAGTGTGGAGGTACACAGTGTTCTTCTTAGACTGATGAAATAAGTCATGGTAGAAGGATAGCTGCTGTCATATTATGTTCTTCATATCTAGAAATATATTTCAAGTGATAGTCTTTTTTTATATCATCAGTAAACAAAAAATGCCCATCTATCTCTCTTAAATTCTGTGGTGTGTGGGCAAGATATGACTTTAATTGTTATCCATGGATTTATTCACTGTGGTTTTAAGGGCACTGACATCAGGGGACTGGGGAAAGATGGTTTTATTCCTCTTTTGCACGTGCTCAGTTTATGATTTATATGTGGAACTGTTCTTCCAAAGGGCTGTAATATTCCTGCAGAGCTTCTGTGCTACTTGAATTTTCCTTGGGCATATATGATATTACTGGGATGTGGGATTTTGAGCTTCTTCAGCACTCTTGTGGTGCCTTTCTCTGTTGCGGGAACTCCAGACTTCACCACCTGTTCAGCATGGTTGCCAAGAGAAAGCTGTTATGAAAGGGCTTTCACCCAGAGATGAGGCAGCTCCTCTGTTCATTAATGAATTCTGTATTC
The DNA here is from genome assembly GCA_013399175.1 of Odontophorus gujanensis. NCBI lineage: Eukaryota > Metazoa > Chordata > Aves > Galliformes > Odontophoridae > Odontophorus > Odontophorus gujanensis. The sequence goes on along the minus strand of VXAB01005932.1, from coordinate 46,064 downwards.
TGCAAGGAGCAACTGAAAAGAAATAGATTTCTTTATTACTTAACTTCTGCTAGTTAGCAGTGATGGATGACCCTGACTTGTAGGAGCATCTTAACAGACTGAGGTCCTTTTAGCACATATGTTAATTACAGACCTTTAATTAAAAAAAGAAGAATTGTAATAAAAAGCCATGCACAGTGTTGGCTAATATAATGCGTGAATCATACTGCAGTTCTCAGGAAGCAGTTTACTTATGTCCCATAAGTCTTTATTTAGCAGTAACTCCCTGTAATCAACCATCTTTACTCAGTAGCCTTCTTTTATTACTGAAGCTTCAGTATAAGTCCTCTTGTTTTGGGGGATTTCTTTACTGTGGCCATTATGTAAGCCTAGGAATGCTATTTGTCTTCATGTCCATTGTGACTTCCAAACAAAGATTGATTGGAGGAAAGGCTTTGCAGGAGTCCTCAGTGAAGGGGGAGGGGAAGGATTGAATAAAGGAAGTAAAATGGTTTGTGCTGTATTTTGTGTGTACTTATACAAGTGGTGCTTTCCTCACTCTTTTTCTTTCATATCATTTCAGGGAAGTGATAGAGAAAAAGCCAGAAAAATTCAAAGTTCAATGTTTGACAGACATAAAAAATTTGTTTTATCCTAACACAGAGCCTTTTTATGCTGCTTTTGGAAACAGACCCGCTGTGAGTAATAGCTGAAATTATTTTATTTCAGAGAACAGAAATGTTGCTGTTATTTCACAATTCTGTTGCATTAAAGCTGAAAAGCTTCAAGGGGAACTACAGAATATTTTATTAGGCCTTGTGCAAAGGACAAAAGAAGTTCCTCCAAGATATCACAGTGCAGAGGTGGAAGAGCAACAAACCAACTACGTTATATCCACATAACTTAGGGTTTAAATCAGTATTTAGTATTATGCTAACTATGTAATAATTCCTTAAGCATTTGTGAAAATACCGGTACCATTTTACTGCAGCTGATATGATGCCGGTGAGTTACCGGTGGACAAACACCAAATTCTTCTATACAAGAATCAGTGGCACTCTTAGATTTCAAACCACAACATTCAGAAGGATTTGGATGTCCCATGTAAATCAAGCATTCTACTCTGTGGAGAAGCTCATGTGCTTCTTGGCACAGAGAGAGGAAGTCAGGTCTCTCAACCATTTGAAGTCTAAAATAGGGCTGTAGGCTTTTCTTACTCCTGTCCTGGCCCGAAGGATGCACTTACATATATCCATAAAAGGCACGAGCCTTAGGGAGGGTGTTGTGACTTTACATAAGCTAAGCTAAGCTAGGGCAGAGGCACCTTGGCATGTGATGGTCCCTTTGTATTGGTGCCATGATCTGAAAAATGGTTTTGGCACAGGAAACAGTAGTCTTAAAGTATGTACGTTGCCACTGGGCACCTAAGTTAAGCAGATAGGACTGTTTTGTGTGCCTTGCAGAGCATTTGCTACTTCCTCCAGCTGTACGTTGGTGAGGAGTATTTTCAGTAGAAACTGATGTGTAGTACTGTGCAGTCTGTAGCATGACCTTGAGATATTGGTCCTTGATCCTTCCAGGACCTTAATGTAGCTAACCAGTCAGTTCCTTCCTTCTTTAGTTGCTGAAGAGAAATGGGATGCTTCTCAAGGGTGATTCAGGTGCTCTCCATAGACTTCAGAAGATGTAAAAGCTTCTAGTTAAACTTGAGGAGCGTGGAATAGATTCCAGCCTTGGCTGCTCAGCACATTAAGACCTCAAATGCATCCACTAGCTAAAACATTGATAGCCTGGAGAAATTACCAACATAAATATGGACACCAGCCATTGTCAGTGTGAATGAGAACACTTAAGAGACTGAGCATTTTAGATGCCTAAATGTTGGATGAAAGTGCCTGGCAAGATATTTTGGCACTGAAACCATGCACAATGTAGTTACATTTGAGATAATTCAGCATGTCTTTCTGTTGGAATTCATTCCTGCAGTTATCTCACACTTTTCTTAGGGTTGCTGGTATTTATGAACTGTGACAATTTTTTTCAGCTTCATCTTCTAGCAAGTTACATAATTTAAAAGCATTGTCAGTGAGGACAGGAAGAGGACCTCACTGACTGACCAGTGCTGTATCTGGTTGTTTTATCACACACAGCTCAGTTTTCACTATTGAGGTAACTTTAGACACATGACTTTGAAATTAATGTTTCAGCTACTTTTGTAGTTTTTGTATTATAGGTGAGCCTTAGAGTAAAACAAAACCATTATTTTCATGCATGCATCCATACAAATTTTAAGTAAAGCAATAATTTAGAGTTTCTAAAGAAATTACTGGTATCTCCTGTGATTGCTGTTTCAGATGTGAAATACAATGTGCTAGTTGTTTCGTGAACATCAAGATCATGGCTTTCTTAATTCCCTGTGCTGTTTTTGTTCTTTTTCCCCTAATACACTCAGTGAAATTTCAGTACTTGTACAGTATGCTGTGTGCCCCTGTAATGCCCACAATATTTAATTTCTATATTTTTGAATATTTTCAGAAGGTAAAAGACTCGAAGCTTAATGAACTTTAAAACTACATCCAGTCACTTAGATGGAAGCTTGGTCTTATCTTTCAGATCAGAGCTTGTTCATGCTTACCTTAACAATTTGAATTTCTTAGAAGATAGTAACTCTTACTTCCAATTACACTCCATAGCATAGAATCACTGATTGATTTGGGTTGGAAGAGGCATTTATGATCATCTGACTCCAACCCCATGCTGTAGGCAGGGGCACCTTCTTTTTTACCAGGTTACTCATAGCGCCATCCAACCCAGCCTTGAATGCTTCCAGGGAAGGGGCATTTGTAACCTCACTGGGCAACTTCTTCCAGTGTGTCACTACCTTCACAGTACAAAATTTCTTTCTAATATCTGGTCTGAATCTCCCCTCTTCCAGTTTAATTGATTCCCGGAGTTACATCTTTGTTACCTCCTGGGGGTCTCAGCTGCACTTATGGTGTCTATACCTTGCTTTCCCTTTCTGCCTGTTTCTGATGCACAGTCAGTGTATGGATATTGCACCAAACTCAAGAACTGAGAGATGTTTCCAGGGGTTTAAATATAAACACTTGCTATAACCACCTTTTGTGACCATGTCCTTACAAACTAATTACTATTTTATGTCACTTATGTTTTAGCATCAATTCATTGTTAGAAGACATTCAGTACAACACACTTGGGAAATGAAATATTCTCTGAAAGAAAAATGAAAGTGCAAATATTTCTTACCTCGAAATAACATTAGGTTTTATTGAATGTTATTTTTGTGTCAGGGGATTAACTGAGAAACAAAACAACATGATTTTGATCAGCAGTTTAAATTAAAGTGGCGTACTCCAAACTTATCTGCAAATTTTCTGTTTCGTGAACCTTTTGTTACTCTGAGTTTGTTTGCAACCTTACTTCAGATCCACAGTAGGAAGATATAGAAACAAAATTATGTAGGTATATTCTATGTAATATATATATTCCAAACATTAATATACTGAGACAGAATCGTGATCTTTTTTTTTCTTTCTGTTTAGGATGTTTATTCATACAAACAAGTGGGTGTTTCTTTAAACCGAATATTTACTGTCAACCCCAAAGGTGAACTTATACAAGAACATGCTAAGACAAACATCTCATCGTAAGTAATCTCATCCTTAACACTTTATAGACTAAATTAATTTCCTTTTATAACCTATGACTCAAGTTGCCCAAAGATGGATTTAATTTTAGTAATGAAAAAATATTCAGAATGTGCCAAACAAAATATGAAGTAAAATACAGACTTTCCATTCTCTTTCAGTTAATCCGATACAGAAATTGTTTCATATTTTAGTGTAACATATTCTATCTACTTTAATCATGAAAAAGGAATAACAAGTGTACAATTTAATCTGCATAGAGAATGTATTAACCAGTTTTGTGAAAACATCTGCCTTTTTGTGACCTTGTCAGAATTTCCTTTTCCTGGAACTTCTGTGCAGAAGAACCAGGAAAAAATCTGATGGAAGGGCTGAGGGCTTCCCTCATGATGCTTAATCATCTCAATGAAAAGAAAAGTCCTTGTGTAAAGTTGAGACCCCACTTAATGGAAAAGGAACCAAAGTGAGCATATAGATGTGAATGATCAGTTGAGTATGGAGAAGTTTGAGCTGAGCTGGAAAGCACTGAAGAAACAAAATGCGGGACCTGAATATCTTGGGAGGTGATCAGGGCTGAAAATGGCACCTATTTCTTTCTAGAAAAAGTATTCATTCTGTACTGAACTGTGAATTGTGCTTGGAAGCTAGACACCAAAATTAAACTCAGTTTTATTCGTTTAAGGAGGATAACTTGTTTGTTTAAGTGTAGCCATGTCTTGATGACTGGGGACTATGTGGTGATGATCTGAAATGGTTTGGTATTTTATTTATTTGTTTTTCAGCTATGTCAGACTTTGTGAAGTGGTAGACCATATTTTCCCTTTGCTGAAAAGAAGCCATTCTTCAGATTTTCCTTGTTCTGATACCTACAGTCAGTTTACCTACTGGAGAGAACCTCTGCCACCATTTGAAACTCAGGATATGCATCCAGACTCATCTTAACTGCATCTCCAAACTGTCAGCCTCAGATCAAAGGAAGTGTTAGCTTACATCACAAGGACTTCGTTTGGCTTCTACTGTTGACAGCTCAACTGGAATCTGTGATGTTGTATTCATCTGCAGTAAGCAAAATTAGAAGTGCTTCTTCATACTTAGTCACATTTCCAGATGACAAGAATGAGCCATACTAGGAATGGGGGTTACATCCCTCACTCTTCACTCAGCAACTCAAATCGTACCATGCAGTTTCATTAATGAAATAAAAGTGCAGAGATGATGGAGTTGCAGTTAGATCTGTCTTAAGAACATAAAGTGGTCCTGCATCCTTTTTTTGTATCTCTGAAGTTGACTTTCATCTCATCAGACACCACTACAGGTTAGGGAGTTGAAGGTACTTGCCAGTCCTGACATCGTCTTGTGATATGTGTTGCAGTCCATATGCCAAATTCCATCCTCTGAAAGAGCAATTGGTTGAGCAAGAGGATTGGACTAGATGGCTTCCAGAGGAGCCTGAAATAATTACTGAACTAGTTCCTCAGTTGCTGTAAGCTGGAGTAGCTATTGGTGCCTCTGGAGCTGTGTTCATTTTTTCCAGCCTATTGTTTTGACCTGGTAACACTTTTCTGTGTGGAAATAAATGATGTGCAATATAAATGGGAAGTAAAGTAAATAAGATGACCTGATTCTGCTAGTCTTCAAATTGAGAAGTACTGCACTTCAGGAAAAGCTATTTGAATTAAAATAAGTGTGATAGTGTAAGGTAAAGGCTGCTGAGTGTAGTGTCCATCTTACTGAAGTCAGTGGTTTGACTCCAGTGATTTTTTTTTTCCTTTTTCTCAGTAAAAACATCTTGCTCAGCATTATGTGCTGAGTTTCAAGACATTGCTGAGCCAAAAGAACTGAAGATTTTGTCAAAATGGCATAGTTTTATTTGAAACATTATTTTTGGTTAAAATGTGAACTTTGATGCTGGTAAGTGATGTATCTCAGGTTTTTGCTGTATGGATATATTTTTTGTTGGTTTTGTATCATAAAGAATGGATACTTCCAGTGCAATTTACTTTACTCCAAGAAAATGAAATCTCTTCCATTTTTTTTCCCACTCATTTGCTCAGACACAGTCTGTATGTACTGTTTTTGCTACTTGCTCTTAACTGCCTTAAGATTTAACTGTGTGTGATAGAAGCAATACTGCAGATCAGTTGATAATGTTTTCCAAATGATCTGCCTTTATTTAATGTGGTACTTTGCTTTAAAACGTGCATCAAATGACCATATGCCAAATACTTCTTAAATCGAGCTTGTAGCTAAGGTGGTGTTCTTTTTTTCTTCTTTTAAAGTACCTTTAAGTGTCTAATTGTCCTCTGGAACACTAAAAATGACATCATGGGACTCTGTGCATGTAGGATTTCAGTATGGCTAAAACAGGGGTTTGTAAGCTGTGGTCTGTGCCGGTTTGTGATCTGTGAGGCCGTGGTACATGTTTTGCAGCTGTTTTGCAGTGTTTTCAATTAAGAGTTTATGCAGAATGGTCCAGGAGAAATTTTAAGATGTGTTTGCGGTTGGTTAGCACCCTAAGGTTGGGGAACAGCTGTTCTGTATCAATTTGTTCTCTTTCAACAAATTCTGCTTTTGCATGTCAAAAGGAGTGATAACAACATAGTTAGGATGGTAATTCTATAAACGGGGCTTTCTAACTTTTAGTGCTGCAGACTTTATCTGAGATGTCAGGGGGCCAATTTGCGATTTCCCTGTGCCTTCAATAGTAATTACTGAGCGTGGCCCTTTGCACAGCTGCAGTGTGCAGTGGTGAGCCCTCCATCTTCCTTTTTGCATGGACGTTGCTGGTTCAGTGCACATCCACTTCGGAGATACTGGAATTAGTAGGCAAACACAAAGAGGAAGAAACGTGTGTTCAATAACCCAGACAGATTGTGCTCTCCTTGCAAATTTAATGGAAATGCAAATTGACTGTCAGAAAACCTGCATCGCATTTCTCAAACCTTTAAGACAATCAGTGAGGATCTCAGGTTATCAAACTCAGATGGTTGCATCTCTAAATGTAGCCACGCTTTCTTTCAAGTATCTGCTTATAGTTGTCACTAATGATTGAATTAATGGGTGAATACACTGATTCTTATTTAATTCAGTTTTGGTAAAGGTCTGTTTCAATCCATTTGCGAAGCAAAATTAAACCAAACCAACTTTTCTCTTTAGTAAGAAGCTGTCAGGTTTTTTTAACCCTTTATTCACACACAGTAGCTTCCACCGTAAGAGAAATTACCAGAGAGTTACCTGCAACTAAAACCTGTGTGTTTTTATTTATGACATAAACAATCCCAGATAACCTATTTTTTTTATCTCACTGGAGTGTATTTCCATCCAGATGGTAGCGTGAACAAGTGGTGATTTTAATTCTGTCACATTTTTAGGCATAGAGGCATGCTGGTGCAGGTAGGCCCGAGGTGCTGTGGAATCCCCACCTTGGAGTTTTTCAGGACTTGGGTAAGGGAGCTGGGTCTGACTTGATCTCATATTGCCAAACATCTGCTGCAAGCATGAAGTTGGGCTAGATGACCTCCAGGGGTCCCTTCTGACCAACATTTCTGTGGCTCTGTGAAGTTAACGCCTCATGTATCACATACGGTATATCCTCCTGTGTATCTGGAAGTTTAACTATAGCTGGAGAGCAAAACAAATGTGTGTTTATGTAACTTTTGTTTATCAAAATTGCTGACACACAAGATAGTTAAGGAAGTCCAAGTTTTGACCTGTTAAAAACATTGCCGAACTTTTGAAGAGAGAAAACAGTATTTTGGTTTGGCAGCTGAGCGATTTTGTGTGTGATATTTAAACTGCTCTGTTAATTCATACAGAAAAAACAAACAAACAAAAAAAGCAACAAAAAAAAGATGGTTTAACAAATTCCTACTCTTTCTGTGAAAGAAAAATCAACTTTCCTTTCAGTGTAATTCTGGTTTCTGTTACAGACAGAATATCTGGTGAACGTAAATATGCAAGACGTGAAGTCACTGTATGTTCTATTTATGCAATACACATAAACTAGAATGTGCAGCAGTGAGGAGTGACTATTATTTATTTTTCATGGAGCTGATGACCGTTCTGCTCCAGCTGTGTCTTTGGAGGGACAGAATACCATGCTTGGTGCATTAGTTGTGTTAAAGATAAAATGTTACTGCTGTAATATGGGGAGATAGGAAGAGGGTACTGGGTATTTTTTATTTGTAGATATGGGTTATTATTTCACAGCCTATTTATATACAGTATTTACTCTGTATATGTATGTGCTACTGCATTGATGAAAATTGTTTTAACACCTCATTTTGATCTGCTGAATGCAATGACAGAACTATATATTGTAATAAAGGCAAATATAAGAATTTTGGCTTTTCTGGTATTTTCTGTATGCTTTGATGTTGCCGGAGTGCTTTTGCAGAACTGCTGAAAATGTGAAGCATGGGGTTTGTGTTCTGGCTCTCAGCTGTCTGTCTCATACTGGGGCTGTCCAGTGAAACTTCCAGCACTTATAATATTCTTTGCTGTCTCAGAGTTTGATCCAGAGCTTTCTCAGGTGGGAAGAGAATGAGAGAGACAAGGTCGGGTTCTGGGCTCTCACTGCTCCAGGATCTGAGAACAGCACCTGGAGCCCAAGAGCCAAGAGTAAACCAGGCAGGAACTGGACCACTCAAGGATCTGACCCCACCTCAGATTTTTCTTCATTGTTCTTTTTGTCTAATTTCTAGCATGATCTGGAAGACAAACAATCTGTTTGAATGGGAGCACTCGTTCACTGTATTTAATCTGATTGTCTCCCTTCTCCCCTGCTTCCATTTCTTTTTTTCTTTGTCATTGGCCATTCTGTTGTACCATTTCCTCATGTCTGTGCGAATACAAAACTGCTTTTTCCCCCCTCTGCTGGGCTTGCTGAGCAAGCTAGCTACAGCCTTAGTGTCAGGCTGGTGTCAATACGAAAACAAAGATGTTTAGGGTTGATAAAGCTTTGCAGCGCCTAAAGTTCCACGTTAAAAATAGAAGAGCAGTCGTATTTGGGCAGCCTACACTCACTGCTTCTTCAGTCTTCTCTATTTTCTGTATGTCTCCAGCTTGAATAAACATTTACACTAGAGCTCTGGAGACGGGCTTTGAAATGAAGGTGCTTTTTTAATTAAAAGTCAGGGAAACGATGCTTTTGTTTCAGCAAACCAAACTTTATAAGGACATAGTCATTGCTCCTGCAATATCTAATTAACACTAGAGGTAGAAAAATCGGGGGAGCAAATCTCCTGAGGAGCAAAGGCCGTTATTTTCTGATGCCATGGAAGGTAGGGAATGTTCCCAGGATGCTATGTTAATTGGTTTCTTTTTAAATAAGTGTCTTAATTTGTGTTGCAGATACCAGCAATTACATCAGAATAGATTACTGCAAGAGGTGGAAGACCATTGGTGCCAGGAGCCAAAAAATGCAACTTTCAACTAATTTCTGAATATATAAAAATGTGAAACCTGGTTGTATTTTTCTTTTTCTTACATTTATTATGTAAGTGCTGCTGAAGGGAACATACTCCTAGTACCATAACCTAAGGTAGTCCTAATTCTTGTGCTTGGTGTGAAATCCAGCCTCTCCTTTCTTCTTTTAGCATGATTGAGTGATGCAAGGAGAGGGTTAGTTGCAAGTGAGAGACAAGAAGCTGGCTGCAGAGAAAACCCAGCAGTGATGTGGAGAGATGCTTTTGGGAAGAGATCCTCATCTAAACCTTCCTAGCCAGTGGGATGTGAGGGCGAGGAACAAAGGCAATAGAAGAAATAAGTTTTCTTCTGGGGGATCTAGAGAAAGGGAACAAAAGCCAAGTAAGTGGTTGAAAAGCAGCATTTTACCATGCCAGTGTTGAACCTTGGTTGTACTGAGCCAGGTGTAGAGATGCTTCCTAAGCAGTTTTGACCTAAATCCCATGTCTCTGACTTGAGCAGAGGAAGTGAGCAGGTCAGTTTGTCTTCATTTGCCCAGAAGGAGGGAATCAGATTCACCATAAAGAAATCCTTGCTGAAATATCCAAGGGCTACTGCTAACAGCAAAATGAAATTGCAGCTACAGCTGTATTTTAAATTTAGATAGGATTACAGCTTCTTTTCTTCGTACAATTGGGAAACAAAACCTGAAGCATCTGTAGCTTTGCAGTACCATACGTGCCCCCTTTTAGTAAGATTTGCTTTGGAAAATAACCATAGTCTATTTAAGCATGTGCTCAACTCCCCGCACTCAAATATATGCATATTCTTAAGCACTCTGCTGGATTGAGTCAACTAATGCCAAGAAATCCAACTGGTACTGGGGAGATACAGTTTTCAAGCTAAAGAATTGATCTATTTTCTAATGGCTACTCTTGGACTGGTTTTTACCCTCTAGCACTGTCAGGTGTTCTGCTGACTGCCAGCAATCTATTTATTGATACAGGAAATCCATTTTGCCTTGCCTTGCTTTTAATGAGTTTTGCAAGCAAGTGGCCCCTTCCTGTGACTCATTCTGTGTTTTCTGAGCGGGAGATTGTGGTTTTAAGTTTCACATTGGAGAGTAACCGCTGTGTCTGCTTTCCTTGTCTGCTGGAATCTCAACAAGAGGGATACGTTTTGGAACAAAGAAATGTAAATGTAGCAGAGGAGTTCACATTTCTTAGCAAAATTGTATAAACATTCTTCTCATCAAAACAGCTAGAAAGACTGGTGCAAAATGAAAACAGGTCACGTTTTCAAATAACAGCTTTATCTCAGAACATTGCTGTTAACACAGACCAAAAAGATGCTTTCACAGGTTTCTCACTAGGTGTTGGTTCTTTGATTTATAACCAGTAAATATCCAAAAACTGAACAGTGAAAGCCATTCTCTGATCCTGCTGACCCAGGACCAGCTCCGTGAGCCTCTGGGTGAGTGTTCAGACATGCACAGCTATGGCTGCAATTTGGTGTAAACAGTGAATGCTACAGATTTGCACCCACCAATTCGTTCTGGATACTGGAAGCCAAGAGGAGGTAGAAGTAGACCTATCTGTTTCTGACTTTTGTAGAGGATATGGTGGAGGGAGGAGAGAACTATGTGCAAGCTTGGACCGTTAGCTCTGAACATGTAGATTTACGTTAAAAGCAGCCATAAATACATCAAAACCAATGACCAGGACAGTTTCCATTCCCCATTACTAGGTATAACTATTTATATTTCATGCTTAGTGACTATGTCCGTACAAGTAAGCAGCTGCCCAACCAGGGCAGGGACCGTTCCTTGCCACCTCAGCCAACTGGCACGCTTTGGCAAGTGTCCAAATAACTTCCTGCCAAGTCGAGATAATCACTGCCCCTTGCTGACCCTCCTCCTGTGTCTAGGCATTGCTTGAAAGAGGGGGTTGTGTGGGTGACAGAGCCCTAGCACAGGTTGTCCAGCTGTGGGGTCTCCTCCTTGGGGAAGCTCCCAGAGCCAGTGCACATGGTGCTGGGCAGCCTGCTCTGGGTGTTCCTGCTGGAAAGAAACACCAAAGCTGGAAAGAAACATCACAAGAATCCCAGCTGGGTGGATAGTAGCAATGAGATATTGGGGCCTCCTCTTCCAGTGGGTTTAGGCTGGAGCTAAGCAATTTGCATGGGCTTGGGAAGGAGCTTCAGTTCTTCTGTAGCCTAGTTTGATTTCAAGAGGAGCCGCTATCTGGCCCTGAACTGATTCTGCCTCTTTCTAATGCAAGCTCATGCAATGTTAAAGTGTGCTACAGAAGCTGAGGCTATCTCTGGAGTTCTCCAAAATGCCTGTAAAGTCTAAAAACTCTGTTAATGCAGATTTCTTAGAGACATAGTGTGTACGGGGAGGTACAGAAAATCATACTTGAGAGCAAATAAACACACTGGGAAAGCAGGAATTCAACAGGTCCCATTAAAAATGTGACCTTTCAGTTACCCGAGTTAGCTGTCAAGTTCAAGGTGGCAGAGACAAAGACTGGAAGAAAATATTGCAGTTTTTAGAAACATTAAAAAAAAAAAAAATCATTGGGAAAGTATAAAAGGAAAGCAGCAGGAAGAGTTAGAAGTTGTCATAGTCACTTTCATTTAAGAATCCAGCTATCAAACAAAAATGCTGTGCTCTGTATTGTGGACTTCATTTTTGATCCATCTGCAGTGTGATGGAAAAAAACATGACAAATTTTCTACTTCTCAAAGTAATGTGGGATGGGATTTTTGTTGGCTTTGTGTCAGTGCCAGGTTGCACTGGAATGGAGTGACTTAGGGAGCAGTTCAGCTGTGCACACCCACATTTTCTGCACGACTCATTTCTTCTCTTGCTCTTGGCTGCTCCTCTGCACGTGCTATTGGTATGGAATCACTTCAGTTTTCTTTTGGCCTAGTGAATTCTTGTAAACCAAGGCTGTGGTTTCATGGGCTAATGATCTGACCTACTGTTTGTCACTGCCTAAAGGAAAAAGTCGCTTTCCACGTCTTCTCCTCCCTTGTTACTCCTGATTCTTCACTCCACTGCCACACTATACTTTTGGGATGGACTTATTCTGCACTAGTAGAATTAAGCAGACTCAGGGAAGGATCCAATGCATGCTAGAGACAGAATGCATACATTGAGGAGTGCATGAACAGGGGAAGGGTGGGGGAACTGGACTTGTCTGTGTATGTCCAATGAAACTGCAACCTAATTTTCTCATGTCTGTCTCCATACTATACCTTAATGCATCATTGTTTATATGAATCCTCCTATAATTGAGGGGGAGATCTTATAAAGTGACTTGCCTGTTGTCTACCTGCGAACTTGAGAACACGGATGTATCCACATCCAGATGAGACCATGAATGCTGATGTACCACAAGTAAAGAAGTTCCAGGATCAAAACCACCTGCAAGACACAAGGGCTGATGAGGAAGCAAAAAAATGGTTTCAAGTCAGGATCCAGCCCATGCCTTTACCCATGTCTTGTGTTGCTTGGGATGAATCCATCGGTGTACTTTGTGCCTTGGCTCTACGTGTTCAAGATGAGACTGGTGGCAGCTACGTCTGTAGCAGGCATGCTCTGTGGACAAGGTCTTAATTCTAATGAGATGTTGTGATATGAAACTGAGGGCTGGGAGGTATACCAGGAAACTATCCACGATCTGTGGCTCGTCTTATGAACACCCAGCAATCACATGGAGTATTGTCCTTACTGTTCTCTGAGAGGGAAAAGAAAGACTGTCTCCACCCAATAACAGGAAACAAAAGGTCTTGGTAGCCTTAGCAACTTTAGCCACAGGTTATGAATTTGATGCCAGGTTTCCAGGCACCATGTCAGTCTTTGGTGTGCTTGGTACAAAGACTGGGAGGAAGCAGGTAACTCAGGGCAGGCCTTGATTTGTCAAGTAAAAAGCTTCTGATCTTCAAAATGATTAACTGGTACTACTTTGCTCTGGTACTATGTCAGTGGCACTACATCTCTGATATTCTGGACCCAGCAAGAAGGATCCATTGCACTGAAACTGCAAGTATAATAAGGCTATCTGGATGCACCAGAAATGGGTAGAGTCTGAGTGATGCACAAAAACAACAAATCAGCATTCATCATTGTAACAAAACAAGAGGGAATGGCTTTAAACTAAAAGAGCAGAAATTTAGGTTAGATGTTAGGAAGAAATTATTTTCTTTGAAAGCAGTGAGGTTCTGGCACAGCTGCCCAGAGAGCTGTGGGTACCCCATCCCTGGAGGTGCTCAAGGCTGGGTTGGGTGGGTCCATGGCAGTCTGATCTGGTGGAGGGGGCAGACAGTACATGGCATGGAGGTTGGAGCTCAATAATCTTTAAGATTCCTTACAACCATAGCCATTCTGTAATTCTATGGTTCTGTGATATGCACCAGAGCTGCCTGGCTTCTGTGGGCTAAGTCCAACTGATTTGCTCTGGGGTTACCGCGTGTTTGTTTGCTTGCTGGTTATGTCCCAGCTAATTTGCAATGTGAGTCTAAATCCTTCAACCACGCATCCAATTTGTAATTTAATCCTGAATAATTTTCTCTCTGCTTGCTTACACCCACTGTCTCCTGGTTTACACAGGCCATTGCTGGTTTCTGTAAGAATTGCTGCATTGGCTGATATGCGAAAGAGGAAGGTAGGATGTTTTAATGTGGAATGGTATTTAGAGATGCAGCATCTGTGTCTAAAGTGAGAGATAGTTACAGGGTTAGACAAGTAGGCCATCAATTACAGGAGACTGAGGTTAAGACCATCTGTCTCTTTGAAACAACACCAGGTGTTTGCAGAAGCAAATTTCCTGTGTTGCAACACAGGAGAGTGGTAGGCAAGAAACAGTCCTCAAAGTGAATCTCAGCCATGAAGGAAGCCACTTCTTATTTCCTTTTTTAGCACTGTCTTGTGGGAAAAAATCTGCTTGAAGAGCCTGACACACCTGTGTTGCCCGCTTGCTGCCAGAGCTCTCAGGGTAGCACTGGGGACCCTCTCTTGCTGATGGACTGAGCAGGACTTGTGCCATACTGATAAGCCCTGTCTGGTAGGAGCAGGTTTTGTTGCTTCATATCCTAGTGGGCTCCATCCAGATGGGCCATTTTGGACGTTCTGTTAGGAGGTGATAACCAAGATCTCTCAGGAGATCCCCAGCCCAGCAGTGTCCTTTCCCAACAAGCAGACAAGTGGTTAAAATGCTATGTCTGTAGCTGGCAGCAGGACCTCGGATCAGTTTTTCCTAGTTTCTATTTCTATCAGTGAGATATAGCCCTCATGGGTTTATTTTAAAGTTTAATTATTATACTTTAATTATCTGGTGGCACAGGGAAAAGCCTTTGGTTTAGTTATAAATTCCCAACTTAGATGAATTCCTCTATAAAACACTTCATTTAAGAAATATAGCAAAGGTTGATAAATTACAACAATACACTTATGCATCAGAGCCATTCCAAACCCTGAGCCCTTAATTTTCTTCCAAGGAGAAAATAAATAGCTAGGGGCAGCGATGTGTGAGCAGAGTGGGCAGACCCTAGGCCACAGCTAGCAAGTAAGCCTGTACTGATGTATTTCCAGCCATCTATTTCATGCAAGCTAGTTTTCAGTTCTGAGCACTTATGGGATCTGCTGAATTATGGCAACCTGTGTGGTGCTCAGAGCTGCAGGTAGTTTTGTGGAAGGAGATCATGGGGTGTTAGTGTCAACTAGGTTTGAAACTGCTGACCAATATACAAATTGGGAGAGGGACTCATTTCTATCTGTTCCCTTTGAAGATAAAAAATGTTTGGTGGGTTTTACTGCAGGTAATACTAATAAACATGAAAAATTAGTATAATTCCTGGAAATAATGCTGTGATTGTAATTCTTGATAAAAATACAAAGGAAAAATGTAGATGTCTGGTCAGATTAGCTACCCACCGATTTACCTGTGGAAGTGATGGATAGTAATATCCAAATGCATGGCCTTTCACAGTGGTAAACAAATACTTATTACGTTCAGGAGTTGTCAACACATCAGCTAAACAAAACCACTACCTATTTTAAGAAGTAGGCTAATAATTTTTATGTTCCTTTTAAGTGAAATGTTTTTTTATATGAAAATTTCATATTTTCTGGTTAGGGATGAAAAAGTAATATTTATAATAATGATGGACTACATAAATATATTATATTCCTTAACACTTTTGTATTATTTTTAAAGGTTTTATGTGACAATTTGTCAGATGTAGGCTTGTGTTTTTTCATCTGGAACTATTTTACATCAAAAGAAAAGCTCATTTGCAAAGCAAATGGATCTCCAGGTTCTAAAATAAGGTAAAAATGAGATGGAGGGCTGGTTTGACTGTTAAATGAATGCATAAAACTAATGCATAATCACATATTTCTGAGATTGGGCTGGAAAGAAAACGTTCAAAAAATTGTACTGACTACTTCTATCCAGGATTCTTGCTTTGGTGCTTTGCATGGATTAATATCTATTACCCATTTTTCTCTTCATTCCACCTCTCCTTCCTTTTTTTTTTTTCCTGGAGACTTGTGCTTGCTTTACAAATTGTGCTTCTTTCTAAAGGTTTTATTCTTAACTTCCTTATGAGCTGTTTGGTGTGACACTCTCAGGATCTTATTCTACTTCAGACTGAATCTGAGATGGGGTTTTCCTGGGGCCTCATCCTGCCCACGTGTTCACCTGCCTCTGTTGTCAGCAGAATAGGCTGCAGCATTGTGGCAGGAACAAAATGAGAGCTGCTCATGGCACCAATGTTTTCTGCAAGGATTTCACAAGAACTTTATTTATTCTTTAGAACTGCAGACTGTGCCACACCTAGACCTAAATCAACCTTTGGTCTGCCTAGTCCGGCCACCAATTTTAGCTAGAAGTAACAATGCAATGGTTTCGTGCAGAAAAACTGTAAAGCATCACTTACCCATATGCTGTAAGTGACCTTTGTAAGGCACCAGATGGGTAGCCCTAGCCTGGCCTTACACATACTTTCAGCTCCATGTAAGAGCATTCTTTTTTGTCCCCTGATAGCAAAAAATTTCGTGGTGACACAAGAGGAACTCAGTTCAGCATAGGCTCATTTTGAGGTTGCAAAGTGATGGATCTGACACTGATGTGCTGCACAGAATGGAATGTGGATCTTCTCAAGGCACCACCACAGCTTTGGTTTTCTGCTTTGGAGTCCTGCTTCCGGCTTGCTGACCATACAAGGTTGAAACTTCAGAATCTGAAAATGCCAGACCTACCTACCAAATGGCTATTCTACTTGATCAGGCCTGTGCACTCACACAATGGCTTAGCTGCCAGTGAGTAGCTCCAGGGTACAACAGGCCTGGCCAGTTGGAATGTAACGCTTGCTTTGTTACAGAACTACAGAATCATTGGTGGGGAGGGATCTCTGAGTACTATGGACCCAGCACTGCATCCAGGCAGCATTTGGAGAGCTCTAAGGAGGAGACCTCACAGCCTCTTTAGGAGTTCTGCCATCCATATCCTGAATGAGTCCACTCCTGCAGCCAGCTACTGGCCACCCAGGATGTTTAAGGTTCCCAGCCTGAGCATGTTGCTGAGGATAACTTAGGCCCCTCGACTGGTGAGTTGGTTCCTGTACCTTTTGGGCTAGTTAATGATTTCACATACAGCCATGGGCAGATGCCCAGGCAGCTGCCTCTGCAAACCACCTTAGTGAGCATAGTACAGCCATACACTTTCTCCAGTCTGTTTGCTCTGAAGGACAGGGTAGAAAACCTGATGCTGGAATCTGCAACGCAACTTCCTTGCCTTTGGTTTGGCAGGAGAAACCAAAAGAAACAGAGAAAGAAAGAGCAACAAAACTGTCTGTGATCTGACTGTGAAATACACTCTGAATATGTGAGAAAGGCATGAGAATTTTGGTCGGCTTGAAATTTCCCATTGTCTTCTAAGGAGCAAATACTTTGGTGTATATTTTGTTTAGCTGGATTCTTTTGCTATGATGATCTGTCTACACTAACTAAATTATTGTACTAATGGCTCCATGATGGTGCATTTAGAGATTATAATACATTTATAGCCCACTGATAAAAAAAAAATGCAATCAAAAACACAAAAACTGTATAAAAGCCAGGTATTAGCTATTATTAAATAAAAATAATTTACAGCTTACCACAGCCACAATGAATGAGATTGACTCACTCATGAGCTTTAGGACATTTTTTCTAGTTTCTATTTTACGAGACTGTACATGAAGGATGTTAGCTCAGTTGGAGATTTTCTCTTTTACTTTATGCCAAGGTTTTCAGAAGTGACTAATGACTTTGGGTGCCTAACTGGAAACATTGTAATAAGGCCTGAATTTCAGAATGGCTGAGCACCCACCATCTGAAATTTAAGTCCTTTTATGGTCTTTTAAATTCAGCTCTCAGGATTGCGGTCCTCTAATTCATCAGTAACTCTTGAAAAGCATGGAAGTTATGGAAATATATTAAAACCTTTAAGATGCAATTTCCTCCTTAAAAGCCTCCCCATACGCATTTTTCCATGTCCCAACATGTGTGGAATTAGAAAAAAGAAACTGGCAATTACTGAATGCAATGTGCTTTGATTTCATGATAAAGAAAACATGGTGCTCATTTCCTTACTATGGTGGAGTTTCCCTGCTTTTCTGATAAACTGTAATATCCATAACCACCTTTTTAAAGAACCTTGTGTCAGTTTTTTACATCTTCAACATAAATCAGTGAAGTGGTCGCTGCTGGGAATTCAGCCTTTGCTTTGGAGAGGTTGATACGAGTCAGTTGTCTTTATATAGGAAGGAATGATTCTCAGGATGCAGCAAGCACTAAAGGCTTGGGATACCTAGGGATGAAAGTCCCTATAATAGTCTTTATTTAATAGACCTCCTGGTGCCGTGCCGCCGCAACCCACAGTTATGTAGTGGCCAAGTATTGCATTTCACTTTCATTGCCTTTGCAGATACTGAGTCACATCTTTCTTTGATATCTACTGGTATGCACTACCACCAGTTAAATTACTCCATTTGACATCAGGTGGGTTTCGTATTTCATTGCTCACTGGGAGGTGAAATCTTCCCTTACATAACTAGAGAGCTCTGCCTTATTATCTCATAAAATTTCTATTGCATCAGGGTCAGAATAAGAGGAAGCTAGTCTCTTAAATGGATTGTTACTGGAGGGTTTCACTCTGCCTATCTGGGCTGTTACCCACAGTTCAGATTAGATCTGATCTTTTCATACTTCCCTACAGGTTTGCTTCGATTGTGTCCCCGTTTTCCAATAAACACTTGAAAACACCACTGGGCAATTATTGAGACGGTTGCTGGGAATGGTTCCCAGCTGGTCTGATAGGAGGCACTGGCCCAGGATTGCTCCCAGGTGCACAGGGCACATGGCTGGCCATTCCCAGAAGAGGCTGCCAAGAAGCAACTAGCAAGGGGCATGGGAACAGCCTTGCTGCTGCTGTGGGCAGTGGTGGTGGGGGTCTGAATGCTGCAGCTGGGCTGTGAGAAATGAAGGAGTACATGTGGTCTTGAGAGCTGAAGTGAGAAATCTGTGTGCTTGTCTAAAGCATCAGTGAGCACCCACTTTTGCAGTGACAGTGTCGCACCAAGGTGCTGTGAATCTTTTTTCTCCTTCTGATTGACCTCTTTATTGTCTGGATGGCCCTGAAAAGTTTAGCCCTAGGCAAAAAACAGAAGAGGAAGCATATCTTTGTCATTTTCTACTCTCATTCTGTAAAGAGTTATAGTATCTATGATTGTGTTGCCCCATGTCCTACCTCTGAACCCAGACAGCAATAATGCATTCATACACACAATCACAGAATCATAGAATAACTTGGACTAGAAGGGACCTCAGGGATCATCCTGCCACAGGAAGGGTTCCCAACCATTAGATCAAGCACTAGATCAGTTTGCCCAGGGCACCATCCAACCTAGCCTTGAACACTGCGAGGGATACCACCTCTCTGGGCAGCTGTGCCACTGCCCTCTCAGTGAAAAACTTCCTCTGATATCTAAATATAAATATCCCCTCCATTAGTTTAAAACCATCTCCCCTTGTCCTGTCGCTATCTACTCATGTAAGAAGTTGAATTCCCTACTGTTTATAATCTCCCTTTAGATAATGAAAGGCTGCCATGGTGTCTCCCTGCAGCATTCTTTTCTCCTGACTGAACAAGCCCAACTCCTTCAGCCTGTCTTTATAGGAGAGGTGTTCCAGCCCTCTGAGCATCCTCTGGACTGTACCCAAATGCTTGGCATCTTTTCTGTGTTGAAGGCCCCAGAAATGGATGCAATACTTCACATGGAACCTCAAGAAGGCTGAGTAGAGAGAGACAATCATCTCCCTCACCCTGCTGGCCACCACTCTTCTGATGCAGTTGGTATATTCCTGTAGCAGCCCCTTATCTTCTCAGTCTCTGTCTTCACATGACCAAGATTATTGTCTCCTTGGCTTTGGCCAGTTGACATACCAACTGTGTGTCGGACACGGTGGAGTCAAGCAGCCCATTGTACCTTTTATTTTACCCTCTTATTTTGCTTCTTCTTGTCAGATGAGCCTATTCCAGGTTGCAACACTAAAATCCAGCCATACACATGAGTATTTCTCAGTGTTCAACCTCAGTCAGGGTCAAGATCTACAAGACCTCAGTACCCACATCCATCCATCCACCCTCTTGGGCAGGTTCCACTCCTGTCCTGTGTGTCCTGGGTCCACTCAGACAACAAAGTCTGTCCAAGAGCAGGCAGACCACTTGTTCAGTGAGACAGCTTCTTTTCTTTTTCCTGAATTGCCAGCCTGTCAGCAGGAGTCCTCATCAAGGCACACACCATGGCAATCAAGGCAGACTAATGCCATGTATCCCAGCACTACCCTCTCTTCTCCTTCTTCCTTTGCTCATTGTGTTGTGTTGGAATGGTTTCAGGAAAGACAAATGAGTAGGAGGGTGGGGAAACCTGTCTGCCCTCAGCTTCTGCTGCTGATGAGCAACGATCTGTCTGGCTTGAACTCTTAGATGTACCCAGCTGCCTAAAGATTTCTGTTCATGGTACCTACGGCATTGCCCTTCAGCTAATCTGTGTGACTTCAGCTTTCAAAGAGGAAGACAGCGAGATGTATCTCAGCTGTTATAGGGCTTGGGAACTGTGAGCCTGTAGAGGTAAAATGAAGCCAGCACTTGTTTTAGATTAGAGGTTGGACAAAAGCATAGCACAGGAAAGTAAAATCCATGCTACTTGTACTCAGACATCTGTGCTGAGTTCATGCCTGGAGTGGGTAAAAGGCGGGCAATGAACTCTATGAAAAGAGTCTGAGAGTCAATACTGGAGGCACAACCCAACCTGCAACCTGTTGTCTGTTTGATCACCAAGGAATAAAGTCTACCTATAGAGTATGATCTTTAAACTGGACATAACCTCTAAACGTTCCTGGACATGTCCTCCACTCCTAAAGAAGCAGAGCCTGTCCTGGCAGTGCAGTGTCCATAAACATTGTTGTTACAGTCATCTGGAAAACCCCAGAGCAGCTAAGTTCCCAAGCAGGGGTGCAGCTGAAGGGAGCATGCCACGTGTCCCTTCCTGCACCATTTTTGCTGGTAGGGTGATTTTCGTAATGTTTCTGGATTTTTTCTGCTCCTCGTAGACACAGCTCTGACCTTCACATCTCATTTGTTTTCATATTTATTTGTCTGTCAGTTTTAGAGGAATGCCTACATCCCTCAACACAGTGTACAGTGCTGATTGTGTCTTCATGGCATACAGGGCCACACTGGTATCAGCTCTATTTTTTCTACAGTGAAAACTCATGGAAATTTCAATTGCTTAATCTGTGTCTTCCTTGTACCGTCAATGAACCTTGTGCAAGATGTGTGCACAGGCTTGTGCAGCTGGGGATGCTCCCAAAGGTGCGTTAGCAGTTGGGACAGTATACTGTACAACTCTGGAACCAGAAGTATCCAAAGCAGCCTGAAGAAGCTAATGACCATGCCAATGGGGATTGGTGTCCTTCTGCCTCTGACTTTTCTGATAATTTTTACTGTAAGACAACAGATATGCCTGCATCCAGTATATAAACCACACTTCTTTGTCATGAAATGCACCTAAAATTCAAATACATTTTACTCTGAAATTACCTAGGAAGATGTAACTGATATCAGGACCAGGTGTCTCATTGAGAAACCAGCTTACTGCTGTCAGTATCCAGCAAACTCAGAGGTGCTGGATCAAATCAATCCTCTTTTGGACCAATAAACACAGAACACAGTATAATGTAACAAGAGCCAGCAATGTATTTGTAATACACGCTTTTTTTCTCCTTCACTTTCCAGAGAACGCTGAAGGTCAGTTTTGCCTCAGACTTTGTCACCAAGACTGACCTTCAGGAATCTCAGGCCCCAGAGGTCAATCTGAAAGGTTGGAGCAAAAAAGATGTACCTTTGGTAGAAGAAGATCAGGTCAGAAAGTACTTGAGCAAACAAGACATTTTGAATTCCACAGACCCTGGTGGGATGCACCCACGAGTGCTGAGGAAGCTGACAGGCGTGGCTGTGAGGCCACTCTATAATCTACAACAATGGCCACTGGGAAAAATGCCTGGAGAGCAGAAGAAAGCAAATGTCACTCCTATCTTTGAGAAGGGAAAAAGGACGGACCTAGTGACTACAGACAAGTCAGCCTCATCTTGACTCCTTGAAAGCTGATGGAACAGCTAATTCCGGAAACCGTTGGTGGTTACATGAAGGAGAAAAGTATCATCAGGAATAGTCACTGGGGATTCTCCAAGGGAAAGTCATACCTGGCCATCTTGATAAGCTTCTGTAATGAAAAGACTAGTCTGATGGATGAGAGGGGAACAGTAGATATTGTCTTCCTGGACTTCAGAAAGGCCTTTGATGCTGTCCCCCATAAAATCTTCATAGAAAAACTGTTGATGATGCAGTGAGGTGTATTGAAAACTGGCTGAATGGCTGGGCCCAAAGGGAAGTGGTCAGTAGTGCAAAACCTGGCCAGGGGCCAGTAAGAAGCAGAGTGTCCCATGGGTCCAGTCCTACCTAACTTATTCATTAAAGATCTAGATGATGAGGTACCTTCAGTAAATTTGCAGACGACATGAAACAGAAGGGGACCTGAACAGGCTGGAGAAGTGGGCTGGCAGGAATCTCAGGAAGTTCAACAGGGGGAAGTGCAAAGTGCCACCCCTGCAGATATAGAATGTTCTTGAAACACCTCCCCCAGCTCCATCTTGCCCCAGAGCAGCACCATCACCCCTTCCTTCAGACACCCCACTCTGGCACTCAGGCGCCTGCATCTAATTGATGCAGTGCCTGGTTTTAATAGGAGGCCTGAACAGTGCTTTTTTTTTTGGATCCTAAATTGCTTTCAAAGGGCTGGTGCATCATTCTCACCCTTCTTCAGCCCATCCAGCCCTGCTCAAGGAGCGGCTGGGACAGTCTTTGCAATCTCCAGAAGATGGTGCCCTGCTGTTAGGAAACAATGCTTTGAGCAGCAGTCATTCCAGTTCACTGGTACAATGTCACACAAAACGCTTTGTGTCTGTCAGCACATTCCTGGAAGGTCACAGTGAATGATGAATGCTCCTGTGTAGGAGCTGAAGAGGTTTTTTTTTTTGTTTTTTTTTTTTTTTTTTTTTTCTTTTTTTCTCTCTCCTTTTTTTTTTTTTTTTTTTTTCTTTTTTTTTTTTTTTTTTTTTTTCCATGAATTGCATCACTTGGCGGCCTCTTGGCTTCATTCATTTGACTCCTGTGGTTACAAACCTTTCCCAATTGTTGTGAGCCTGCTTCCTCCACAGCTCCTCTGTGGCCAAAGCAGGATATTCATGACTGACTGGCCTGGGGAAGCTGGATAACTTCCAGCTACTTTCCACAGCAGAGTTGCTCACTTCCCTCCCCCCGAGGTCTGAAATATCCTGTGGTTCTTGTTAGCTTTCTCTCTGGATGCACATCAGCTAAAGCATATGCATCATCATGTGATACTCAAGGTTGTTTCAGCACAGCTAATTATGACAGAGGCTTTATTTAGATGCCATGTATAAAAAAATGAGTAAAGCACTCCGATGTGAAGCCAGGAGGATATTAGACTTGATCCTGAATGAAAGGCTGATTTTCACTGGCATGTAGCACTGGAGTTCTCCACTGAGCTTTGCACATATGTCTAAGATGGTTAAATAGTTCCAATAAACTATGATGTCATCTTTGCAGCTCCATTGCCATTTCCTATGATTTGGTTCATGATTTTTTCCCCTCTGAGTTACTAATTGCTTCTGAAGCTTGTGCAACTGAATGGGGCTCTTCTATTTTTCACACTCCCTTCCCCCTCACCATTCACAAAACACACGACTGTTAGTTTTAATTGGGGAAAAACACCTACAGCCAAATTCAGCATTACTTCTCAATGGGAATTTAGCAACATCTGAGGAGTGTAATCTAGCCAGCCACACTGCTCTGTGTTCTGTTGGTGTGGGGAGTGTCTGAGTGCAGAGGAGAGCTCAGGAAAACACAAGGCAGAGTGAAATCAAAAGAGGAACACTGAGCAAACAATGTTCATGGGCTTGTTCATGTGGGCAAAAACCATCTGTCAGGAGGATGAAGGCACATTCAATGGCCAGGACAGATTTACAACCTTCAGTGTGTATATATACATACATATGTATATGTGTATGTATATATTCTTTTTCCTTGTTTTTAGATGCACAAATGAAGCAGGGGAGAGATTCTGGGACAGGAGTACTGGGAACCTGACAGTATGTCTGTCCTGAACTGTGCCAGGCCTTGTCCTCTGTGCCTGAAACCATCTGTGAATATCTATACTATTAAAGTCTCTTTGTCCTCAAGTCAAGACAGCTGCTTGTAACCTGGCTAGTTAGTAGGTCCTGATCTACTCTAGTCCCTTCACTCTAGCTGTGCACAGAAAATGATTGGAGGATGCTGGCTATGACATTTGTCCAGGTTAGAAATATTCTTGCATTGCTGCAAACAGATACTAATTCAGATGATGGAGAACTGTAACTGGCCTGGCTCTACTCAATCTGCTACTATAGATGGGGCTGAACAGACTTCTACAGGCTACACTGGTTTAAATTTGATGGGCAGCTAAACTCCAACACGCTGCTTTCTTATTACCCCTCTGTAAAGGAAGATGAAGAGAAAACATGATGGAAAAGGTTGAGAAATGGGCAAGGAGGTTTCTCACCAGTTACCATCACTAGCAAAACAGACTGTTTAAGGAGTTTAGTATAATCTACTGCCAACAATGAAAAGACTGGAACCATGAGAATTAAAAGCAAACTAAAATCACCTTCCTCCTTACTTACCCTCTTCTTCCTCCTCCCACCAAGCAGCGCAGGGAGATGGGGAATGAGAGCTGCACTCAGTCCATTACATTTTATCTCTATTACTCCTCCATGGCTGCTCTATGCCCCTGAACCATGTAGGGCAGGGGCAGATGCCACAAGATGCCATCCTTTCTGAACTGATCTTATATGGGCTTCTTGCAGGCTGCATCTCTCCAAGCACTGCTCTGACATGGCTGCATACCACAGGGCCCATCCTTCAGGAATAGTCCCATTTGGCACAGCTGGAGCTGGCTCTGATCTGACATGGGGCAGTGCTGGACTCTACTCACAGAGCCTATCCCTACAGCAACCCCTGCTACCAAAATCTTTCCACATAAACTCAGTACACGTGGGGAGAAGAAACTGGGCTGGGACTTGGTGGGAGAGAGAAGATGGAAGGTAAATCTGGGATGACAAAAATAAAAGAATCTGGAATTTGATAGAAGACTTAATAAAACCAGAGAGTTAAATTCAGAAACTGAATGAGTGCTTACAAGTCAAAGTCTGAGAACTTAACAAAGTAGGTGGAATTTTTGGCCAGGTTAGATGGGTCCCTGGGCAGCCTGATGTAGTGGCTGGCAACCCTGTCTATAGCAGGAGGTTGGGATTGGGTGGTCTTTAAGGTCCCTTCCAACTCAACCATTATATGACCCTGTGATTCTATGATTTTCCAGAAAGCTGCAAGGATGCACATTTTGCTGACAGTTTGTTGGCATATAGGGAGAAACAGTTCAAACTTCAAGACATTTTTTTCCAGCAACAAACAAGGACATTTTACAAAAGCTTGGGTGAGGACAAGTGAATTGCAAACTGTTATCCAATAATGGCTACATATTGCAAGATGTGAGATGTAAGGAAAATGTCTGTGAAATTTGAAGACATTTCATGCTATATACATTTCCAGAGATTTCATCAGATCTTGCAGGTTGTCAAAGAAATGTCAGGAAGTGGAGAACCAGTGGTTTTGCGCAACTTTTGGGAAACATATAAAAAAATCACTTGATTCAGAGAAAGTAACTAGAAATTGCTTGGTTTTATTTTGATTTCATGAAATCCCTTGGTGCAATTATTTCCCTTAGATCAAAGTCTGCATTTCCGTGCTCAGATTTTTGTGGTCTGTGTTTACAGGTTCAGATTTCTTTGTCTCTCTGTCGGTACTGTCCTAAACTGTTCTATGGACAGGCACACAAATAACATCAAAAATTCACTTTAAACAATGACCACTTCCAATCAGGTGAACTCTTTGTCAGCATCACTAGCAGGCTGATAACAAGATGTGGAAGCAGGTTTACCAAGAGACCTAACAGAACAAAAATCACCCTTTTCTTTCCACTGTAGCGCTGCTTGGTGTTGCTAAATGGAGTTGATATCAGCAATCATATCCTGTGTATTGCACTGTCCAGCTACAGTACTTTACCCTGTGGGACTTACAAACAACACTAGGAAATTACAATGTCAACAGGATTTGGGATGAAGAGCTGATAGTCTGCAGTGTGCTGTAGAGATCCGATGGAAACCCATGCAGGTGTATCATAACCAGCCAGAACAGCTCATCTGTGGTCATGCTAGCCTCACCACATGCTCACACAGGATGCTAGGTTTGTATTTGGTGCCATGCTTTTCAAGTCATCTATAGCTCTGTTGTGTCACCCTGAGGACAGGA
This sequence comes from Odontophorus gujanensis, assembly GCA_013399175.1. Lineage (NCBI taxonomy): Eukaryota > Metazoa > Chordata > Aves > Galliformes > Odontophoridae > Odontophorus > Odontophorus gujanensis. Next base: position 19,978 of record VXAB01005932.1, on the reverse strand, counting down.
AATCCTCAGACCTCCTAATCACATGGGCACCATCCTTGCAGTGCCTCTCCAGAAGTAGATGCTACTGTGGTGCTATCTGCAATTTGTCTCTTTTTGGTGGTTCCTGTCTCCAAGGACTCACACAAAGAAACCTGTATACTTAGTGATAAGGACTATAGCTTGTGTGACAACACAGAGGGAAGCTTCCCAAACCTTCCTTTTAAGTCTGTTCAAGAGCAAACCTGAGCATGCCCTTATGCAGCTGAAGGAGTCTGCAACAGAGGAGATAAGGAAAAACAGCCTTCTATCATTCTGACTGCAACACAGTTTGAATACCTGCAAGTTATAGTTTGCTCTCAGACCTAACACAAGTAAAAATCCTGCTGACATGTCACTGGAACCTGTGGAAAGTTACTAAGGACACTAAGACTCCTCTCAAGGTATATTATGACATGCATAATATGTCTTTTGAACAACAGGAACAACAAAACTCCTACCCAAAATCAGTAGAGACACACCAATGTATGGTCTTAAATAGGATAGAGAGAACAGAGGTGTTTAGCACTATTCTCAGCTACCAGTACCATCAGTCTAAGCAAATTCAGCATTGAAGTCAATAGGGGTCTTATTCGTGGCTTTGAGTGTTCTTGAATTTTGGTGTCCATACAGGGTTTGAAGACTGGGATCCATCCACCTAAATTTAAGCATCTGATTAAGATTTCAGGGGTAGACCAGTACAAAGAGAGAGGGTGGACCAGCCTATCTGAGTGAGACACATCATGTAGTTAATGTTAAGAGTTAGAGAGATTCATTTTCAAATCTAGTGTCTTAAATAGCACTCAAAGTCATTGGGCAGAGCAGGTAGAAGCATCTAAGCACCCAACCAAATCAATGGGATTATTGTATAATTTGTCTCTTACAATCACTTACAAAGATTAGGGTAGAAATGAATGTGTGGATGTTGCTTTATCTGTTGGTGGGGTGAAGAAAGAAGATAACAGAAAAATAAAGACAAAAATAAACTTTTATTTTTAAGCTTTATCCTAATGTATCTAGAATGTTAGGAATTTATCACCTGAGATAAAAGACTTAATCATTACTAAACCCTTTGGTAATTATTTTAATAACATTAATCAAGATGAGCTCATTTAGTGTTAATGGGGGTGTTTTAAGTACTTTTATAGGATTTTCACTGAAATTCAGAATTAAATAATTGGACCATTATTCTAAAGTGTTTTCGTCATCCCTCAGGGAACTCCCAGTTTCTTGGTTTTCATCTGCTCAGTTTTATTTCCTCTCAAGCATTAATTCTGATTGCCCTTGACAGTTTGGGCGCACCCCCTCCCAGTTATTAATCTGACCCTCTTCTGGGCAGTCTGAGGTTGGTTGCCCTGATAATCTATTTTGTAAATGCAGTCATGGACAGGAAAGATTTAAAATAGCACTAACTGAGCGTGGTGATGGATGATGAGACAAGAAGGATGGTGACTGCCATTGGCTAAAGGCTTCAGTGAGTTGAGTTTTCCCAAAACCCAGACTGGATGAGCAGTTGTTTAATTAACTGCCCAATTCTGCATGCAATATAACTTTAAGCATGCTTACCTCTTATTAGGGGCTGTGGTCTCAGCAATCTGGAACGCGGAAGCACTTGCTGAAGGCATTTTGGAAGAATTATGGACTTTAGTTCAGGTGCCTGGATTTATCCACTTAGTGCTGGTTGATACAGAAACAATAGAATGATAGAATGATAGAATCATTTTAGTGGGAAGGAACCATTAAAGATCATCTAGTCCAGCTCCCCTGCAGTGAACAGGGACATGCATGGCTAGATCAGGCTGTCCAGGGCCTGATCCAGCCTCAGCTTTAAAGTCTTCTGGGTTGGAGCATCCACCACATCTCTGGGTAACCTGTTCCAGGGCCTCACCACCCTCACTGTAAAAGGCATTTTCCTTATATCTAACCTAAATCAATTTGAAACCATTTCCCCTTGTCTTTTCACCACAGACACTGGTAAAGATTCTGTTCCTTTTCTTTCCCGTATCTCCCCTTTAGATACTGAAAGGTTTCTGTAAGGTCACCTCACAGCCTTCTCTTCTCCAGGCTGAACAGCCCTGGCTTCCTCAGACTGTTATTTGAAACAACTCTAAATGTTTGGGCAGTTGTATTGACCCCTCCACTTAGGAATCCATGTATACACTCCATGTACCCACATATAACCCATCCACATGCAAGTTAGGTATTCAGACTTCCTTTAGAGTCAGTGGAGATCTAGTTAATGCACTCAGAGAAACCCAGAGAGCTACTTGGCTGCTTAGCCACTAGCTGCCTACATTCAGGCAAGTTGAGTCACGCTCCAGACTCTGGTGACTGTATTGAGTAGATCTGTGCTAATACAGTGAGAACTTGGATGCCTCAGGCTCCATTCAGCTGACTAACCATTGATGCCTCCTGCCATGGTAGCTGCTCCACAGTATCTTGGCTACTCTCCAGCTGCATCTTCAGAGGAGGCAGATCATATCTGCCATGCAATGTGGATGTCTCAGACGTCATATGACACTTGAAAAAAATTGGAAGAAGGCTACATGTAGGTACCTTAGCACTGCCTTTTGTCCTGGATAGCAGGATGCAATTCATGGAACCACTTCAATACAAGTGATAATTTTTTCTGAGTCATTCATATACGGATATACTCATTAAGATGACAGTTGTATTAGAATGTTTTCTTTAACCCAGAAGAAAAGACTGTATCAATCATTTCTGGCGTTGGTAATCAGAGGAGACACTGCCATTTCAAACTCACTCCCCTTTTGGTAATTCATATGCTTCCTAAGCCCGAAGAATGACAGAATAATGTAAGCGTAGTACACTGAAATGTGAAATAATGTATAACTTTTTTTTTTTTTCATATTCAATCAAGTTTATGTATCGCTATTTTCTATTTTTTTTCTCAGAGTAACTGAAAGTTTCTTGTCCAATACTCCATTATGGTGATTCAAAATAATACAGGCTAATAGATAGTCAAATATGAGGAATAGAAGTGGTACAATATATTTCCATTTATATCTTATCTGGAAAATTATCTCTGAAAAAATCTTTGTTTTAAAAGATGATCCTCAGTGTAGAGATCTTTACCCAAATCATTGTATCAAGCATAATTAACAGTGCATATTGCATTCAGCAAAACTTCACCTTCACAAATCCCATTTTCCAAGGCACAATGTGATAACGCAGATCATATTTTGTAAACACATTGCATATATCTTGAAGCCAGTATATTTTGTTTGATTTTAACTATTGGTAAATTACTTAAAATTTCAGATAGATTTAACAATTCATATATTTTATTCACAGGACAAAGTCAAATGATTACACTGAACAAATAATGTGACGGAGAACAGTTATTTTCAGGGTAGCTTAATCATTGGGAAGGGTGGTTAGGTTGTCAGCTTTTTATTGTGTGATGGAGGCATCTCTATTTTTGTCTACTTCGTGTTACCCCAGATAGGTCTTAGGTTTTGCAGCATGCATAGTTTATGGCCATGCCAAATACATAATGAGTGTGGGATCGAAGTAAAAATATACACCTTGTATCCTGTTTACACTTAGACAATTATAATAATTCAATCCCCTACTCATGGATGATGCAACAGGGTTTCCATTCTAGGACATTAAACTCTCCCCACGCATGATGCATGCCCTTTGTTATTATGCAGTGTTTCAGTGCTGTAGGCTGCAGCTGGCAGACTCTTCCATGTCTCCACTGCAGCTGGATGTTACTGTTCTAACTCCTACTGAATCTTATTAGTGATGGAGACACTTGTTCATGTATTCTGAAGGTCTAACATGATTCGAGTTTCAACTAAGCCAAAATGAAATAAGGGTTGCAGAATTTCACTTATGGCAGGCAACCAATTTGAAAAAATGAAATGGAAAGATTGACGTTTGTGGTGTGGTTAATTCATGGTGGTATTGCACCAATCACCAGTCAAAATGACCATAAAGAACAGTGTCTTTAGAGACCAATTTTTCATGAATAACACTGTGGGTTAGAGCAGAGGAAAAGCAGTTTGATTAATTGTAACATTTGTTTTCATTTAATAGATTCATAGATTTCAAGGCCAAAAGGGAGCACTCTGATTATCTAGTCTGACCTCATGCAGAAGAGAGGCCACCAAGTTTCACTCAGTGATTCCTGCACAGACCGAGCAGTTCTACCATGGTCCATAAGGAAACACTCCAGGCAGCTATAGGGGTAAGCATTACCTCATGCAGTACACGGGGCTGTATCCTGAGCTCATTCTACCACCTTGTAAATCCTGAGGAGTTTCCTTTGCCAGATCAGGTCTTATATGGATGGAAGTGAAATCAGAATTTGGCTCACTATTCCTCACAGTGTGGTAAATGGTGAAAAGATTTCTTCAGTCCACTGAATAAAAAAGTGTGAGATATGTATTTCTAGTACTTTTTTTTAATCTGGAAATGTAATATTTAGGCTGAATATTGATTCAATTGAGGTGACAGTTCTCTTTGATCCTATCATTAATTTTGGAGCTTTCTAGCTGACAAGGAAGATTCTTGAATACTTTTATTGGTAATTACAGGTATGGCTGTCTTTCTGATTTGTGCACATCATATTCACTCCTAATCCTGCACTGAATCCAGCACTTCTCATGGTATCAGGGCAAATCATCACAAAGATTTCATTTAAGAATCCACCATGTCCTTAAGCAGCTATTTTCAAGCACATTTAGAAGCTATGTTTTTAACTCCAGAGAGGAAAAAATGAAAGGAATGACATTATAGACTTGAGAATCCCCTAGTGTAGTAAAATTACATATTTATTCTTACTGTTAAAAGCAAAACCAGCATATTTTAAACACAGCTCAATCTAATGTGACAAGAAGTGAAACAACTCAAGCACAGTCACTATTCAAGGTAATATTGTGCAGCTCAGAAACATTCTGCATCTGTGCATCTGATTGTAGCTAAACTGCAGACACTGTTATACTATAGTCAGTGGAGAAAAAATGGGACTGGAACACCTATGTTTGTCTATCAGGTTATTGGGTAGCTAAAGGTAGATTTCTGCCAGCCAAACTTTCCAAGGTCTATATTTGGTTGAAACCATTCGATTTCTTTGGTATGTATAATTTTATGCCCCTCTGTTCTCTGTGTAGTGCATTGTATCACATCTTTTTTTCACAAGAAAAGGATGCTGTGCCTTTAAGTCATAAGGCTAAAGTGAATATATGAAAATGATTCTTGATGATATTACACTAGCCATACTTCCCAAGTGATGTTCTCTAATATCAGAAAAAACGTTGCCATGGTGACTGTCCTGACTTGAAACCATACAACTGATGCTGAGCTTCCTTTTCCTTTCCCAAAAAAGGAATTGCATACAATCTTCCAGAAAGGAAATTCTTTTAATTAGGTAAGAGCAATCCCTTACAACCTGTCGATGCCACACTAGTTGATTATTAGTTAGAAGAAATGGTCAGTTTTATAAAGAGTGGCCTTGAAAGCAGGCTCTAATTTTAACTGAAAATTATAACATGAAATGCTGCCCACCTGTCTCAGGACACCATCTAACCTAATGTCTGCTGGGTGGAAGTGGAGAGCTCAAATGTTTAAAAATGCAGTAATGCTCGTAGTGTGTGAGTTTAGCATTACCAAGGTGAACTCATGATCTTGAAGCAATGAACATTTTTTTGTTGAAAATTTTCTGTTCTTTGAATAGGATGCTGAGAAGAAGGGAACAGGACATCCCTCATGCTGCTCCATCTGCCTGCTGGAGCACAGGGCATTAATAGCTAAACAGGGACTGACGTCCACGGAAGATCCCAGGCTCCAAAGAAAGAACTCGGATGGCTTACTAGAGTTTGAAGATCAAGAAAGCAAATTGCAAGGCCCACAGTCAGCTTTGGTTTTGCTGGTTAAGTCTAATAGGCATTTAGGGAAAGACTCCAAAAGTGATCCAACTGCCTAAAGGTGTGTGCCTGGATTTCTGAAGAGATGTAAAATGAAGATGCTTATCCATGTAACCTAAAAGTGAGGGCAATCTATATGGAAAATGTAGGCCATATTAATTCCCAGGTTCTCCAGGTTTCTTCTATTTTTCATATATATGTATTTTTAATAACCTCAGTTCAGGGACATGGGCTATAAGTCTGGGAGTGGAGTTTAAGGGAATGAGGTTAGGATTCTTGTCAGTCCCTTCAGAGTGAAGCACCATTGTCTGCTGTGAATTGTCAAGGATAATTGTCTCTTTTCCCTTAACTCTCCAGTTATGCCATCATTCCTGTGGCTGCATCCCCCTCCTTCTGGATGGCCTCTGTCACCACCATCTTCCAGAATTACACTTCCTATTGCTATTTTTAATTCTGGCCCCAGGGTCTTTTGCAGTTCTTTTGCACTTATGGTTCAAATGAAGCTCTTCCTTTCTGACAAGATTTCAAGCTGTTATTCTTGGTCTTGCACAGGGACCATTGCTTTGGAAACAAACAAATGAGCATTAACTGGTGCACATTGTAGGCAACAATTCATCCATTTTCGATGTAGGTTTTGGGTTCTGAAGAGTAGAATGTGTAAAGGAGGTGTGTGCGGCCTGGGTAGATAGTGATAGGACAAAGGGAAATGGTTTTAAACTAAAAAAGGGGAGATTCAGATTAGATTTTAAGAGAATTCTTTTACTGAGAGGGTGGTGAAGCACTGAAACAGGTTGCTCAGAGAAGATTCCCATCCCTGGAGGCGCTCAAGGCCAGTTTGGAGGAGGCCCTGAGCAGCCTGATCAAGTGGATGGCAGCCCTGTCTGCAGCAGGGGGTTTGGACTGGATAGCCTTTTAAGGTTCCTTCCAACCCAAGCCATTCTGTGATTCTATGACTCTGTGATTCTATGTCTCTTTGCAGGATATTAGTTATGATAATGAAAGGAGGAATAACTAACTACGTATTCCTGGCAACTCATCCCACCGAGGATCTCTATTGAACAACAATGAGAAGAGGGATTCATTACAGGCTGCTCATAAGTTTTCTGTTGAAACAATGTCTGAATAGAAGATCAGTTTCTTGGTTAGTCAAACAAATAAACTGATGAAGAAGTTTTGCATTCCTTTTTATTCTGCTCTTCTTTGTTGGGAAAAAAAAAACACACACACAAAAAAACAAGCTATGGCTTTCAGCTATGTTTAGCTTAGTGCACCTTTGCTTTGCTAGGCCTTTTCTTCTGGAAAAGATCATCCTGAGCACCAGTATTTATGTAAACATTTCAAAAACAAGAGACTAAAGATCATCTTGAAATGCAACAAGTAAAAGTGTTATAACAGAATACCAGCAAAGCAAGAGTTGTAGGTAATGTCATACAGTCTATCAACTGTATCACTGGGGAAAAAAAAAAAAAAAAAAAAGACTATACAAGCCCTTCCCCAGTTTTCACTACTTTATGGAAATGGCCTTGCTTTTCCTTAAAGGCAAAGAAGTGTGTCTTCAACTTCTACAGAATTGCTCTCCTGAGTCTGTAATTGCTCTCTTCACACACACACCCATACACAAACAAGTTTAAAAGCCACTTATCTTGCACTGGTCTGCATCTGCCAAATACCATGTTCTCTGAAAGGTTAGAAAGAAACATGGAATTCCTGTTACTTAAACAAGCTAACTGACTTTGACAACTAAATTTCCCCATAAATATGTTTAGAACTTCCTTTATATAGAAGTGTGAGTCATTCTGACAGGCTTAATTTGTTCTGAAAAATGTATGTGTTAAACTTATTAGCCATTCAGGCTAGAGAGACTGTAAACAGTAGATTGATGACATTTGTACTTCATGTACTATACACTATGTGCTTACAAAGTGAGAATATAAGAGCTTGTGAAAGGCATGCTGAAGATTTGATTTGATAGAAATTGTATCCTAATCCCTTTCTTCTATTGAGTTGAAGTTTCCTTGTTCTTTCACTTTTAAAAATGAGAATATGTATGAAAATATGGTCCTTTTTTAACTGCTTCGTATTACGGAAAATGTATGCATATTACCAGCTGAACGAAATATCTAGTAAGAATAAATATAGCAGTTCAGTGAAATTAATGAAACACTGCACCATAAACCTAAAAAAATAACATAAAAAAAAAAAAGTGGAGTTTGAAGACCCATCAGCTGAGTCTAAGGAGACTTAAATGAGACACAAGTTCAAGCCTTTGTTCAGCAGACTTGAGGATATCTGGGTCTGAACTTCTCTGGCTTGCTTTCTGTGCTAAAGCATGCTTGACTTGTAAATAAAAGTGAGAGTGGAAGTGAGAGGGCAATTACAAAGTCAAGTGCGATTTAGTTGGGAAATCTCCCAACTGCTCTCACTTCTTGGTGTTATAATAAAGTCTCTCTAGAAGGTAATTCAGAAGTGAAACCTGACTCAGATGTTCATAGGCCACCTATGTATATACAGATGAGCTCAGGGCTTGAGCTGACTCCTGAGCCCAATCTGTACTTGTCTCTGTGCCAGCCTGTTTGGGAGAGCTAGCAGCTTCCCCGGGCAGAGAAAAGCAGGCAGGAGAGTTCATGAGTTATCTCCAAGATTTGAGACTACTGACCAAATTGTTGGACCAAGTACTTGAGTTTCAAGCATTGCTACCAAGGGAGGTACAGGTCCCATCTCAAAAGAAGAAAGTCAGCATTTTGCTTTGAACGATCTTCTAGATTAATATATTTCCCTCTCTGCTTGTTACTGGGAAGACATAAAACTGTCATGTTCATTTAAACTTTGTTAGTACAAATATTGGTAGAACTAACTCCTTTCATAATCAATCAGTAGAAAAAATCATGTTGTTTGAGAAGGCTCACTTGCTTATTGCACTGTGATGTTGGCTCTCTAGATGTTGGATCTGGATGGTGGGAGTTAAGATTCAAATCATCCTGTCTTGGTAGATGAAGCTCAGAGTGCAAGGCCTTCACTAAAGCTGAGGCTGGTCTGATCAATATAATGCTTTCCTTGTCTCCAATTCTTTGGCTAATTGCTGTTAAAGAAGCTTAGCCATATCATGTAGGACACATCATGTCAATGTCCTTCTTACTTATTCTACTGAGAATTTTATACAGGCAAATATTTAAAAATTCAACTGTAATTTGGGGAGGCACTCTCTATCTTAAAGACTCTTTAAGGATTTGCTTATAAATCGTAACCTTGTTGTTGATACTTGAGAAGGTTTTATGGGTTATCAAATCCAGTAAGTACATCTGTAACCAGGTAAAAAATGTCTGCTGAAGTAATTTTCTATTTCTCTCCAGATCTTCTTCCTCTCTTTCTGGTGTATTGTGAGCACAGAAGAGAGGATAATGTGAAAGCACAATCCCCAGTCAAATAATAACCCATGAGAACAAAAGCAAATTAGAGGTGTATGAAACTGAACACTCAGCTGATCTGCATGTCCCAGTTCTATGAACTCATGCATAACTCACAGCGTTGGTGTGATGTCCTTTGCAGAGAATTTTTTTTTTTGCTTCCCTTGCAGAGAACTTTTCTGCTGGGAATCTATTGCATTGTTGTCTTCCACAGCAAATGTTGGCAGCCCAATGGAATAGTTAGTGAACACGTGACTCATCTGGGGCACTGTAACTTCTGTGTATGTGTTTGCTTTGCATAACTAACCTACCACAAACTGAACATGAGCAGTGTCTGCTCCATGCTCTGTGCACTGCATACGTGGGCTGGACTGCAGATCTCCAAAGTCCTAAAAGATTAGGACTCCTGTACAAACACAAATCAGGAAGGGATGTGATTGTATATCTGACTCTGATGTGATTGTACATACAGAACAAGTACACGTAAAAGTACAGATTAAAGACAGTGTAGGTCTTTGGGGTGTTTTCTTGATAGGACTTCAATAAGTCTGTTGTTTCATGTTTTAGACTATTGTGAATCAGAAAATAGAAACCCAAATGTTTATCTTTGTGTTTCAGTTGCTCTGGGATTATAAAGCTGATTCTATGTTGCAGCCAAAGCTAGACCATACCAGAAAACAAAACAAAGAAACTTACTCAACCGCTAACATCTTTAAAAATATTTTTTTCTACACTTAGAGACGTTAATTAGCAAAATACCAGAATTATTGTTGTTTGTGAACTTTCATTCAGTTCCTTAGGTTACAGTCTTGAATTAAATAATCACACATGATTTCTTCCACTCTGCCAGGGATATGAATCAGAACTATGCTGTGAAGGCATCTGTTGTCTGTTAAGTCCCCTGACTCATTTGTTGCAGAAGTTGGAAGATGTGAAATGAATGAGGCAGGGAACAGAAAGGAGAAAGTGGGTTGTCCTGTGGCTGAGGTAGATGAATGTCACTCAGGAGAGATGGATTTCATCCCTGTCTCTGACACAAAGATCATGTGAGAAGCTGTGTAAATCATTTAAACCAGGATTGTTATTTCCATTTATGAAGAAGTGGAATTATATCCCATGTTTAGGTATGGATTTCAGTTCCTTCATGGATCTTCTTGCTACAGCCAAATAGTCTTCTGTCCTCCTGCTTTGTTCTTCCTCTGGTGATCCTGTGAGAGAGCTGAGTCTCCCTGTCTTGGAGGAACCACGTCAGGACCTCGGCAATTACCTTTCAGGCTCTGTGTCTCCTCCAGAGCTCTTGAATGAAGGCTGGGGTATGAAGATAACACAGGAATGGGAAGAAAACTGTCCTAGGAGGTGAGGTGGTATGGTCTGTGCACTGCAGCCATCGTAGTACTATTGCCTCATTACCCTCATAACATTTTTACCATGGCCTGTTATGAGAAAAAAAAAAAAGTCAGACTTTGTTCATACTAAATATGTTGGGATTGTCCTTCTCCTCCTGGACATTCCCATGTGCTGTCTCACACTGTTCATCAGCAGTGCTGCCACTGACAGAGGTTGGCTCCTTGATCTGGGGACAGATTCTGGACTGTTGTGATAGGATAAGGGGAAATGATTTCAAAATAAAAGAGAGGAGATTTAGACTGGATATAGGGAAAAACTTTTTTATAATGAATGTAGTAAAGCACTGGAACAAGAGGTGGTAAATGTTCCATCACTGGAGACATTCAAGATCAGGCTGGAGCAGATTCTGAGCAACCTGATCTAGCTGTAAATGNCCATCGTAGTACTATTGCATCATTACCCTCATAACATTTTTACCATGGCCTGTTATGAGAAAAAAAAAAAAGTCAGACTTTGTTCATACTAAATATGTTGGGATTGTCCTTCTCCTCCTGGACATTCCCATGTGCTGTCTCACACTGTTCATCAGCAGTGCTGCCACTGACAGAGGTTGGCTCCTTGATCTGGGGACAGATTCTGGACTGTTGTGATAGGATAAGGGGAAATGATTTCAAAATAAAAGAGAGGAGATTTAGACTGGATATAGGGAAAAACTTTTTTATAATGAATGTAGTAAAGCACTGGAACAAGAGGTGGTAAATGTTCCATCACTGGAGACATTCAAGATCAGGCTGGAGCAGATTCTGAGCAACCTGATCTAGCTGTAAATGTCCCTGTTCATTGCAGGGATTTGAACTAGACAGTCTTCAGATTTCCCTTCCAACTCAATTAGCTCTATGATTGTGTGACCTAATGAGAGTGTTTCAGACTTCACAAAAGGATGCAAGCAGGGCACAGGACATGTAGTCAGGTAAAGAGGTGAGCTGAAACATTTTGGACTTAGTTTGAAGTTCTGATGATTGTGTTCTGCTTTTCTGCCCCTTACATGTAACTCTTGAGCTGCCCATCCTTGTTCCAGTCCTGTTCCAATTCCATCCCATCCCTATGCCTAACACTTCACTAATCATCTCAGAAATGTTCCACTTAGGGATTCTTACCTCATTACTTTTCCTTTCCACAATCTCCTTTTCACTCATGAAATCTTTTGTTAGTCTTTATGAACCCTCATTTTTTTAATGTGTTATTCTTCTACACTACCAATCAGCCTCATCCCTTGCACTTCTGAGAGCAGTTTCTCTGCACACTGTCCCCTTCCCTCAGCATGTCCGTGCCACCTGCTTGGACCTATACGTCACCTTGCCACACCCAGGCTCTAAGTCCTATTTGTCTTGCAAGCTTTACCAAATTGATGGGTCTTTGCCCTGTTTCAGTTCAAGTTTCTGTTCCTTTATTGACATAGATCTAGTTTTCTTCAGAAATTCCACCTTTTTCTATACACTTATTTTTCCTCATAGATTTGATTTTTTGATCTTCCTTTTTTCTTCCCTGGAGGAGGCAGGCAGCTCCCTCCTCTCTGTGATGCTTGGTTTTAGCAGTGAATGAACTGGGATTGCAAGAGAGAGCAGCTCCCTGGAGCTGCATCCAATATACTGGATGCCTAGAGAATATGCGGACAACCTCTGTAGAGGAAAATTGGGTTTCTTTCCTTTAGCCCTATGCCACAGAATAATTTTAAAAATTTATTATTATTATTATTTTATTTTTCCAGTGGCTGTAAGCGCATACCATTCAGTCATGTATAGAACTTGTTAAGGATGGGGGCATGCTTAGTGAAGAGACACTGACTGTGTATTTCAGCTTTTAAACTCTGGTAACTCTTTGTGAGGTATGTGTAAACTACTACTTGTCAGAGACATGTTCATTTTTAGAATGCGAATGTATTTCACAAGAATATAAGTGAATAAACAAGGTTTATTTTCAGCTCTTCCTCCAGATAGGGTTCCTGGAAAACACAGAGCTCCATAGCTTTGCAGCTAATATTTTTTTTGATTGTTTAGCTGTAGGTTCTCTATTTTTCATCCACTTTGTGAAAAGTTCTTGGCTACTTCTAGAAATAAGGTAGCATGGGACAGATGACAAGTGTGAAACATCAGCCCTCAACACTTAAAGTTTCTCAAAACAGTAAATGAAGATGTGATTGCATAATAAGAAATGTCAGAAAGCCTTAGTTGGGATGAAGTACTTTCAAGATGAAGTACAAATGGAGCTGCTGTGTATGTCCACATCCACATTTTATTTAGCTGAGTATTTTCTTAGTTGTCAATAAGATTATCTCTAGCCTTCGTACTCAAGGACCATATACTCACATTGATATGAAGCGTCTTTCCTCATCTTTCAGTGTATTTTTTAGGAGTTAGATACAGATCCCCCTTTTCACTCAGGAGTAATCACCTTAAAAGGAATAGAGAAAGTGAATTACCATAGAATCATAAAATCACCGAATCATGAAATGGTTTGGGTTGGGAGGGACCTTAAAAATCACCTAGTTCCAACCCCTGTGACAGGAGCAGGGACATCTTTCACTAAGCCAGGTTACCAAAAGCCTCATCCAACCTGGCCTTGAACACCTCCATGCATGGGCCATATTCATCTTCTTCTGCGCAACTTGTTCCAGTGCCTCACCATCCTCATCATGAAAATTTTCAGCCTTATATCCAATATATTGAAACACACTGGATTTAGCAGGCTGTAGAAGTGGATCACAGCCTCTAAAAGTCAGGTCCTGGCCTCATGCATCCCTGCAGAGCTGTGGACTGCCAGTCAGTCACATGCAGCTGAGCGCTGGGAAGCCATAGTGGGGTCATTTGTATACACTTTGGCTGTGAAATTCGTCTGCAGAGAGGGATGTAGGAGATCTCACAGCCCTACAGCTGAGTAATTTTTGTTATGGAAACTTATTTTTAATGTGTTCCATACGAATCTTCAGAAAATGAACCACTTGAGAAGTTTATGCCCAACAAAGAATGGAAAATATGTATTTTGTCAGAAGACTCCACTAAAAAATGTTCACATATGGCAATGATTTCCTCAGTATTTGACAAAGAACTGGCCCAGAAGTCCTCCTCTGTAGATACTGATCAGATTTATCACTGCGGTAGTGTCACCTGACTTGTACGATGTTTAAGCTGTGAGTCAGCAGAGCAGAGGGATGGAGTTTTCCAGCATGTACAGTATTTATCTCATCCTTTTCCACTATCTGGTTCCAATTTTGTTTTTAACATTATTGAGGAGTGATTCTTCTTAGTTAAGATTTCAAGTGAGTTTGTCTTAAAAGTTTGTTTTGGCTTCTCTCTGTGAGCTGCCCCACCTCGCCTCTGCAGCAGGATCTCAGAGCTGGTAATCCAAGCTGAGAACAAGAGAATGCATCTTTCCACAATGTGAGGTGAGCGGGAGGAAGGTTTGTGGAATTATGGTGATCAGATAATGAAAGTACTCCCATGCCAGATAAAGGAACCTTCCCTACTTCATTGCTTTGTTAGCTGTCTTCAAGAAATAAGCAGAGAAATGCTTTATTTCTCTGTGCAATGTTTTAGATATTTCCTCACCATTCTGGAAAAAATAGTTTCTGTTTTATTCATCACAATTTGAAGACAGACAGTGGCTAGAATAAGAAAAAAAAAAAAAACACAGGAAAAACGTGTCAGCATTAGCCTTTTGTGATGAGCTGAACAGACTCTGGATTTGAAAGCTCTGAGTCTTTGGGGCAGTGATGCAGATGTAGATACAGAATGTTAAGATATTAGTAAAGACTGTGTGCCTTAAAATCTGTGACCCAACTAAATAAAGAGTGAGCCTGGGGCCACTGAAGCTGCAGACCCTTCTGTTGTGCTGACCTGCCCCTGTGTGTGCTGTGCTTCTCTGTACCCATCACAGTCCCTGCTCGGAGTAGCACCCAGACCCCACAAAGTAAAGCCACTTCTGTCTGAAGCCCTGGGGTGCCTCAGTTTTGAGAAAGGTCTGGATTTTAAAGATCTTAAACCTCTCTCGCTTATTTTGTTTTGTATTTCATTTCAGCTAGCATTGTCAGTAGCAGGAAATTTCGGAAGTCAATTCTTTTGTGAAGTACCTATTCTTAGACAAAAACTTCATAGGAACTGTGGGAGCCTAATGGAAGGACATAAATTCCACTGTGTGCCATGCACTGGGTGCTGTGGCATGTACATACCTTTTTACTGGATTTATCCCTGGAATCTTCTTCCTGAAGAATGATGCAGAACATCAAAACTCAGTTCAGTGCTCAAATACTTTTAGTTTAGTTCAGTGTATCATCTGGAGTTGCAAAGAGCGGGCAGTGCAGCCCTCACACGCACCCACAACACTTCCTCTGTTAATCCAAAGGTCTTGGGACATATTCTTGTACTGTCATTTAAGCTCGTGCTTTTTCCTTATCTGCTCCCTGAAACAGAGAACAGAATATTCTTTTCCTCTCTGTAGCTTTTTTTGTTTGTTTGGTTGGTCGGTTTTGTTTTTGAATACTGTTCTGAGGGTCCTCACTATTCTTTTTTCCAGTCTATATTTCTCTTATTCCTTACTGGTAAGCCATGTAGACTGGATCTGACACATCCAGACTTCTGCTGGTAATAGGTCTGAAGTAAATTTGATGAAAAACTTTGGTTAAAAAGAAAATAACACAGCAACACCATCATGACGAGAACAGCTGGATCCCATCGAACCAGAAAAATTCATTTCTGTGTGTTGTTGACTGACTCATCCCAAATGTAGATTTGGGAAGAAATGATAGATTTTAAGTACCAAATCTTATCTGGAAAGCAAAAAACAGGGTGGTATACATCTTAGAATTGTATCAGTTAGCTAACTGAGTCTTGCTGGTTACTTGCACTCTGTTTTGAAGGAAAAAAAGAGTACATTATAGATAATTTTTGGAAGCGGAAATTGGGTATTGATATCAACTTCAGAGCTGAAGACAGTCTAGCTGAAACTATATAACAAAACAAGCCACCTGAAGGCATGTGACTGGCTTAAAATAGTAAGCTTTAGAAATGAGGAAGCATTATTAACTATTTTTACTTGCCGTTGGTTTATGAACCTGTAGGGGTAACATTTTAGAGCAATTCCAAGCTTTCTCCTGGAAGCCCCTGTAAAAGACTGAAAACTGAGATACTTGGCTAATCACTTGGTTCTAGAAATAGAGACTTTGGGAGAACACCAAATGTTGTAATTACATTACTAAAATAGGTGTCATAACATTTTGCTTCTTTTTTGTGTGAAAACGAGAGAACTGCAGTTGTTGACGAGTTCTTGGATAAGAAAAAGATGACTCACATGGGAGCCATTTCTCAGACATCAAGCTTGATTCATCCCTACTTGTCATTGTGAAAGATTTCAGAGTGTTGTGACAACTGTTTGACGAGAAGAGAATTCAGATAGGATCACACTGCAGCTCCCTATGCCATACATAGTGGACCCAGGGGCACCTTAAAGATTTAAGACGTAAGGACAGGAGAATGTGACCTTAGCTGACACATCAAATGGAAATAAATCGTCTGAGGTATGTTCAAGCTTATCATTCACTTTTATCAAGTTCACTGTGAGATGTGGGAACCATCAATACTTAATATGCGAAACATGAGATAGTGCTTAGGAAGAATTTGTGTGCAAATACACTGACATATCAGATTGCTGTAGCTCTAACTCTGAAAGATGTTTTGCTTTTATTGATGAGAATTTTGAGGAGGGAAAAATATTTAAACTCAAGATAGAACTACAATTATGTGTGATGGATCTCAAAGTAATTCAAATATTTACTTAATGCATGATAATTTAAATGAATTAGACATTAGTCTACAATTGCAATCAAAATGTGTTTTCCCTAAGACTTTAGCTGTTCTAATGATTCTTTAAATGTAAAGAAAAGCCTGCTGCTTGATTGAAACATGTCCAAAAGGCATCACAGCTGACAGGAACTTGAATTGGTCTTCAGCATTCATTTCTGAGAGCAGAGGCAACGCAATCTGACAGCAGATGTTAAGCAGGCAACATTTCTCTTTTGCTCCTAAGAGCAGCTGACAAGGATCTGTAGCTCAATTTAAAACAAACAAACAAACAAAACTGCCACCAACAAAGTTGTTCAATTAAAACTGGGCTACCTTCTTGGACAGAAGCAACATGTAAATAACAGCAGGGGTAATTAACAGGTTTTAATTATCTGTAGAAGAGAGTAGTTCGTGGTTTTTGATTTATTTTACCTGATTTTAATATCTCTAAGCTCTCCATTCTGATTTTCTTGATTGAAAATTCTCTTTTACTATAGCAGACTGATCTACATTTCCTTAAGCTAAGGAACCCTGACAACGTTTTTGCCTCTTAGGCAGGAATATGTGATCCTTATTTACTTCCACGGTCTCCTGAACTTTTCTTGGAGCTTGAATATAAATATCTTACTTGTCTCTTAGTTGTCCAATGATTTCTTATTTATTGTCTGTAAAACGTGTGGGCTTTTAGAGGAGGGTTTAAAATCTTTTATCCCTATACTAGCTTTCCTCAATAACCAGAGCAGCCTATGCCTTAGTGGTTAGCACTTTCAAGTCTCTGCAGAGGATACATTTTTATCTTAAGACATATAAGTGTCTGCACCAGGCTGTGTACTTGTTCTGGAAGAGTCTAAACTCCAGTGATAGTCAATGGCGAGGGAAGCTTAAAGAGCAATTTAGATGGCAAGTACTATCTTTCACAATGTGAGTTTAATCATTCTGTTAGCTGTACTAAAAAGGCCTCCACTGACTGCTAAGGGAGTTTAGATATCTCCAGCATTTATCATTTACTATTTATCTTGCTTTATTTACATTTCCTACCTTTGAGTAGGTTCTAGCCTGTCTGTCAAACCACTGGAGATGCTATAGCAGAAACTCAGCATCCACATGGGACTAGAAAATATGATAAGGAACCTAAGAGAAAACCATGTATTCTTGAATACAGTGGCAGGAGTGGCAGGTAGGCAGTACTGTGTATCTATCTTTGCGCAAATGCATTGAGCATGGAGGATGGGATTGCCAAGGCATAGGTGCTCCTTGTTTTCTGAGGCACTTCTTGCCATTACAGGAATTTTTTGGTATCACAGACACAGTGAAGGACATGTGAGATGCCTGTGTTCTTCTGGAGCAGCAGTTATATGCTTAAGTTGCAATCAGATTCCTAAAACATCACTAGATTTATGTGCAGGAAATAGATTCCTAGACTGAGAGAAACTGTGTCCCAGTGTAATCACCACATGGAGAAGAGAAAACTGTAGCCAAGTGTCCTACGTCCCAGCTGAATGTAGTTGCAGAATTAATCAGTAAAAGGAAGTAGGTTAAAGCCCTTGTTCTGTTGCTTTGCTTTTTAACTTACAGATGGCATAAGTATTTAATCACCTGCCATGAACCCAGAACATAGAGACTCAACCCTAGGAAGAAGATCATAATACACGCCCTTCTCAACATATCCTACAGAAATAATTGAGGTGGCTCCTGTCAAGAGAGAGCTGTCAGTAGATCCTTTTCTTAAACACGATCCCTTGTCAACAGCTGTGAAGAACAAAGAGGAATCTGAACACTGGGCCTCCAATGTTGAAAGTTATGAAAACAGAAAATTTTGTTTATTTATTCACTACTTTGGATGTATCTTGATCTTTCTGGCGTCCCAAACTCTTCTAACCCAGGAGATCCTGCATATGAAATGGCTGTTGTTATAGGACATAGAAAACATAAGGCGTGAACCATACTGAGCTTGTGTACGAAATGCAACATACTTCAAGGAATAGAAGAGAGTTCAAAGTCAGTTTCAGAGTCCATAATCAACTGTGATGCTGATTTCATTTACAGTAGATTAAGCGTCATTCTCATTCTCATTCATCATAACTTGTTCTGGTTAATGTTTCATTATTATAAAGATCTGTTCATGGGACCCTTGGTATCTTTTGATCTTCTGTAGGATCTTCATTAGCAATAAGTTCATTAGTCAAGAACCGATTAAGTAAGAATGGTTAGAGAAAGAGAACCTTTCCTTATGTTTCTCTTAACTGTGAAGGCACTGAGCCTTTGCCTCTGTACTTTTGATAGAGCCTCTTTATTCTTGGGCCTGGTTTAACACTTCTGGAATATGAATTTTCTCTTGCAGCAAAAATCAATAAAACAATCCTTTCCTCACCTAAAGGTATTTGGAATTTTTTTATTTTCTTAATTGTAATTGAAACAATTTTTTTGGGGGGAAAATTCCAACATTGTAAGGGATTTATACAGACTTCTCCCAGACTTTCAGATAACTTCAAATTAAAATAGAAAAACGGTCAAAGTGGTTTATGTTTTATAATCATGACGTTACTTACTCTCTTTGTTCAGTTCCTAGGGAAAAGAACAGTGCTTTGTTGTAGCTCTCCCTACAGCTTCTCAAGATGTCTGCACTTCCTTGTCCCTTCTGCTGCTATAAATGACTGCCCAAGTCTCCGAGCAGTACTGAACCATGGCCAGGGCCCTTAATGACTCTGTCTGTGCTAGAAATCTTCCTTTGTGCATTGGATGTAATAATGACAGAGCACAGAGTAGCCAGGGGGAGTACATGCTGCAGTCTGCAAAATCCTTCAGTTATGGGTTTATGCTTCTGTCCTCAGTGATGCCTTTAGGCTCAGCTCCCATACAGGTTCCTGCTGGAGCACCAAACCATTACTTTTCCTCTTAGCCAAGCCTGTGCCTTAGAGCCACAATTTACAGTCCATAATGCCTGTACTTTGGTAATGGAATGACCCAGATGTGTTAAATATTATCATTTTTACTGTAGAGTACATGACCATATGTAAGAACTCTAAAAATCTTCTCAATTTTATAGTGATACATTGTGCATTTGTTGGAGATTTCTGCACGCTAAAATAATTGCCTATATAAAAATCTTGATTGCCATAATGATCAATAGCCTTCCAGTGAGCTATTCATTAAAATGCTTTGCTTCATTATTCCATTACATGTCTTCAGGAAATTTCACTTACAACAAACAAACAAATTAAGTAACAAAAAACAACCCCCTAACCAAGGGTTACGCCCAAGCCAGCCAAAGCCTGTTTAAAATATATTGCTTGGAGTACATCCTCAGTACAATTTCTGGATGGTATTCATGGTTCATTTAGCTCTGTATTTTGTTTTCCAGCAGCCTCTAATGAAAATTTTAAAGATTTAACAGTTTCCTTTCCAAAAGGAAACAATTTCAAGATAGGAAAATATAATCATTCACATAATAAACAACCCTCAGGCTGTTGTAGGGGAACTGCTG
>VXAB01005931.1:52460-77397 GCA_013399175.1 Odontophorus gujanensis | reverse complement strand
CAGCAACAAACAAACAAAAACCCTGCTGCACACCAAAAAATTAAGTAAGGGAATAGCCTTTCTTTTGGACATTTTGTGACCAGTCCAAATTGTAGAGTAGATTTTTAGCATAATCATTTGGATTCTCTAAGTGCTGGAAGAATGGACAACAGAGATTCAGCAGCCTAATTTAGACCATGTTGCTTAAACTGTGCTTGCATGTACAAATATTCTGTTCTGTAATGAAATGTGACTGATTTGATTAGTCAGGATATTTGTTGAAAGATCATACACATCCTGACATTTTCTGGAAAAAAAAAAAAAAAGAATAGAAGTCAGTACAGATACTGTGTTAACACTTTAAAAATTATTTTTAAAAGATTTTTGGTGCAGAGAATCTCACTGGTTTAGGCCTGCAAAGCGGTGTATTATTGGCACTTTATTTGGAAATTACATGCTAAAACCAATACGTTTTTACAGAATTCTCAATCTTTCCAATTCTTTGTCATCTCACTGAAATTATAGATACTCTATTGCTATTTCATTGTTTTTTGGAAAACGTAGGATGGGGTTATGTTGCCTCAGGTTACAACCTTGGCAAATAGTAAGGTAATCAGTAGAATATCTAAGCTCATTCTTTTTACTTTCTGATTCCAGCCAGAGTTTTCTTAGTTCTAAAACAATGCAGCAATAACGTAATGCTACATCAATTTATTTAACAGATTAGAAAATAATAATGTAATATTTTAGGTCTATAAAAATTATTTTGATGTGTTTCTTGCATCATTTCTTGGATAATCATACAGTTTCATGTACAATTCAGATATTTTGGGTTGGTATATGGAATCCTAAAATACTGAATAAAAAAAGGAGCCTGTATGTCATCTTTACTACCTGTCTGAACTTAAATTTCTTCAAAATGTACTTCTAGGCAGCTACAGATAGAATAAAGCAACTGGAAGAAAACATTGAAGTAGAGAGAGCAGCACATTTGAAATCCAAATTCAATTTGGAAATTGCCCAGGTAAACATTATGTTAAATGTTTTGTGGAAGTTTACAGTAAAGGAGTTGATGAAGTTGTAAAGATGTGATCTTCTAGATGCTGCAGAGTGGATTTTTTAATTTTTATTTTTATTTTCTTTGCATTTAAGTTTCAAAACTGTAAGACATGAAGAAAAGATTGGAAAAATACCTGTTTCTCATGGAATATTATTTTTAATTTTTTTTAATACTAATGATTTACTTGGATTTGTAAGATGGAAAGAGTAACTTCTAATATTTAAACAGTGTGGGGGAAAGAAATATTTCTTAGGAGTTAAACACCATAGTACTGTGTAAACATCCTGTTCTATGTCTTTTGAATGGACACTTGTAAAGACCTTTTAGATATGCAGTAAATACATCCAACTTCTGTAGGAGTGTGTACTTAATAAATGCACTCTGAAACTGCTGTTCCAAATACGATTGTTCAGAGTAGATTTCAGCTTCAAACAACATTACAGTGACAACAATTACCAGTAAAGATAATTATATGAGAAAATATTATATATGTACTTTGATATTAAATCTTTTCATTATTTAACAATAGATATCTAAACAACTGAGAAGAGCTGGGCAATGCTGTCAATTTAGGAGGCAGCAGGGTAACACCTCAGATTTGTCCCAGAGGAGCTTGGGACAGTTCTTTGAAGAAGGTAACAAGGCTGACCAGCTGAAGTGTCTCAACACCAATGCAGGCAACATGTCAAATAAGCTGAATTGGAAGCCACAGTGCAGTTAGAAAACTTTGACTTAATTGCTATTACAGAAACGCGATGGTATGAATTGCATGACTGGAGCATGACAGTTAAAGTCTACAAACTTCTCATGGAATCACAGGGTTGGAAAGGACCTACAAGATCATCTAGTCCAACCATCCACTCATTACCATTGCAACCACAAGTTACTAAACCATATCTTGTAGCTCCTCATCCAGACAACTGTTGAACACTGCCAGGGACGGCGACTCCATCACCTCCCTGGGCAGGCCAGGGAGATAGGCAGGGAAGGATGGGTAGGCATGTTGCCTCCGAGAAATAGCTTGACAGCTTGTGGGGAAAAATTAGGGTTCAGACCAATAAAGGACACATGGTGGTTGTGATTTGCTGCAGGCCACCTGATCAAGTGGAGCTGCTGCTGCTGCCTTCTTGCTTCAGCTGCAAGAAATGTTGCATTTGCAGGCTTTCATCCTGATGGGGGATTTCAACCATCTGGATGTTGCTGGGAGAGCAATCCTCAAGACGTCTGAAATGCATGAGGGTAACTTCCTGGTACCTTAGTAAAACTGACCAGAGGAGAAATTTTACTGGGCCTGGTGCTCACCAGTGCAGTGGAATTCATTAGAAGTTAAGATTGGAGGCTGTCTGGCCTGTAGCCACAATATCATGATTGAATTTGTGAATTCCAGGAATATGGAACCTGTTAAAAAGCTTAGCTGGGATCTTAAACTTCAGCAGAATGAACTTCTGGCTCTTTAAGTAACTACTGGATGAGGTTCCCTGGGAAACTAACTGTCCTTAGGGATGAAGGAGTGGAGCAGAGCTGGCAGCTCTTCAAGGATGCCTTTATGGGAGCGCAAGAGTTCTCTGTCCCCCAGTATAGGAAAACAGGCATAGGAGGCAGGAAACCTGCTAATCAAGCTGACGGAAAAGATGGGCAGGCTGCAGCAGATGCATGTGGCCTGGAGGGAACATGGAGGGAACTAAGCTACTCAACTTAATCTTTACCTCAGTCTTCACCGGCAGTCAGGCTTCCTATGTATCTCAAGTCTTTGAACCACTAGGCAGGGGTTGGAGAAGCAAAACCCCACCCACTGTAAACAAAGGGCGAGTCTGAAACTACCTGATGAAAATGAATGTGTATAAGTCTGTGAAACCTGACGACATGCATCCCAGTTCCTGAAGAAACTATTTGATGTAGTTGTGAAGCCAGTCTTCATCATATTTGTGTTGTGGCAGTCAGAAGTCCCCTGTGAGAATTGGGAAAAGGAAGACCTGAGGAATCCAAGGCCTCTCACTTCTATCCCTGGGGTGATTGTGGTTGTATGTTAAGGCACATGAAAGATGAGTTGATCTGAGAGACCAGCGTAGATTCACCAAGGGCCTTACTAATCTGGTGACTTTCTACAATGGAGTGATGGTGATGATGGACACAGGAAGGGCAACTGATGACATCTACCTGGACTTGTGCAAGGCTTTTGATGTAGTAGTCCCATACTACAGCCTTATCTCTAAATTGGAGAGAGAAGGATTTGAAGGGTGGATTATTCAGTGGATAAGGAATTGGTTGGATTGTTGCAGCCCGAGGATTGTGGCCACTGGCTGTGCTCAGACAAGGCTGTTGGAACGTGTTCAGAGAAGGGCCACAGAGTTGAAGAGAGGGCCAAATCTCTTCACCTTGTTCAGCCTGAAGAAGATGAGGCTGTGGGCAACCTGATCTTGTGGGGGGTGTCCTTGCCCATGGCAGGGAATTGGATCTAGATAATATTTAAGATTCTTTCCAACCCAAGGCATTTTATGAGTCTATGATCACATGATGTTTGACCAAATAAGGCAATTAGGACTCACTTTAAAAGGCAAGCAAGAAAATAATTAAAGGACTGTTCTTTAATATTATACTGTAACTTTACAATGTAAATTTTACAAACTTAATTAATCAATCAATTATATATATTTAATTTTCTGGGCAACAAAAATAAATGCTGCCATGCTTGAGTTAGGTTTTATTCTTATTCTCATTATTTTCTGTGTGAACAAGCTTGAGTTAGGTTTTATTATTATCTGTGAACAAACTTTTACTTACTTATGATTAACATCAAAGTAGTAGAAAGTAGGGATTTGGTTTTTTCATTTTCTTTATCTACTTTATCATTTTTGGTGGAACTGGGAAGGAAAATCATAAAATCAGAGACTTCTCTTTTATAAATCAGCAGCTGGTAAAGTTTTCTTCTCTGTTTGAATATGTGGACTTTTCAAGTAGGATTTCCCTTAGCGGAAGTAATAATTGTAGCCTTTGTGACCACGTATCAAACTTAAACAACGGAATTTCCCTGAAAAACTGTACCTAAAACCTAAAAAGTGAAAAATTCATACACCACTGAAGGACATTAAAAGGCATTTTGTTTTCAGCTTATCTATTTGTCTCTGAACTGTTTGTATTTATACATTTCTGCCTATGTTCAGTGCTTTTTCTATAAATGCATTAAGATAGATTTAACAGTATAATTGTCCTTAAAACAGAAAATGGATCAACATTAAACACCACAATACTTTTCTCTAACTTGCTTTCGTTGTTTTCTAATAGATGAGAATTCGAGAACTTGAAGGAGCTTTGCAAATGGAAAAAGTCAGCCAAGCAGCAGTTCTATCAGATTTAGAGGTGATCAAGAAGGAATTCAAAGAGATCGAGAAGTCATATGAGAGAGAAAAGCAGAATGCCCAAGAGAATTTGGAGAAAGTCAATAGGTAAGTTATCTTTTATGTTCATTACAAATTGGCAGTAGGCAGCTTGAGTAGCACAGTTCTGTAGTTTTCTATCAGTAGAAAACAGTACCATCCTACGTATATTTGCAAACCAAAACAAGGTGTTGAACTTGTCATTCCATAAATAACAGATTCATACTATTAAACATTCTCATTATGAGGAGGTGGAGAAAATAACTAATCTATTATGTAGATTATTTGTCTAAGAAAAATATTGAAAATGATAGTTATGATAGGGTCCTGTAGCATTTGGAAGAAGTTTATACATTATTTTTTCTCTGTACAAGTGCAACATTACGATGAGAACTTTTCAT
The DNA here is from genome assembly GCA_013399175.1 of Odontophorus gujanensis. Taxonomy (NCBI): domain Eukaryota; kingdom Metazoa; phylum Chordata; class Aves; order Galliformes; family Odontophoridae; genus Odontophorus; species Odontophorus gujanensis. The sequence continues at coordinate 72,583 of VXAB01005931.1, read as the reverse complement.
GGAACTAGGTGGATCTTCAAGATTTTATCTAGGAATTGTTTATTATTTGTGTTGAATAATCTTCATTTTCTGCTTTTGAATAAACATGGAAAGTTTTGACTTGATAAGAAAAGGACAAGGAAAAGGTGTGAAATAGACAAAATCAACTGGAATTCCTTTCCCACTCAGTAAATCTGCTTTGTCTATGGTAGCAGATGGTTCTTGGAAGAATAGCTGTATTATACTTCCCATGCAGACAGGAGTATGCACAGTACTGTGTCTTCTTCCTCGTCTGAATCAAGTATATACTGGGTTAAGAAAATATCAAATAGAGTGGTGCTGTAAAACAAGTAGCTAAGCAATAGGTAAAATAAGGATAGATTTAGGGAAGGAAGAGTTTAGAACTTAAAGTTGATGGCTTACTATGGTGGTATGCGTAAAGAATTCTGTGGACTATAGAGCACTGATTTCAGCCTTTCTATATGCGTGGTTTCAGAGATGTCTTTAGTAACACATTTGAAACATCTGCTGTGTTATTAGCACAGTGGAACTCTTCATCAAAATCAGGCCAAAAGAAGTCTGAAAGTGAAGAAAGCCTGTGCCATTAATATGATTATTTTTTTAAATAAATTTGAAAAACTGCTTCATATTCAATGCAGCTTTGTTTGAAGTCTGTTAGATCAGTAGCTTTTCCAGTCCAACTTGTGACCTGCATTGCACGTGTTCATCATGTATGTAACTTCTAATTTATTATTCTTTCACAAAAATTTCTCTTCCCCCAGTTGCTAATTCCTGGACTGTTTCTTCCATCCAAGGTCCAGTTCTGGGCTCCTCAGATCAAGAAGGATAGGGAACAGCTTGAAGAGAGTCCAGCACAGAGCCACAGAATGATTAAGGGTGTGGATCATCTCCCTTGTGAGGGAAGGCTGAGAGAGCTGGGTCTTTTTAGCTTGGAGAAGTCTGAGGGGTAACCACATTAATGTCTATAAATATGTGAAGAGTGAGAGTCAGAAGGATGGAGTCAGGCATTTCTCAGTGATAAGCAATGACAGGACAAGGGGCAATGGATGCAAGCTGCAACACAGAAGGTTCCACATAAATACGTGAAAAAATTTCACCATTAGGGTAACAGAACAGTGGAACGGGCTACCCAGAAAGGCTGAATGTCTCCTTTTCTGGAGACATTGAAACACCTGCCTGGATCTGTTCCTGTGTGATCTAATGTAGGTGTTCGTGCTCTGGCAGGGGGATTGGACTAGATGATCTTTGGAGATCCCTTGCAATCCTTGGCTCTCTGTGGTTCTGTGTGATTCCAAAGTCAAATATTCCTAGGTCCATCTTTGAATGTAAGGCTAGACCAGCTAAATTCAGCATCATCAAATGAAACACGTGGTTTTGAGTTTTCTTGGCTAAAGTCTATTAAGCTGGAGTAGTTTTCAGTCTGGAAAAACTTAAACTTTTCAACATGGACACATATCATAACTTTCTGTTATCAGTCAGAGAACCGATAGCCTTCCAACAGTCTACAGGTACCATTTACTCATTTCTTAGAGAAACTTCAGGAATTAGACCCCTTGTTGCTTCTGTCCAAGCTCAAAAACTTACCTTTGTACTGTATGAGCAGTTCATTTCTTCTTGAGAGAATGCTAACCTTTCTGTGAGAGTTAACACAGTTTATTAGTTGGTAGTTGTTTTAATACAGACTAAAGGAACAAAAACTGCCTGTTCCTATAATACTGTCTCTCTGAACTCCTTGTTTGTAAAGACAGGTAGTGAAGGTCAAAATTTACCTCAGATGGACTATCAGTATACTCAGTTCATTTTAGACACTTGCATGTAATGGGTGTGAACTGTCTCTTCTACCCTGCCCTTTTTATGCGTTGAAGCATACAGTTATCAGTTATACTGGTTTCAGTGATTGCTTTCAATGGATCTGCTCAGATAGAACAGAACAACCTTTGATCCTTTGAAGGGTGTGGTCCTTGAACTTAAAACAATGCCAGGAGCTTGATATTTTCTTTTAAGCCATGATTTGGCATCCTAATCTATTTTTGCTTTTCCTGGAGTAGTTTCCCAGGATTGTCTTCTATTTTTTTGGAAATTGCTGGGGACTTTCATTTACTGTGCTAAAATATTTGTATATCTTTTTAGCTGGACTTGATATCCAAAGCTGTGAAAACTGATTTTCTGAGAAAAAGATCAGTAACTGATTCCAAGCATACAGACTTTTCTGGGTTGCATAATTTATTAATTAGCTCTGAACCCAGTAGCACTATGTAAATTGGAAGCAACAAGAGATCTGGCTCTTCGTGTGAATTTACTTTTCTTGAGGAGTGAGGGCACGATGTAGAATAAATTGGAACTTCTCTTACTGTGTTTCTGAAAGCTATGAGAGTAGGAGTGATGTTTGAGGACTGAAACAAGCACATCCTTTCTTTAAGAATAAGAAGTAAACGTCTATATCTAAAAGAAAAAATAAAAAAGGCAGCTGGGCTGAAGTAGAAAGACATAGGCATTAGGAGGAATGAGGTATTCCTTCAGCTAAAAGGTACATTTAATCTTTATATGTGGGTTAAATCTGTAATATTTATTTAATTAAAAGCCAGGAAGTGACAATATTGATTTAAAAGTTGGGAAAACTTAGAGCCTTTTGGATTACTAGCAGTCGTAATGAGAGAAAAGTGAAAATAGGAAATAAAAGGAGAAGAGACTCCTGGATGTTGCCGCTGTTAAGATCTATGCCATAGAATAATTCAGGCTGGAAAGGATTGGATTGTAGAAGCTCTTTATTTCAACATTCTACTGATGCTAGATCAGCTATGAGATCAGGTTACTGAGGGCTTTGTCCAGTAAATCTTCAAGATTTCCAAGAATGATGATTGCACAAGCTTTCTGGGAGTCTGCTCCTCTTCTTGACTGTCGTGGTGGTAGAAAGCTTCTCATAGTCTGAATCTTTTCTGATTCAATTTGTGATTGTTCTCTCTTGTCCTATACTTTGCCGTGAAGAACCTGGCTCTTGATCACCTAAAGCTACTGAAGGGTCTGTTATTCACTCTTCTCAAGGCTGAACACACCAAGTTCCCTCACATCATATATATGACCTGTACTACAGCCCCCGAGCCTACTCTAGTTTATTTACTTTTTTTCTTCTTGTGTTGCTATTAGTTCTCTAATAAAATAACATGCTAATGATTTATAGACTCGTAAAATCATTAAGATTGGAAGAGACCTCTAAGATCATCTAGTCCATCCTTCGTACCATCAGTATCATTCCAGTCAAACCAGCAACCTTGAATGCCTACAGGGATGATGACTCTACCACTTCCCTGAGCCTGTTTCCCTACCTCACCACTGTTTCTGAGAATAAATTTTTTCTAGTATTCAACCTGAACATTCCCTGGCGTAATCTGAGGACACTGCCTTTTGTTCTACCACTAGTTACATCAGAGAAGAAATCAACCTCATGTTGCTACAACATCCTTTCAGCAAGTTGTAGAAAATGATAAGGTCTCACCTGTGCCTCCTCTTCTCCCAGTTCCCTCAGCTGCTCCTCATAAATCTTGAGTTCCAGACCCTTCACCAGCTTTGTTGCCCTTCTTCAGTAGCTCTTTGGGCCTCAGTGTTGTTCCTGCGGTGAGGGCCCCAAACTGAACACTGTGCTCAAGGTGCAGCCTCATCAGTACAAGGACAGGGATACAATCACTTCCTTCATCTTGCTGGCTACACTATTTCTGATACAAGCCAGGGCAGCAACTGGCCTTCTTGGCCACTTGAGCACACTGCTGGCTCACGTTCAGCTGGCTGCTGACTAGTGTCCCCAGATCCTTTTCCGCCATGCAGCTTGCCNCCCACCCTGGCCCGTTCACACCCCCCCGTACTCATGCCTGTAGAATTCTGTATGTTTGTTGTGACCAAAGTGCAGGACCCAGCACTTGATCTTGTTGACTATCATACAGTTGGCCTTAGCCCACTGGTCTAGCCTATCTGGATCCCTCTGTAGAGCCTTCTCGCCCTCAGGCAGATCAACACTCCACCCCAACTTGTTGTTATCTGCAAACTTATTGAGGGTACATGTAATCCCCTTGTCCAGATCACCAGTAATGATAACAAGCAAGACTGGCCCCAATACTGACCCCTAGAAGACAGTGCTAGTGAGTGGTTGCCAGCTGGATTTAACTCAGTTCACTGCCACTCTGCCCAGCCATGCAGCCAGTTCTTTACCCAGTGAAGAGTACATCTGTACAAGCCATGAGCTGCCAGCTTCTCCAAGAGAATACTGTGGGAGAGAGGGTAAAAGACTTTGCTGAAGTCCGTGTAGATTATGTCCTCAACCTTTCAGTCATCCACTAAGTGGGTCACCTGCCCATAGGAGGAAGGTCTTGCTGGTCAAGCAGGATCTGCCTTTCATTAACCCATACTGGCTAGGCCTGATCCCCTCACTACCGTGCACATGATGTGTGATTGTGTTCAGGATGATCTCCACATCGTAACCCTCCCCTGTACCAAGGTCAGGCTGACAGGTCTGTAGTGCCCCGAAGCCTTTTTCTGACCCTTCTTATACACAGGCATCGCACTGTCAAGTCTTCAAATGTCTGGGATCTTCCTGCTTGTCCAAGGCTGCTGATAAATGATGGAAAGTGGCTCGACGACCAGTTCTGCTAGCTTGGGTAGGTCCCAGCTGGCTCCATGGGTATGTGATGGTGTAGGCGGAGCAGCTGGTTGCTAACTGTTTTCTTTTAAATTGTAGTGTGTTTATTCTGCTCCCTGTCCCTGTCTTCAAGGTCAGGGAGATCAGTACACTGTTGACTTTTAAAGATAGAAGCAAAAAAAGCATTGAGTACTTCAGCCTTTTCCTTGTCCTTCAATGTTCCCCACTGCATCCAATAAAGGATGTACATTCTTCTGGGTTCCCTTTAGTTATTAATGTATTTGTAAAAACAGTTTTTATTAAGAATGGTGACCAGATTAAGTTCTTGCTGGGCTCTTGCCTTTCTAGTTTTCCCTCTGCAACTTCAAGATTTCTGTAGTGAGAAACATCCAGCCTTCCTGGTCACTTTGTCCTTCCGAACTGTCTCCCACATCACTCTGCCTACCAGTGTCCTAAAAAACTCCAAGGTCTGCCCTCTGCAAGTCCAAGGTAGCAGTGTTTCTGATGCCTCTCCTGACTTCACCAAGAATTGAGAACTTTAGTGTTTTGTGGTCTCTGTGTCAAAAGCAGCTTCAGATTACTGTATCTCCCACCAGCCCCTTTCTGTAAATAGCAGAACTAGCAGGGCATCTTCCCTGGCCAGCTCTTCTATCAACTGTGTTAGAAAATTATCTTCCACACTCTTCAGGAACCTCCTCGACCATTTCATCTCTGCAGTATTGTATCTCCAGCAGATACCTGGTAAAATGAAATTTCCTATGAGAACAAGGGCATTAGCATGTAATAATGCTGTGTGACAGTGTCAAAAGCTTTGCTAAAGTTGAATTAAATGTTGTTCTGTTATGGGTAGCTGTGTTGTTCAGACATGATTTAATCTTGATAAATCCTCAGTGATTTTTCCTGAGTCATCTGTCTATATTTCACGCGCCCAGAAACTTGTTCCAGGAGGACTTGCTCCGTGATCTTCCTAAGACAAGTGAGAATAACTGGTCTTTAGTTCCCTGGTTTGTTCTTTTATTCTCCTCTGACTATAGGCGTGACATTTGTCCTTCTCTAGTTGTCAGGGACCTCTCTGATCTCAGTATTTCAAAGATGATAGCAAGGAGGCCTTTCTATGATTGTCAATCTCTGTCAGCACCTTTGAACGTAGATAAGCCCATCTCTTTTCTCTTTCTGTGGGTTCCATTCTCACAGGTAATTCCTCACTCAATTCTTATTTGTTTTTAGCAGTTGCTCTCTTTCTTAGTCACAGAGGCTTAGGATACCTGAAGACTGAGGCAAGGAAGGCATTGAGTGTGTTGATGAATCACCTGACCTAACGAAACGAGCCCATGTTTCTTTTTCTTACCACAACATAGTAGTAAAATCTCTTCTTGTCCTGGTCATCCTTTACTAACATCAATTCAAGGTGAGTTTTGGCTTTTCTGACACCTTACAAATGTGTCTGGTAGTCTTTCCAAATTCCTCCTAGGATTTGTCTTGCCACTTCTGTATCCTGCACACTATTTGGTCCTGCAGCTTTCATAAATTTCCTGCTTAGCCAAACCAGTCTCTTTATATATGTTTGTTTTCCTGGATACCAGGGGGGAGAGAGAGTTCTGGTTAAGTTTTGAGAGAGTCTGCTGGTTTCAAAACTCTGAAGGCATGCCATTGTGAGTAGAATATAGTCAACTGTGTGGAAATATTAGGAGGAAGCTTTGTATCTGAAAACAGGATAGATTACATAAGACTTGTCATAGTATTTCTGAAGAGAGCTACTTTGTTAATTAAAATTTAATGAATTCTGTGTATTACGTATAATTTAGAGGTTATGTTAAAAAAAAAATTAATTTCTGGCTAGTAGAAGCGTCAGTAACTGGAAAACATACCACTTGGTGAAAAGCTCTTCTTGAAAGGAAAATAAAACTTCTTATAGTTGAAAAATATAATATGCAAATTTAGAAGCCTAACGATGTGTAAATGTCAGCCACACCTATTGGTTATATTTAAAAGTATGTAGTACAGCTGTCAGAAGTATATATGATTAATAAATGAATGAATGTTTTAATGCTGGAACTTTCCAGATTAGAAAGAGAGTACATCTCCACAAACAAGCAAATGAATGAGAAGATTGAGGAGAAGAAGAAGGTAATTAAAGATCTCTCTGAGAGACTACAGGATAATGAAAAAACTCACAGAGAATTACAAGATAAACTTGCAATGGTAAGACAAAAGGCCAGTGATGCTTCTTAGGGTTTTTTCAATGTATTATGTACATAAAATGCGTTTATGGATGAACTCAATCATTGTGTTACTCTAGTCTTACTTGTTGCTTTTTTTTTTGTAAAATGTTAATAGGCTTTGCTAATGCACTAGAGAAGCTAATTTGAAAGTGTACTGTAAGTGATACTCCCTGTATTTAACTGAAGAGGTATTTTTTTTTTGTTTTTTCTTTTTTTTTTCAGAAAACAGCTACTTTGAAAGTGTGCCTACAAGGCAAAGAGTAACTTGTCTTTACATTCCTAGAGAAGGCAGTGATGTTTAGAAATGGATTATGATTCCTTGTAGTGAATGTTATAATACCGTGCCCTTTTTAATCTACAAGCTTTGTTAGCTGCCATCGTATGCATAGTTATTTCACACAGTGTATTGTTTTTTACTGCAAATCCTTGACTTTAATAAATAACTAGTCTGAAGGTGACAATGCAGAGGAGATTTGGATATATTCTACTGAATTGTTTTCTGGAATCTTTTTTCTTTGTTTGCATGACAAACTGAAAGCTTCCCTCTGTCTCTGCTCACCCTAAGATTGAATAATGATTTTCTCTTTCTTTTGCATAGCATTAGGGACAAAGCAAAGATCTTTGGGGGTTGGACTACATGATCTCGAAAGGTCCCTTCCAACCCCCACAATTCTGTGATTCTGTGATGTTGTGATCTTAGGCATTCTGCAAAAACCTTTAACTGTGCAGTAGCATTTTCAGTATTTCTCTACTTAGTAAAAATAAACTGTTGTTTTTAATACTAGACTACAATTTTTTTGTTTTGTTTTGTGTCCATTAGTAATGTGATGCTGTATCTGACAAAAAATAGGAGAAAATTCTGTACCTGCTCTAGGTTTCTGGAATGACTGAAGTGTTTAAATAATGCTTTCGAAATGAACATTCCATTATAGAAAGATAAAAAGCAGAATAATTTGTCTCGATTTAAAGAAGTATCTTGTGCAAAGAGCTAGTTGTATTAGTTCTTGCACTGGAATGATTTCAAACCAGAAGCCTCTTGAACAGGTAGTAAAAATAATCATTATTTTTGTGGAGTTGTATTAGAGATACCCTATGGGATTAGGTTTATATCGCCTTGTATTTTTCCTGAGACTGTGTATTTTTTTGGGAAGCAGGCGTGGCTGTGTGTGTGGTCTTGTTTATTCAGTCTGGACAGTTTTTGGTTTTTTCCCCCACCCAAAATGAGAAAGCAGAACACTGGCAAAACCTAGGTATACATAGCATGTCACATACCATTATCAGACACGCACTAAACTTGAGTGAAAATGCCAGTGTGTTCTCTGTCTTCATTTCCCCTTCTGCTTCCTTGATCTATTTATTACTTTCCTGTGTTTTATACTGCTGTTAGACATCCTGAATATGTACTTTCTTCTTCATGCTCATAGTCTTATATTGGTTTCTCACTATACTGCTGTAATGCAGGACAGCATTTTTGTTTTTAAAATGTTTTGGACAATGCAATCAATTAGTGAAGGCTGTTTGGTTTTGGATAGACTTGCATGTGAATCAAATACATTCTTTGGAAACTTTTTTGTATCAAAAAGAAGTTTCTTTTAATGGCTTAGTTGAATGTATAGTAAAGTAGTTACACTGCCTTTAATTTTAAATATTAGCATGTGGCAGAAATTTGCCAGATATTTGCATGGATTAAATGTTGCAGAATCTATTGGTATCAAGCAAAACTGCTTATGAATGTTCAGCATGAGCAGGGTTTCAAGATTTCCATTGTGTTTTTACTGAGGAAATTGGTCTCAAGCTTGTCATTATTTCCAGCTAGGGTTTTTAGAAATTGTAGCTTGAAGAACAGGAATTTGGAAGAATGGCCATTGTGATTCAGAGCTGGTTTTAAATTGAAACAGTCTCAGCTGTATTCCTGCCCCATTGAAGGAATAAGTGGTGTCTTGAATAGGTTTTAAATTTACTTGAGGTATTTACATTTCTGGCACCTAGTAGTAGATGAATATTAATACTTAGTACCAGACAAGAGGGAGATGTTGAACCATTATTTTATGTGAAATGTATATTGAAATTTGAGGAACTTGGCAATTCACAGGAATGCATATTGGGAATTTGGAGGCATGAAGAATAGTGGTTTTTAGAGTAAACTTCTTTAATGTGGATATATTGTGCATTCATTTACTCCCCCTTGTATTGATACTATCAGGAGTAGAATAATTATACAATTAGCTAATTATATAGTTGTAACAGATTACATAGATCACATTGATGGCAATAGGTTAAATCCAGAGGATTTTTTTTGCCCTGTAACATATAAATATTTCTCTTTTGGTCATGTGTGCAACCATGTGATATATATATTTAGGCTGTCTCTAATAACCTTGTAGGTTATTATAAGCTGAAGCTGGAATTCAGGATAGGAGTGTTAGAGAACCTATTTCATATACGTAGACAGAAGCAATTCTTTAATAACAGTTTCTTAAGTATTGATTGAATAGATAGCAGATCACCTTTGCTAATTTGTTTGCTAATTGTCTTTGCTAATTTTGTGCTAGTGATTTTTTAATGTTATATTACTTTATTTTTAATGTTGTATTACCTTACTTTACATTCTTGTTTCGCTTGCCAGAAATCAGGGTGAGAGTGTTCCTCCTTCTGTTGTCCTTATTTAAGGTGACCAATCATTTTAACAAATCATTTTGATGTCCCAGTGTTTGAAGACAGGCACCTAAGAAGTACTGCTAAAGTTGTTAATTCTTGATAATTTTTTTCTGATTTAAACAACCAGAAAAATGTCTTCCATCAAAACTTGTTGCAAAGTTCTTCGTAGGAAACTAGAATAGTTCCATCTAAAACTTGCACACTTCTGATGATTTTTATTAAAGTTAACACTGAGACACTATTTCTTAAGAAATCGGATTTAATTTACCCAAGTCCAGGCACATCTTAAGGATTACTGTATAGACTTTCAAAAATTCTTGCTAACATAAGAAAATAAAGAAAATGGAGGAAGAATCTAATAGGTAGATAACTTGAAGAAAAATTAGCAAAAGGGAGCAAGATTGTTACTGGGGATTGTTTTAATGCTATAGGTCATGCTTGATTCCTAAACTGTTGTACAGCCAAGGATCTCAAGAAAAATCCTCTCAGCAGAATAGTGAGAGATAGTGTATTTAGATGGATCTTACACAGGTGGTATATTAGATAGTACAGAGAGATAATACAAAGAGACAAAGGCTCACCTCGGATGACGAAGGCTCGCAGGACTCCACACAGGAGGGATCTCTAAGAAGAGATCCTTTCCTGGTGGTGGTCAGCCCTTAAATGGGGCTTGGGGAGAGGTGGAGCCAGACTCCACCCCCCTCCAATCACACAGGAACCATTGTCTTCACCAGTGCTCCATGGCTGACTCAATGCTCACCTCAGGTGATCAATCAGTGGCTCAGGCTGTGATTCAGCAGTTCCCCTACAACTGTGCTTCAGTAACTGTCTGTCACTCTAGTAAAACCAAATTTGTTAATGTGAAACAGTCTTTTGGAGCTATTTCTATAGATGCCTTGCTTTGGTTCCCTTAGGATCATGCTTGGTAAATATTCTGATGCTTTTGTAAAGCTTGGAGAAGAGGAGGCTTGGGGGAGACCTTTTTGCTTTCTACAGCTGCCTGAAAGAAGGTTGTAACGAGGTGGGAGTCAGTGTCTCTTCCCTGGTAACTAGTAATAGGATGAGAGGTAATGGCTTCAGGTGGCACCAGGTGAGGTTCAGGTTGGATATGAGGAAAAATATCTTCTCAGAAACATTGGTGAAGTATTGAAATAGGCTGATCAGGGAAGTGATAGTGTCACCATCTGTGAAGGTTTTAAAGACAAGGGTAGATGTGGCACTGAGTGGTATCTCTTAGTAGGCATGGGTTGATGGAGGAACTAGATGATCTTAGAGATCTTTTCCAACCTTTGTCATTCGATGATTTACCCCGTCTTTTCAAGGAGTAGTTGGACATGCTGCTGCTTGGTGTCTATGGGAATATGTCTGTCTTTTGACACATACTCTGATGTCAACAGATAAGACTTGGACAGCTCACTAAGTGACTGAATTAGTCTATGTGCAATAGAGTCACATAGGAAATCCCTGTAACTAACTGCAAATAAAGCAGACAATACTGCTGAGAATATCACTCTTGGAATAATGTCCAGAGACTGCCAGGACAGGATCCCAGTTCCCTGTATGATAGATCTGGAATTTTGTTAAGCTAATTTTCAAAGAACCTTAAACTCCTGCCTACATGTTTATTCTTAAATGGTATTGTGACTAAGATGTGCACATTTTCAGAATCAAGTCAAGGGTCTATTTCTGAAGTGCATATAGTAGGGTTCATATTTACTTTATTCAACGTCGTTGTTGACTCTGGTACTGAGTAAATCAATGCGACTTGGCTTCTGTCCTGGAGCTGGTTATGTTATCATACTAAGATAGAAGGCTGGTAGTTAATGAGAATACTCCTACAATCGTGGTAATAGGGTATTGTCCAGATAAATGCAAATACTTCTGGAATATTTGTGTAATTCTGTTAGTGAGTGAATAATTTATAAATAATAGGTTTTCCTACTACTTACTTAGTGCTTGCAGTTATCTTCAGATAAGAATAACTGGCATTTAGATATTTTTTCCAATGGTAATAAAAAATATTTGATTTCTGTTTAATCTCGTGAAAAATGCAGTTGTGTTTTCAGATCGATGGTTATGTAAATATATGTGAAACACATTCTTCTACCAGAATGTCTTCTGCTCTGAAGGGATGTTTTATGATACTAAGAGCCTTCTGACTTGGAGAAAGGACTATGATCCAGAATCATTCTGGGTTTTGAAATTAGGACTTTACTGCCATGTTGTTTGGTTTCTAGCCTTCCAATCTGAATATTTTCTGAGGCAGAGAACTGTTTTTGTGAGGAATAGAAAATTTTTATGTTTGGAGAATTTGAAATTCTAAGGATTTTTAATGGGTGTAATTAGGCTTTTTTAAATCACACATGATAGAGGAAGTGGTATTTTCTCTAACTAGACTATCTTTTTATCTCTTCCTGAGGGTATCTTCCTTTCAGAATAATCACACACAATTGCAGATTCGCTGATGCTGGCAGGCACCTTTGGAGACTGTCTAATGCACTCAATATTCAAATCAGGGTCAGGTAAATCAGGTTGCTCAGGACCATGTTCAAGTGATTTTGAATATCTCCAAGAATAGAAACCCCACAGTACCTTTGGGCAACCTGTTCTAGTGTTTGACCATTGTCACAGTGAAAATGTTTTATTCTTGTTTTTAGAGGAAGTTTGTTGTGTTTTAATTTGTGTTCATTGCTTCTTGTCCTGTGACCAAACACCACAAAGAAGAGTCTGCCTCCCTCTTCATTTCCTCTTGTTGGGTACTTACTAACATTGCTAGAGTTCCCCTGTGCCTTTTCTTCTTAAGCTAAATAGTCTCAGCTTTGTCAGCCTCTCCTCGTATAAGAGATACATCATCCCTTCATCAAACTTTGACCCTTTGTTAGACTTTCTCCAATAAATCCATCTCTCTTCCTCTGATGAGCCCACAACTGGACCCTGCACTGCAGATGTGTCTTACCAGTGCGGAGCAGAATCGCTATCCTTGACCTGCAGTTAATATAGCCCACGATATCATTGACTTTCTGTCCTCAAACATACATTGCTGTTTCACTGTCAGTTTGATGTCATTTTAGTTCCTTTTCTTAGAAGTTACTCCCCAGCTTGAACTGCTGCATGTGTTCTTTCTCAGGTACAAGACTTTATACTTTTCAGTTTTGAACTTCCTGAAGATCCTGTTGGTCCATTCCTCAAATATTTTCAGATCTTTCTGAAGGATAGTACAACTTATCTGGTGAATCAGTCAGTCCTTCTAGTTTTCTGCCTGAAAACTTAATGAGAGTTCTCTCTGACCATTACCCCAGTCATCAATGAAGATGTTAAACATCCAATGGCTTTGTGCTGCTGCTTACAACCTTCCAGGTCCCACAGTTCAGCCTTTTTAAAATCTACCTCACTCTCTACTTACCTAGCACATATTTCAGTTTGCCTATGAGGCTGTTATGGGAGGCAGTGTCTAAAGACTTATGAAAGTCAAGATAAACAACTTTAATTGCTCTCTCCCTTCTCCCTTCAAGACAGATGGCTCATTGTCGAAGGTTGTCATGTTACTTAGGTGATTTCTTCTTTCTGCTATTCCTGATCACCTTTTTGTCCTTCGTGCGTTCAGAAGTGGTTTTCAGGATTATTTATTCCATCACTTTCTCAAGAATCAGAGTGAGGCCAACTGACCTTAAGTTACTCACATCCTCTTTCTCGTCCTTTGCTTTTTTGCAAACCTTGGAATCACTATGGTGTTCTGAAGAATTTAGAGTAGCTTGACAATGATATTGGCCTAATAGCTCAGCAGCTGTGAGAGCATCCCATCAGTTCAGATGGGTCTGTCTGTGTTCAGTTTGTTCAGATGTTCCCTAACCATTTCTTCCGCCTCTAAGGGTAAATCTTACTGGTCCAGGCTTCACCACTGGTCTCATGAAACTGGCAAGACTTACCACTAAAGACTGAGGTAAACATGGTATTAAGAAGGCCTTTTCTGTTTCCACATCACTGAATCCCTTTCCCACTTAAGCAGTGGGCCCACATTTTACCTATTCTTCCTTTTACTGGTGATGTACTTGAAGGCGCATTCACTGTTGCCCTTGCTAGAATCAATTCTAGGTAGATTGTGGCTTTCCTAAGTTTATCTCTCTATGCATTGACAGTGTCTCTGTCTTCCTTCCAGGTCGCCTATCTCTCCTTCCATCTCCTGTATGCTTTCTTTATATGCCTAAATGTAGTCAGGAGGTCCTTGTTCATCCTTACAGGTCTTCTGTTGCCTTTGATTTTAAAAAGATAATTTTGAAGGATCACCTCCAGCCTCAAGAACAGTTGATCTAAGTTATCAAATAGTCAAGCAAAGTCAGCAAAAGGCATACATTTTGTGAGTGCTCTTTTACCTCTTTCTGTTAAAGTGGGCTGGGAAACATACTGTCACCTGATTTACCTATTGAGATAATCTAGGAAACATTCAGGCAGAAATGACATCCTGTAACATAACCATGATGATGGTTGGAGGTTCTAGGACAGAAGTAATCTCATCTCCTGGAACTGGATCTGGCAGAATTTCATCTCCTGGAATTGGATCTGCCATTTTATTCAATTTAATGTGTTTGACTTCTATACTCTGGTGGAATCCATTTTTCTTTTCAAAGTAGAGTTATGTCAGTGGTTTGTGGGCAGGTTCAGTCTGGTTCTGTGATTAATTGGGTGGGGGACCTACGCCCCAAGAAAGGGGAAGGGGGGAAAGACGGTAGGAAGATGAGCCTAAAAATAAAACAGCAGCAACGATCTGAGGAGGAAAATTAATTGACTAAATAAGATATTGGAATGCAAAATAAAATAGTGTAATACAGTATAATTGGAATTGAAGCTAATAAATAAAATAAAATGAGAGAGTGTCTGAAACTGAAGGCCTTACGCTAAAAGCTGGAGATGGCTAGGGAACCTCCACTGCCGAGATGAAAAGCAAAAGAGGAAGTCTCCGGGACTTGCATGCAGTTTTATCTTTCCCTCTGGATGGAAAATGGGAATACAAAGTCCTCTTGGGTATGTAGTTCTTCTCTTCTGAGAACCAGGTACCTGGAAATTCAGCAGTCCACAGACTTAGAGCATTAACTTCTTAACTTCCAGTGCTTCACATGATGGTATGATGTGGAATACCGATAACAAAAATGGTAAAACCATGACACCTTACTGTTTGTTTTGCTCGAAGAAAGGAAAACTAAGGGAGATACAGCTACTGCCATGGACACTATCACATGGAAGCTTAAGTAGAATAGTGAGCTCCACTCTCTTTAGGAGTTGGCTGTGCCAAGTATGAGAGGAAGCAGAAGTTTTAGAAAGGGAAATTCTAATTACCTTTGAGGAGTGAAAAAACAACTTCACAGAGGACTGTGTTATACTTGAACAGATTGCCTGCAGGGGTTGTCGAATCTCCATCCTGGAGGACACTCAAAACTTGCCTGGACAATGCTCTGAACAGCATAACCTTACTTCAAGCGTGACCCTGCTTTGAGTGGGGGGAGGACTGGATGACCTCCAGAGATCCTGTCAGCTTGAATTATTTCATGATTTTATGACTCTATACATTCTTATTAGATTCCTGTCAGTGAGACTTACGAAATTAGATCAATATATTCAGACCCTTTTGGACTCCTAACCAGTGGCTGGATTTCTAACACTGTAGTTCACAGTATTTTTCTTCATTTCTAATAATGGAAGAGAGTGAAAATGAGATTTAGGAAGTATACTAAATTCTTTGCAGCTGAAGTGTGGAGAAACTGACCAGTCTGAGGATTTCCCTTTGATCTTTATTGCTGCTGTAAAAGAGAGACTGAAATTGGCATGCACAGTATAAACGCTGTTAACAAATAAAGCACAGAGAAGCAGTGATGGCTAAATAAACTGCAATATACTGCATAAATTGTGGTAAATTAACTAAAACAAATGGCTAAAAACAAGATGAAGAAATAGAACAAGAATTCTCACATTTGGGATTCCATGGGAAAGGGTTTTTTTCTGGAAAGACTGAGTTTGACCTTACATGTGCTGTGGTGGTTTATATAACAAGAGTATTTATTTTGTTATTAATTGTTATCATGTTGTTACATTATCTTATTTTTAACATGTGAGGTCTTTGAGATGTTATCAGTGCATGAGAGTAAGTTGATTTAATATATTAACATCCTATAAACTATTTTTACTAGGTTTCAGCAAATACAAGCTCTATCTACATACAGGATTCTTTAGAGTAAGAATTAAAGCTTCACTTTTTAAAATATAGAAGTGGTTTGGAAATTTTTTATGAAATGTAGTACAAATTCTCACATAAGGAAAAGCGTGTAAATGCTACAGGGAACCTAACATTGAAATACACATATGAATAATATATTAGTTGATATACAGTACATATAATTAAAATTGAAAGAGTAAAGCAAATTTATAAAATATTTAAACTGAGTAGTGAAGAACACTGGAGAGAATTAAATACATGTTTTTTTTTTTGTCTGCCAGTTATATACTACCAGTGTGTAGCAGTTCTCTCAGAAAGGATGTTTCCCATACTTAAGAAATTGATGGCATCTTTACATATACTTCACTGCAGAAATAAAGCAATGGTTTATAGATATTATGGAAAACAGTAGGATTTTTCTCACTACAAAGAGGATAATCTTTGTAATCAAGTAGAAGTAGAAATTACTATAATTAGTGTTAGAATTTAGGATAAAAATAGTAATTACGAATTGTGAGACATCGTTATTTAAATTTAATTTCTTTTTTCTTTTTTGAATCTCCTTAGATATATCGCATTTTGCCTGTGTGTGGTCTTCTAAAATTATGCATTGCATTGAGAAATCAAAACTGTCGATGTCTAACAGGATGTTAGTCTTGTTTAGAATTGTGGATGCATCTGTAATAGCAGTCTGAAAGCTGCAAGTTTCAATATCAGATATAAATAGAATGGTTTCTTAGTTTTTAAATTGCATTGCCTAAGAACCCCTCTTTAGTACAGTTATACTTAATGGAAAACCAGTATCTTAGTTTGAACAACAAGCTTCAATTAATGAACAGCTTTCTTTAAGAAAATTCAGTGCTACAAGTTGATCACTTCTGCTGCTTCATATTCCATCCATAAGAAATTTGAGATTGAAGAAATCACTATCAAGCATGAAAAATACTAACAACTGAAGTAGGCACATTTGCAATGAGAGTAGATTTGGGATTTGACAGAATGCCAAATAATGAATTTGTAGCCTGTCTGTTGGTAGTTTCGAGTCTTTCAGGATGTCCTTGCGAGTTATAACTGTAGATTTCATTGCTTGCACTGTTGGACAGTGGTTTATTAGCATTCATTAAGATATTTTTAAAGCAGAAGAAGAGTAAGACTAGGTTTAAATACAATCAATTTTTATTTTTGTTTTGACTACCTGGAGCCTCTACTTCTATTTTAAATACATTTCGAAGTTTCATAAAAGTGTTAATTGTTTGTGGTGTTATTAGCTCTCTTGACTCAAGGAAAAGGGTGACAAATATAACGTGAACTTAAATTGCATTGGCAACAAAAATATTGTGATCTGTACTGCTTATGTTTGTTATTTTAATGGATTTCTTTTTTCCCCTCTTGTTTGCATCTCCTGTCAAATAAAGGCCAAGAAACACCAGGTCTTTATAACAGAGACGTATGAAAACAACATGATAGAGCTGGAGTTACTCTTGGACAGCTTTGCTATGTCAGGCCAGCGGACAGCAGGTTAGTTGAAGGTATAAAATGACAGATGCATCTGTCAATTTTCCAAAGTCACTACATTGTGGGAATTCTGCAGATGCCTCTTGCATTCCCTCTTCTCAACATGCTTTGATTTGATGACATGATAAGAGCAGTTCTCACAGCAGTCAAATGGCCTTGCTAGCTGAGAAAGGGTGACGGAATGTGGACCTGCTGTTGTCAGCCCAGAGCTTGATTTACAAATGCTGGGGTGTATATGATCGGTCAGAAAAGGGCTCACTTGCTGTGCTCTAAATCCAACTGAGAAAAAAGTCCTTACAGTATACCTGCAAAGGGAACAGATGTTTTGCCTGAACAGAGCCAAATTCTGAGGCAACCTTCAGCAACATAAAGGTCATATATTCAAAAAGGTTGTGTAGGACACATAATATAACACAATACTTTTTACTGTTGATTCTACACTAGTGTTGTCTTGCATTCATTTGATCTAATACAAAACAATTAGATATTTTTTTAGAATATTTTTTTGTTCTCATTGAATTAATTGTAAGTTAATGTTTGTCACTAAGCAAACTGCAGTGTGCTTAAACATTCAAAATGATGGCTAAGAAATTGTGTTTTAATGTGAAAGGTATTTCTTTCCTTTTAAGTGAAAACAATTTTTCTATTTTAATTTTCTTTATACAATTCCTGTTAGACAGGAAAAGCTTCCATCTTCCAGAGCAAATAAACTGACAACAATACCAACAGATAAAAGGTTGCTTAAAGGGCAAACAAATTTATTATATCTAAATTTTCATGATAGGTTTCTGTACTGTTGAGCAACAATAGATGTAAAAGGTGGTATAACACTTCTAAGATGTGTGTGTGTGTGTGTATATATATATGTATATGTATATGTAAAGTATATTTATATACACATATATTTACATATGTATATATGTAAAGTTATTTTTTAAGCAGTTGGTACTGTTAAAATGGAATAAAAAAACCTAAGAGTTCTGGTAGGCCTCAAAAAGTTATCCTTGCATTTGTGATAAATTGCTTTCATCATATGGGTTATGTTACTTTCTTTTGGAAACTGTGTACAGGTTTTTCTGTAATTACAAAGGTAATTCATGTGAGTAACACCTGTACGTTTACTGTAGATATGTTAGACTGAAAAGCTCTTCAAAACTTTGTTTTCCTCATTCTTGTACAGTTCCACAAGCCTAAAAGGGATTCTGAAATTCTGGAGGGAGCTGGGTGCTGCTGCCAAAGTGTAATTCCAAAGCAGTAGTTGTCTTCTGGGTAGGTTTTCTGCTCACCCATGTGGAAAACCTTGCAGCAAATGACTTCGATCTGTTTCTTTCTTAACAGGGATTTGGTGATTTCAATATTCATTTGATTTGTTTTTTTTGTTTTTTTTAAGTAAACTGTGAAAAAGCTTATTTGAAGAGAAATGGATGTTGACTAGAATATTTTTTCTGCATGTTCACTGTGCTTCAGGGTGTGAAACTTAACATTTTTAATGCTATCACCCTAATGAGTTGCACTTATGAATTTATTATGCAACAATTTATTGCATTTAAAAAAAAAAAGTCTTATGTCTAATGGGAATGCCTTGATGTCAGTAAAAGTGAAAATCTTCAATAAATTGTTGTAGTCCAATTGCCAGAAGTGTGAAATTAGTGCTACATGAGCTACAGTTTGTTGGGAAGTCTTTCTTTCTGTTGTCTTTTTTAAAATTCCATCTCAATTGGTTGAAAGTTTTACTTAAAATTGTGTCAATATTTAGAATTCAGATCTGCCATTTAAGTGCTGATTGTTGAAATGCTTTTTGAGCTATGCAGGAAAAAAGAGACTTTATATTTGTTAGATTAAGAAAAAAATATTTTTGAAAGTTATTTTTAATTTATACATCCCAAAAGAAGCATAAGCCTACATCTTTGTCTTTTTAAGTGAACTTAATAAGCATTCAAGGTTGTTACTCTTGCTGGCCAGTTTGTCCCAGTTCAGTTGTTACATTTCATAGTTATACAGCTGTAGGGACTTGTGCTTGGTGAAGTCTGTCTTAATTTCAGGCAAAAAAATAAAAAATAAAAAAGCAAAAACCATTGTGGCTGTATTAATATGGGGAAAACAAGAAAGTGAATTCACTATAACAGGGTAGGAGTGTTAGCTTCTTGAGTCTGTAGAAAGTCTGAAGGAGTGGTTTTAAAAGAGTTCACTCACCTATTTACCTTATGTCAGAGTCATGTAGAACCTGGCATCTTCTTGAAATTCTTCTCTGAAACTTAGATGTCACCGGACAAGTGCTTAATGTATTGTTTTTTAATCCCTCATTGCTGAAGAAGGGCCAGTAAGATAATGCCATTTGGATTATGTTGCTTGTCTCCTGCAAAGTTGTATAGAATCAGATAAATTTTGGCTAGTATTGGAGGTGTAGGCTTGTTTTCAGCTAATGGAGGAAGGTGGAATCTGGTATTTCTGTTGGCAGGCTGGACTGCCTAGAAAATAGGGTTTCAGTAAAGGCAAGGAATGTCAGGATTGAAAGTTTACTGGCAAAAGTCTGTTCTTGGCAGCCATGGTGGAAATTAAGACAGTTCAGAGGCATATTTCAGGGACAGCATTTTAGGTTGGGGTTTCAGAAATGAAGATAAATTATTTGGAGAGCTCATTGAAAAATACGTTATGGAAGACAACCTCTAGACTGACTTAATGAGTATTATTTTAAATTGATGATAATTGAGTATTATCGTTTCTTTGGAGTGAGAAATATCGAAGAATAATGCCTCTTTATTTTTATTTTTATTTTTTAGTGTGCAATAGTATCAGTTCAAAATGTTCCTTCAGTGGGTAATAGAAAGAAGTCTTGAGAACTCAGGACTGGAGTCCTGGGCATCTCTTGCATTAGCTCTGGGAACAACAACAAAAA
>VXAB01005931.1:3478-52410 GCA_013399175.1 Odontophorus gujanensis | reverse complement strand
AAAAGGCTGTGAATTTGACAGTAATAGCTGGCTAGCAAGCTGATGAGAAATGTTAATGTCCAATCTGGATAGTACACAGCCATATTCTATGCTTCTTGGTGTTAAAGTGCTGGGAAATAAGTCAGTAATTAATCTAAAACTTAAAATTCCAGAAAGGCCATTGGCTTTCTTATTTCCATATATGTGTATATATATGGTTGCAGTGATGGGTTATGTGTAGTCTACAGAATAAATCATTTTTGTATAATACTTGGAGTAGTATATCTTTTGGAAACATTAGCCATAGTAATCTTAAAATTGAAACAAATACAAAAACAAAACCACAAATTCCAACAACTTCCAAATCTGCAAGGACACCTTCACTGACTGGCAGAATTTTATGAAGGCTGTGACTGACCCAGGACTGTGACTGACTTAGAATTTAGTGCCTGATTTGACTTTCTGAGCCACTGTGGATAAATTAAGACAGTGGAAATGTATGCTTCAAGTATAGTGTTAGAGGTTTGGACTTTAGATATGTTATTTTGTTATCTGGTGAACCATGAGCCAGCAGTGTGTCCTGGTGTCTAAGAAGGCCAATGGGATCCTGGGGTGCATTAAGAAAAGCATGGCCAGCAGGTCGAGGTAGGTGATCCTCCCCCTCTACTCTGCCCTGGTGGGGCCTCCCCTGGAGTACTGTGTCCAGTTCTGGGCTCTCCTGTACAAAAAAGACAGGGATCTCCTGGAAAGAGTCCAGCGGAGGGCTACAAAGATGGTGAAGGGTGTGGAACATCTTCCCTATGAGGAAAGGCTGAGAAACCTGGAACTGTTCACTAGAAAAAGAGGACTCAGATCCACGTCTATAAGTATCTAAGGAACCAGAGGTAAAGGTACAGGGCCAGACTCTTCTCAGCAGTGTGTGGTGATAGGACAAGGGGAAATGACCACAAACTGAAGCACAGGAAGTTCTACACAAATGTGTGTGGGAACTTCTTCACAGTGCAGTGACGGAGCACTGGCACAGGCTGCACAGAGAGGTGGTGGAGTCTCCTTCTCTGGAGATGTTCAAGACCCACCTGGACACCTACCTGTGCAACCTGGGCTAGGGAGCTGCTTTGGCAGGGGTGTTGGACTCCATGATCTCTACTCTGTGATTCTGTGATCCTGCAATTTGAAGAGCTTAGTTAAAAACAGTGGAATGTAACCCCTGGATTGACTTAACAAGGGTTATTTTAAATTGATGATAATTGTACATTACAGCCTAATTGGAGCTAGAATTATGGAAGAATAGTCTTTTTTTCTGTGCAGTGGGATCACTGCAAAATGTTACTACAGTGGATAACAGGGATAAATACTGTACATCCTTAACTTTAAAGCTTGAGGAAAATATATTACAATCTGTTACAAAATAGGTTCATAAGTGTTGCATACTAATATAAATAAAAATCCGAGAAGAGGAATTTGTCAATAATCTGCTATTTTGCTGTAACACCAGAAAAACTGAGGGAGTTTGTTCATGGAAGTTTAGTATCAGCTGACATCTTGTGACCTCTTGATCACTGTGGTGTTGTTTTGCTTTCCGAACACACTGAACAGGCTTTGGAATGTTCAGACTTGTTCATAAGTCCCTAATTAAGGCCACCAGATCAGAAGTCTCTGTCTAAAGGTTTAATAAGTAAGTGTAGTGTGTGTATATAATGGATACATCAACTTGAAGATTTCTAATTGAAACATTATGAAGGACGCTGCAGACAGATAATATATGTTTTTTTATTCTTTCCTTTGGAATGAATTTCAAGATCATTTAAAAGGTTTTTAAGACTTGTCCAAGCATAACAGTCATGTGATCCTTGGCTCAGTAAAGCTTTGAGTAAATGAAGTACTACATTATAATTTACATGCTTAGTCACAACCGTGGAATAATGTCAAGAAAAGTGTAATGTACTTAACTTTCAGGCAACATGTTTTTCAAAGTGTGTTATTGTGTGGTTTTAATGTTGGCTAGTGTGACTGAATAACAGAGATTTGACCACTGTAGAACTTGTATGTGAGACTGCATACCAAATACATTATGTAAAAATGTAACTTAGAATTTACAGTCCTGTACCTTGGATTAAGGCTTTGGTACAAATGTCTTTTGGCTGTGTTTATTATGAAGGTACAGCTATTCAGCTTTATTTCCTGTGGACAACAAGGCTGCTGTTCAGTGTTTTGTATTGTCACTGATGCCCTAATTTTAATACTTCTCATCTAGTGTGAGTGGCTTTCTCTGTGCCGCTTTATGGGCTTAGTTTTCATTTTATATTTTTCTTTAGGCACTTGTAAGGACAAAGATAAACCTTCAAGCCTCACTGTCCTTGAGTCTTTGAAGTGTACCTTGACAGCTTACCAGAACAAGCTGGAAGACACATCTAATGAGGTAACACTTGCACTGTTTGGCTCTATACGTATTGCCTTCGGCCTGCAGCAGTACATGTGCTTTGCTTGTAACAAAGGTCAGAAGAGAGGGAATGTTGACAGCTTCAGATATACTAAAAGAAATAGTCTCTGTCACTGCTATTTCTCTAAGCTTGTCTTACAGTAAAGTTTCACTTATGTTTGTGAAGAAGGTCTCTTTTTTCCTTCTTCCCATTTATTTATTTATTTTTTAAATTATTATTTTTTTTACTCTGTTGGGCTTATTATTTTTAATGGACATTCATGGAAATAGTTCTTCAATATCCATGATTTCGGTTAAAAGAGAGTGTAAGAGTTTGATGGACAGTGCATACCACAATACTCCTGAATACAGTTTGAGGTTTAATATCAGATATGCAAATACACACCCTGTTGTGCATTTTGGAAGTAGTATAATTTGCTGAGATTATTGATTTTATCATGAATTCTCTAGTTTTTGGTGACTTACTGCAGTCATTTAAAGTTAACTGGTACCTTGATAGTACTTTCATTAAGATATCTAAGATGACAATTGGTACATTTTATTTTTGTGAGTCTTATCCTTGAAAAAAAAAAAAGTGCTTTTTGTGGAATTCTGCTGACCTTTTATTTCACTGTCTGAAAAGTCACAATCTTGCATTTATTTTCTCATTTGTATTGCTAATGTGATTAAATTAATCCTCTTGGGTTTAAATGTTTTATGAGTTTGTGGCTTTAAAGGCTGTAGGGAGAAGTTAAACACACTCTGTTAAAGCTTTTTTGTACAAAATTCTAATTAGCTTATCTTTAAATTAAGTTGGCAAATACAGAAGACGAAGGTGCAATAAGATTGTAAAAATGCCAGTAGTGATTTTTCATTCCTAAGTTTTTTCTTTTGTTTTAACACATTCATAGTCTTTCTGTGCAGTCACTGTTA
This sequence comes from Odontophorus gujanensis, assembly GCA_013399175.1. Classification (NCBI taxonomy): domain Eukaryota; kingdom Metazoa; phylum Chordata; class Aves; order Galliformes; family Odontophoridae; genus Odontophorus; species Odontophorus gujanensis. The sequence continues at coordinate 49,079 of VXAB01005931.1, read as the reverse complement.
AAAACAAAACTGTATCATCTTTGTCCCTCTTATTGGAAAAAGCCTGCGATCCTCAAATACCTTTGAGTTTGTACAACGGGTGCAAAAATAAGTAACCATGGAAACAATTATACTTTTGTAAACAGCAAGCACAGTTAGGTCTCTTCCAGTGAGATAAGAGAACTGACGTGTATAGTCATTATGAAACTCTTCTGAGACCCAAGTCTGGGAGCTGCAGAGTAACTAGGAACATATTACCCACAGCGAATTGCTATTTGGGAGAAGGAGTGTCACGTGATATTCAGCACAGTTGAAAAGTCGACTCAGCAGGCTTTGGCTTAGTGATGTGCTTTGTTGTGAAACTGTGCCAGAGACAGCAGTGGGGAGACCAAGGGGGTGGCTGCTAAGAAAGCAAAGTGAGTATTCTGACAGAAAGAAGAATGAACTGTCAAGGAAAATAAATCGCAAGCAGAGCGGGACCAACTGATGACCTGCCACAAGACTTCCCAGTAGGACTGCATGTGACTGACCCTGAAGTTGTCATACGGAGCCAGAGATCACTGAGCACCTTCACTGTGCACAGAAAGGGCAGTGCTCTGTCCTTTTTCATTGTCCCTGCCCCCATAGATAACAACGCTTTTGGCTTTTTGTATGTTGGATATGTTTAGTAATAAACCTGTTCCCTACAATACAATAAAACTAAGAGGGACTATAGAGGGCATTTTGCAATAAAATAGAATGTTTTCATGCACATCACTTAGGGTTTAGTTTTGAATAATTATGTAGCAGTTATTTTTATAGTGAGATTTCCAACATGATCATATATATTAATGAAATAATTAATATGCATTTACATCTGTGTGTATATGTGAAATGTGCCGATAGACAGCATTTATCACCTTTAGCTTAATGTGTTAAACATTAGATTTAGTGCTCTACTTTGGTTGTGTGACTGAAAGTTGTACATGTTTTAGTTTTGACAGAAAATAAGCTTTTGACTTTCTGTATAGTGCAGAGGCTAGAATAGGTTGGAGAAGAGAGAAAAGGCTACTAAACTAATAAAAATACTGCATTCTGTAATTTGCTGTAGTTATTTCTTAGTCTCCTTATCTGAGATTGAAGAAAAATATAGTTCCAGAATAATTTGTGAGTTTTGTAAATGAGATGTTTGACTTTGAGTTGCTTCTCAGTGCTCAGGTGTGAGCAGTAACCTTTACTATAGTACATATATATTTGATGCTTAAGTTCAGACATATGTATTACTAACCATGTTGTTAGTAACATGGTAACACACTAATTATAGTGATGTTTTTGAAGGTGAAAAATGAGGCTAGCATACGTACTGGCCACAACCTACCTCTAAGGCAGGTTGCTCCTAATACCCCAAACTGTTGACTAGTTATCGTGCTTCTCTTGAGAACACTGCTACTGCTTCTGGTTATGTGAGTACTACGCTGCCCTTAGTAAAAATGGAGATTACTCTGTACCTTCTGCAGAAGGCCACTGACTCTGAAAACTTGTTTTCTAAAACCACTCCCTAAATCATAGTATGAATTTATTACATTTCAAAAAGATTTCAGAGACCTTGTTTTTTGTCAGATGTTTTGAGATGGGAAAGTTAGTAATGGGCTTAGTTTGGGATTTTAGCCACTACTATTTATCCTAAATCACTGTAAAAGAGCTTTCAGTTCTTTTTTAATGGCACATTATTTAGGTAGTAGTAATATTGTCAAGCAACTGAAAACAAATTTATTATAAAGAATTCTTCCTTTAATATAAAGTGATTATATAGCTTTTCTCTAAAAGTCTCTTTGACCTTCATGTTTTTCACAGCTTGAGAAAATGAACACTTTGTGTGAAAACACAACAAAAGAGCTTGAGATATCCAAAGACAAAACGTATGTTTTAAGTCAAGACCTGAAGGTATGGTTTAATGAACGTAATATTGAATTTGAAACTTCTGCAATTAGTATCCTTCAAGATTTAAGTTATCTTTTTATTTTATTAGAATAAGTCTCTGTATCACTGTATTCTGTTAAGCAAACTAATTACCTTGCAAGCTACTGTGAAGTCATTCTGACTTATCCTGGTTATCACTTGAGTCTTCACATCTGAGCATTTCAATGATTTCACTTCTGAAATAGTTTGAAATCTTATTTCTCAATTTGTAAATTATTGTTTTATATTGAAATGAATGTTAGATAAGAAAAAAAAACAAACTGTATCTACTTGAAGAAAACTTAAAGTTAGGAAAGAAATTATTTAATTACCTCTGTTCATATGAAAGAACTTTTTATTAAGGATATCCTTCCCTGATTTTTGTTTATCAGACATTTTAAAATATATATCAAGTTCATGTGCAGTCCAAAATTGGTTATACTAAGACATAGCTGGGAACTGCAAAAAACACTTCAGAACTCATTTTAGAATTCTTTACTTTCTGAATAAGGAGATGGTTTGTTTGTTTGTTTGTTTTTTGTTTCTTTTCTTGGCTGACTTACCACTTCTGTAATGTCTTGTCTGGCCAAGGAACTGAAAAAGTCCTGAGGTTGTGCTTAAACTTAATCTCCCAGTTGACAATATATTATATTACTACCAAAATAGAATGTCTTTCCTCCTAGTGTTTCTCAGATTCTTCTGCTGGGGATATTATGTTTTATCATATCAGTTTAGTTGCAGGTTTTTCTGCAACGTGTTGAATCTTCATATTAGCTTATACTTGAATATGATCTCTTTTCTCCTAATTGATTCTTTCTTAGTCTTACAGAAAATAAACAGTGTTTTCATTTCTTTTTGGAGAAACAATCTTTAAACAACCTGTAGCAGTTCTAGGAGTCCAGTGCTTGTAGGAACAACAAGCACGTGCATTTATTTGCTGCATGTCAGCAATCTTTTACTTTAAAAGGCATAATTTAATAAATTCTTTGTTTGTGAGTTTTGGTATTGGTCACGTGACGATACTTAGAACCATTTCTGTTAAATGGTTTGTTTTCATGGTAACATCTCCAAAGGGACTCCTCAAATTACTATTATTTTTTCCACACAATAAAGAGTATAGTTGTTCACAGTAGCTGTTCATGTTGTTCACCAACCTGGCTGTAATAGATCAGAGATTTACTTATGAAAATAATGTATCTTTTCAGTGTCTTTAAGAGCAATCCTCTATGCAGAGGATAATTTATATTCATGATTTTTTTCATTCTCATGTGGAGAGTTAAACTGGATTCTGAATTCAAAAGGAAAAGCCATCATACTGTGATGCTATTAACTTTCAGAGATGCATTTCTGATGTTGTCTAGTTCAAAGTTCTGTCAACTTTGAAAATCTATTGTTAGCAAGATGTAGACAGGGAGATATCAGTCTGGAATCTTCAGTTGCAGAGCTCTGGAGTAACGTAACATTTCACGGGGCAAAGTTCTTACCAGACTTTCTGTTCTGTGCCTTTGTTCTACAGGAAGCTCAGGATAAGCTGGCTGATGCCAATAAGGAGTTAAATCATCTGCATACTGAGTGTGCAGACAGAGTGGCTTTAATAGGAACTTTACAAATGGAACTAAAGAATGTGCAGCAATGCTGGGAGGAGGAGAAAGTACGTGCTACAGAATCTGAAAATGAAATCCAGAAGCTTACCAGGGCTTACCAGAAGGATACAGAGGTATTACCAGAGACAAGATGACTGTCAAAAAGAGTCTTTATTTAATCTCAACTTTATACATTTACATACATCAGATGGTTACCTTTAGACTTAACAGATTTATCCCAGAAGTATGATTTTAAGATATGTATTCTGAAATATGTATTTAATATCTACAAGATCTTAGGATATGTTCATTCTCCTTCCATCTGTATTGGAACTAATATCTTAACTCTTCCAGTATTTTGAATTTTTGAACAACTGAGTTTATTTAAACAGCTGCACCTGATGAACATTTTTTTTTCTTCCTTTCAACTTGAAAGTTAGCAGAAATATTCTATATACTGGAACATAACAGTAGTGTTGTCTTCACATGTTGTTAATTACCGATTCACATAGCAATTAATAGGAAATGCAAAATTGAGATAACTTTGCCTGCCTGACAGAAAGCCTGAAAATTCTTACTTGCGATCTATTAGCTCGTTGTGGTTTACTGTAAGTGGGAATTACTTCAAAAAAATTTCAGAACTTTTTTTCTCCATTTCCTTGTATTTGTTTACAGATGTTAATTTTCTTGCTTTTCTACTACTCAGAAAGTAGTTCTGATACTAGCAATAGCAGTGATTATCATCGTTGTGCATATTGAGCGCATTACTTCCACAAATTTAAATGTACATGCCAATTGGGTAAAAAGGAAACATTCTTTCCACCTCTCTAGCAGTATGGTATTTAAATAGTGTCCACATGAAACAGCTGGAATTGTTATACACATCAGATAATGATTAAAGCGAAGGAAACTAGAAGACTGGTTATATTGTAAAGTCAGCATGTCTACTGCACTGTGGTTGCATTCAACATGTGTGAATTGATTTGAGGTCTTTGGATCCCATACTTTCATGCCAAATGTGTAATTATCATCCTTGGTTTATCACAGCTCTAGCAAAAATGCAACGATGGTGGCGCACTGCAGTTTCCTTGGGGAGTTAAAAGATCTGCCAGAAATGAAGTTAAAACAAACTAAGCTACTTTTTTTTTTTTTCCTTTTGGCCTAAGAGACCATGAAATAACTGTGAGAAAATGCACTAAAAAGCAATGGAAAAGAGTCAGAAAAAACATTGTCCCTCAACTTAGTTGTCCACAATTCCTTTATTTAAAGCCTCATCCAGGGCCCCTGGAAAACAATGGGAAGCTTTCCACTGGTTTATTGACTTTGAATAAAGACTCTGTTTCTTGTGGTTATTGAGGTACAGCTTTCTATCGTTTTTCTTAACGAAGGCTGCTAAGTTGAGTATATGTACTAAAAGGATGAAGTCTGGAATTTCTGTTGCCTGTTTTTGTTTCTAATGAGGCTATATAACATATCAATTTGTTATGCCACTGACTGAAATCAGTATAAATGAGGGAGATGTGGGTAGTGAAATTTAACTGATGAAGCTGTGAGTCTGCTTTGTCTAACTATTTGATTGTACATGTTCCACACAAAAGATGTTTTTGAAGGAATGTAGTCTCAGTTGTTTGAACAGTGTTTCGTGCTGCTCAGCCGTGAGACTGCTTTCTGTGTGATATGCAGATATTGGAGGTGAGTATGGCTTGATTGTACCTGGAAGTATTAAAAGCAATTTCATAATTCATGTTACTAATATCACTGAAATTTTTAGTAGTGTCAGGCTGTATTGGTTATAAGCACTGCAAAACTGGGCTTTCTATATTTATATGGTATTTCTAATCATACAAGTGTTGTACAAACTGTGTTCTTATTCTAACTTTAATATGTTGGACTGCAGATATTAACAGCATTGCCTTTGAGAAGGTTTCAGAATGAGCTTTTATTTGTTTGGTATTTTTTTTTTTTAAATCTGTGTTACTACAAGCGTGATATAACTCTTTGGATTCTAACACAGTTCATAGGTAACAGTTAATTTTTCTTTTTGTCTCAGGAGAAGCTAACCTTCCTCCATGGCTTGTACCAGCATTTGGTAGCTGGCTGTGTGCTTATAAAACAACCAGAAGGCATCCTAGATAGATTCTCTTGGTCTGAGCTTTGTGCAGTCTTGCAGGAGAATGTTGATGCCCTGATCTTAGACCTCAACAGGGCTAATGAGAAGGTAAGTGTCCTTAGGCACCAGCTACCTCTATTAAATTCAGTGACATTTGTCCACATCACAGTATCATTAAAAAGGACTGACATTCATCTTATTTCAAAAAGAATTTGGACGTTAATAATTCAATACCATTAATTATGGCTTGTCTACAACTCAGTTTGATGCCATTGCTGTGGGCATGTAAATGTGACTGAAGTCTGTATGAAGTCTCTAAGCTCCGCTTTCTGTGCAGGACATGCTAATAGTACTAGCCAATATTAGCCACAGGGACCTAATTAAAAGAAAATAAATTAATCTTACTGATGAAGCAATTCAAAGAACTTAGTCATTTACACTAATAAAGCAAGTCTTTATTTTAGCATAAAACAGAAACAAAATGCACTTACTTTAGGAACATCATCTTTAAATTATGTGTTTAAGATTCAGATATACTACTTGAAGAAATACCAGTGTATTTTTTGTTTAATTATAACTTCTTGATCATGAGATTTGTATTCAGAAATACAAAAGAAAATTGTTATTTTTTGTAGAGCATGTCAGTGTATGCTAATATTTGTTCAAGGAAGAAACTGTGCTTTTCGGAGTGACTTTAACATTACTAAGTTTACGTCGCCCTTCTTCATGGAAAGAAAAAGAAAGAGAATTTTAAAATGGCTTAAACTGGCTCTGCTGACTACACATGCAGCTGTTTAGTTTCAGTTCATGTTCTGACTTTTCTGATCAGGTCAGTCCTAGATTGACATAATCTAGTAGAATGCTTCCAGGTCCTGATTGCTCTGGACATGTTATTGAAGCATCAGAGGGGAAAGGCTCTTTCAGAATTTTCTCATCTGCTGGAATTGTAACCACTCTTCTGACTCCAGTTAGAGATGGGTCTAGTTAGCAGTGAATTATTCTGACTCTTCCCATCATTAAGTAAATACCTTAGCAGTCAAACAAAATTACTAAAGAAACATAGTTTAGAATAAATTCTGGACTGTGCAGACTGACTGTACAGGCAATGTTTCTATTTTCATTTCAAAATTGAGGAGGAAATAAAACAGAGGGAAGAGAAGGGGGTGAACATTATTGATGGTGACTTTGGGTATATTTTTGTTCTTTCACCTTTTTAATTTAGTAGGCTCATTGCAATTAAGAGGGCAGTAGTGCTCTCGTCATGTACTTCTCTGGTTTTCAAGGATTTGGGACAGTGTTGCTACCTGTGGTCTACCTGCTTTCTGAGAACAAAATTTTTCTTTCACACTGTCATGTGGTCAATATGAAAAATACATTGCTGATACTCTTTCATAACAAAATAGATGTATATGTATTTCAAGATTATTCCTAACGATTCATTCCTGCTTTTAGTTCAAATGGGAGCTGCAAAGTTAAATCACAGAGTGAATCTCTTCATGCTGTTGGAATCACATCATAATCTAATGAGCAACTTTGAGAAAAATCTTCTGTATGCTTCTTGCAGTTGCTTTCATGCTCAGTATGTGGAAAGCACTGGCTTTCTAAGGAAACAAAAGATAAAATTAGGAGCTGTTCTTTTCATTGATACTTGCAAGCTACTAGGGGACTAGTATGATTGGATTACAATACAAGCAATACAATATTTAATGCTCTTTTTTATAAAATAAACAAGAGATGCCCTGTTCAGATTTCCAAGAAAGAAGGCAGCAGATATCTTCAAGAAAATAGAAAGATGGGTAAACTGAAATAAAAGATAAGCCATTATTCTGAAATATGACTTGCAAGATTCAAGAAAGTGTTCTGTCATGAAAAGCTTTGTACTTCTAGTAAATATGTTGGAGAAATTAAAATTTAGATTTTATGCTGGAAGAGTCCATGCTTAAATTAATATGTACAATTAAAGTCAAAAGGTGTGCATTTTGGAAGATAACTGTTTTAAATGCCTGTTATACAGATATCTCACCTAGAATGTATTTGTAAGAACAAGTCTGATACTATGAAGGAGCTTCAGAAGAGCCAGGAAGATGCTATTAGCAAAATGGCTGAACAGATGAAGGCACAAGAAAGCTGTTGGCATAAACAAAAAAAGTATCTGGAACAGCAGTACTCAGATCTCCTTGGGGAAGTTCATGCAAGGGCACAGGTATGATGCTGTGAACTTCTGATTTTTTTTTCTTTGTAAATATTTAATGGACTATTTCAGTAGTTTCAGCTTCTAACCAATTTCAGATTATTTGGGAAATTTAGTGTATTTTTAAAGTAGTAATAATAATAATAAAATACTGCATCACTACAGCAACTGTGCTAGTTTTAATTTTACCTAGAATAGGAAACAAATGACTATTAAAATGTTCCAGAAATTGTTTATTTTGATCTAGCATTTGCTAGTGATTTTTTTTTTTTTTTGTGAATGCTAAAGCTGTAAGATTTAAATTGCTTGTATTAGAAATTATCTATTACAGCAGTTACTTCTTCAGTGTCACGCTTTGTAAAGATTATAGACTAACAGTACTATGGTGTCATGTGGGGATAAATTGAAGTGTACATGTTCTGAGCTTTACAAACATTACAGTGGCAGATTTCTGCAGTGTTAAAGGACTGAAACCAGAATTAATTGTCTTTACAGTCACATCCCTTTATACATGTTTCAGTTAAAATTGTTGTGAAATACTGGAGATGAGATACAGCTTGATATTTGTGACTGTCATAAACTTGCTCTGTCAAAGGAATAATGTGTTTGTCTCAGATTTTAGATTTGGAAGTGTACACTCTGAAAAATATGTTTATGAAGCATTCTTTAGGCAAAGCAGTTGTGATTTCTTGGGAATGGATGAAAATCTCAGATATGAACTTGCTACAGTTTGAGATTTCTTGTTGGATATTGATAATACTAAAAGTATGTATATAAGCGGAACAAGCAGCATCTAGACTCATACTGAGTTCCCTTGGTATCTTGTAGTTTAATGTCATGAGTTCACTAACAAGAAAAAAAATTATGAAATAAGATTATTTTTGAAAATTTCTTTTTAGAGAAGAAGTAATTCCATTATACAGTTCAGATTTCAACCTGCTATGGATGTTCCATGAAACAAAGATCTGTGTAATCTGTTTCAGAACTGCAGTAGATTGTGAAGTATCATACCACACCTGGGGATGGTGCTTAAACAATCCATTCTTCCCAGCTGATTTGTATAGACAGCAAAACCGTGTACTGAAAGCATGGCTCTCTGTCTGTTGTGGGATATCCATTAAGCACGCCTTCTGGAAAATGCTTTGTCTGTCAACTTGCTGTAAAGAACATCTGTGTTTCTAAAATGGAAATGCTTTCCCTTAGAAATATCTGTGCACATTTTCTAAAGCTAGTAGGCACACAAACTGATAGGGTTGGAATCTTGGCAGTGCAGCATTTGTATGCAGTCTACTCAACAGAACTTTGTTGCATCTTGGTTCTTTCTAAAGTTCCGGTTTGCATGTCTTAACGTTTCGTTTCAGTCTTGGAACAAGACAGTCTTAATTTCCTCTGAATTTATGCCTTTCAACTTTGGACCTGCAAATACTGATTGAACTTCCACCTTGCTGAGGTCCATAGGCGTCATGGATATCTGCAATTAGTACTGTTCTAGTCCTGACTGCCTGATTCTTTAGAGGCTTGATTGTCTTGTTCTTATTACATTTTGGTCCTGATAGTCTGGAAGATTGCTGCTGTGCTAGATCAGTTATGTAGATACACTAATGTAACCTTATTACCAGAGGAATCATATATGAAGTTGAATAGAAAACTGTCTATTCAGACATGTGTCTTAGATATGTTTTCATGACTATCAATTTATCTGAGAGCTGTAACTGCTCAGCAACATGAGTAAAATATCTTGGAGGCTGTTGTTTTGGTTTCTTAGAACTGAAATGGAGAAATGGGACTTTTCTGAAAGGTTTCTTTTTGATTAAAATGGAATGTGGCAATATGGAGACAGTAACACCTGCCAGTGCTTCTGCCTCCAGCTAGTACTGTTCAGGGTCCCTGACGTCAAGTTAGGAGCTATGGATACTGTTAGATTCTGCTTCACAGCTGTAATTGTTGATCAGGTGACTGGTGTAAGCAGAAAGCAGTTTCACTGTTCTTCTGTAAGGCAGAATTTCCTGGAGATACCTTAACGCTAATCAGCAATAAACAAACTTCCTTATAGATGATGCCCTACTTTGTTACTGGTTTTCATATTTGGTCAATGGTGCTTAAAACGAATATCCTTTTTCCCTGCCTTATGTAGAAAAAGCAGTCCACTGGTAGTGTGCCACTTTGAAAATGTTACTATGCCTGTTCCTTAGCCTCACACAAATTATTTATTTAGCCTATGAGCAGTCTCATAGGAAATGTCCTCTGAATTTTAACTAGCAGTTGTTTTTTATTATATAGGCATTTATTAATCTGTCCCCATTTCTTGTGGCAGCAGCTTAAAATAAGAGGGTTTTGTTTTTGTATAGAAAAACATGTTGTAAGAGAAAAATCCTCTAACTGTGTAGGTTGCTCCAAAAGTAATTTCTCCTATTTATTTCTGTGGAAACCACAACAGGTACAAAGAGCAAAATAACACTATTTGAAAGACCAAATTCTCAGCTACAAAACAACTAGTTTTCAATGTAGACACCGTCATTAGCTATGGATTTTTGCCAGTGATAAACAAGAGCCTGTATAGTACACTTGTAAAAATCTGCATCAGTGAAAGTGACTCACTGTTTCTCATCTGCTATGATGTTGGTGGTGTTAGAAAGATGTTGCCTGTGCAGTTCATCTTACATTGGCCCAAACAGCTGGACGTCAAAAGGCTCCAAATCTAGGCCATATGGTGTGTGTGATAGGACAGTCCAGCCAAGACTGGCAATGTGCTCCACAGTCTGGGGCCTGTCATTATCATGTTGCAAGAGAAGGGCTCTATTTCCCTGACTCTGGAATTTGGAGACATCACCTGGGATAGTGTCACTTTCAGTGCCATATTCATTCAGTTGGTCCTGTCAAACTTGTATTTGGTGTTCGTTCCATTCCTGAATGAGCATTTGTGGGACCCACCTGGCACAAACTGTGGTGTTTCAGTGTTGTCACCATCATTCCCAAGGCATTGAAGCAGATATTTCTAGCTCCATGCACAGTTCTCTGGTTGTAATTTGTTGATTTGGCTGGATGAGGTGTTTAAGACACTCTTCAATCTGTGATGTGACGGCTGTGCATGGCCATTCAGAACGTGGTTTGTCTTTCATGTTGTTTTTACCACTGCTGAAAAGCATCACCCACTGCCTCACTGTGCTCACATCCATTCTTTGGTCTCCATAAATGTTCAGCAAGCATTGATGAATGTCAAAGTATGCAGTTTTTTCTGCATGGAGGAATTCAGTGACACACTTACGCTTCATCTGCACTTCCATGTCCGATGCCATTGTGTCAGAGTTCCCTTCTGCAGCCATCTGTTACACGACAGCAACATGTAATGAAATTGTGTTGGGAACGTTCAACCTCTCTTGTCATTATCAACAACATCTGCCTCTGACATCATAGGCCAAGATAATAAAATAGGAGGCATTACTTTCGGAGCAGCCTTTTACTTCAAAATTTTAATTTCAATAGATAAATAAAATGTTTGCTGAAGAGGAAAGCGGGAAAATCCTCTATGGGTAAAAAAGAGAAGTATTTTGTTGCATTTTGTTTTTCTGTTAGTTAAGGAAATTTGCTTTTATGGTGAGTTATGTGAATTGGATAAAGCCTGTGGTATCTTGCAATTATATCAAAATTCATTGTTTTAACCCAGAAAAATGAAGCAACTGAAATACATAAAGAGGTTCTGAAATCAGTTTCATTATATTTCTAGCTTTCAGTTCTGCTTTTTTGCCAAACTAAAGTGTAAGGACACAAAAACAAGTAGAATAAAAATGTGGTGTCAGTAGTGTCTGAGTTTTTTGTAAACTATTCTTAAAATTCACCAGTTACGTAAGACACTGGGGAATCCCTCGGAACTGAAGCACTCAAGCAATCTGACTTGCCAATATTTAGGAGAAATATTCTATATCTCTTTCAAAATTGTGCATTTGAGTTTCAAAGAAAGCCGTAGAAATAATGAAGTGGAAGTTTTAATTAATTATCAGACATTAACAATATTGGTTTTTTTTTTTTTAAAGATCTTTACTTAGGGATTGTCTTGCTTACTTTTGCTTATTCTCATGTAACTATGAGCATTTAAATGCTAACCTTTAAAAAAAAAGAAGAAGAAGTAAGCTTTAATTAGCTAGAGCACTGAATGTTAGCATAGCTGCTTAGCAGCCCTGTAGGGATCATATTTTAAGTTTGTTTACTTAGATACTGGCCTTTCACCTGTAATGGCCAGAAACCATAAGTTGTTTTCTAAATTCAACTTACCTTTTCAGTTCCTTCCACTCATGCTACTAGCCTTTTTTTTCCTGTAAAAATCAAACACTCTAAATAATGCAGTAGCTCTGAAAATATTGTACATGTTTGTACTTAATTTTAAGGTGTTCAAGTGACGTATGAGGCCCTAAATTGCATTTTGTGATTAAATTGTTCATTTATCTATACTACATCTCAATTACAGCAACTATTTTAATTAAACTACATTGTTTAACGTATCAGGTTTTATGAATGCTGTGTTCTCAACATCTGTATTGTCAAAACATCTGAAAAGTCTGCCTTCTGTTGTTTTATTTCTTCCACTTGAAGAGGAATGTGTGTAAGTTTGGTCATGAGAGAATGTGTCATTCAGTTTGTCTTCCTAGTCAAGTCAAAATTCTCCCTCTGTCCAAAAAATAATTAAATATTTGTTTGGTTAAAGACATTCTGAGCTGTCTAGTTTGCATTTTTACAGAAATCTGGAAATTTTGTTTCAATTCTAGAGATAGCTTATGTATGTTTTCCCCTTTTGTGTTTATCAGAAGAGGCAGAAGAAGTTAGGGTGCTTCCCTTTGTCTGAGGCCGGTGGCAAAGTTGATGTGTAGTAATGTGGTTGGTAGATGCTATTTTAGTTCTTTTTTGCCCACATTTTCCCACAGGAATATTCTCTGCCCCCATTTTTAACACAACTGTTTAGGACTCCAAGAGGGGGAGCTGAAGCTTAATATATCACTCTCTTTTGTTCATCGTATTGACTTGCCATTCCCCTTTTTTTGAGTTCACATATTGTAACTTGAGCTTAAAAAAAGATTTAACTTGAGCTTATGGATTCTTTATGAAGTGTATAAAAATTAGTACTTCTTTTTATCACTGGATCTTGTTTAAACATTGACTTAAGTGGTCCAAATGCAGAGGACTCTCATGCATCAGGAAGCCAATCTAAGACTCTGAGGCCACAGTATAGTGTGTTGATTCTGGTACAAGAACCTGCATGTCATCAGCAACAACTAAACTGCACGGACTAACTGCAGTCCTGGTATTCTGTAGCTTTTTGATGTTGTCATTTTGCTACTTAGCTCCTAGCCCTCTTTCCTTATTTAAAGGCTTAGAGAGGAAAAAAAAAAAAAAAAGGGTGCAAATTGAAAAAATCCATGCTGGATCTAGTTAAAATAAAAATATCTGTATTGTACTGTTCTCTTCAAAACTCTGTTCTGTATGAGACCTAATTAATCTGTGAATTTATAAGTAGGGGGTTGATTACAAAGTAATTAAGAGATCACCTTTACTTCCCCTTTCCCAGCTGCTACCAATCTGTCTAGTTTTATCTTCCAGAGTTTTCCTTACTTTTTTCCTCTCACACTAACTTTCTTCTCTGCTTTGAAGAACAGTTTTCTTCCTGAAACTGGAACATGTAATTGTGCACTGTTAAGCAAACTCATCAAACTGTGTTGTGGACGGCCTGGTACTTTTAGGCTCTGTGCTCTGTTGTTGTCAAAGTGGTTTAGCTTCAGAAATCTGAAGTCCAGTTACAATTAACAGAACATTGTGCAAATTTTTACTCATACCAATGCTTAGTTTATGTGTGTTTGTATAGCTTTTTTGGAGGAGAAGTATTTTGACTATATGGTTGACAATTTTCTTTTATTTTTTTTAATTATTATTTTTTATGTAAAATGTTTTTTTATTTTTATTTTTTTTTTCTAATTTAAACAATAACCTTCAGTTAATATTTCTTCTATTTTGTTTTCCTCTTCCTTTATCCCAGGAATACCAAGAAAGAACAGAGAGAAACAATGAAAAAATCTGTGTCCTTGAAAAAAGACGGGAGAAATTAGCCCTTGAAAATCTCTATGTGAAAAATACATTAACACAGGTTCAGAAGGAGCATTCATCTCTCCTGGCAGCATGTGCACTATTGGCAGGTGCCCTATATCCTCTCTATGGCCGATCATGTGCTATGTCTATACAAAGAGACCTTCTTCAGAATCAGGTCAACATTTATGAATTAGTCAACCAAGAAATTAGGACTCTAGTTCATATTCTCTCTGGTGTAGAGGAAGAGAAGGAAGATGATGCAAAAATTAAGAAACAAAAATTCAAAGGCCTGATACATGTGTTCCGAAGAGATGTGATTGCAGTTTTGGCTGCTAACAGACTTAAAGTTCTAGCCCAGTCTTCTCGTTCTCTCTTCTCATTGATAAATGGCTTCAAAGAAGGCACTGGAGTTCTAGTTTGTGTAGGGGACTCCAAAGGCAAGGATAATGTGTCAAGTAAGCTAATTATTTTATTGTTTTATAAATGTTATGTCAAATTACATGGTTAGTGAATAACATATAATAACGTTAATTATTGTAGATTGTAAAGTCTGATATATTAACATCTTAACAAATTTAATTTCTGGATTTGAGGCTTCTGAGATTTCTTGACAAATGTAATTTCTCCTCAAAAGAAACTACTTAGTCTGTATAGCTGCAGCTTTTCTTTCAGTGCTTCAGTGAATTTATAGCGTTTGAAATCTCTGACACCTACTTGTTTTGGAATTAGACACTGCCATATATATTTTGTTTTATCTGTATGAGATAAGATAATTTCTTTTACCAATCAGTTTCACAATTTTTTTCCAACTCAAAATGCAAAAAAAAGTTGTATTTTGATTCAGGTGAAGTGAAGAAGGTCTGATTTTTTTTTTCTTTCTCGAGATTTTACAGTCTTTCTGTTCCTCTCTGTTACCAAATTGCTTTCCTCTGCAGGAACAAGTAACACCAAGAATGTTTCACAAACTCAAAGATTAGTTTTACTTTCCTGTTTAATCATCTGTTGAAAAATGCCTAATGTATTCCAAAATATGCTAAAAGATGAATTAGTTTGTGAATTATACACTTAGTTTTGGTCAATTTCTGAAAGGGTTAGAGATGGTAGTGTGTCTTATATGTGTTACTCAGTTTTATTGCTACCTACAATTCTCTTTCACAGGACACAATGAGGAAGGAATTCGTTGTGTTGAAGCACTCAGCTGGTTTACTAGTTCTGATCTTCTTGCTGCAATAATAAGTTCTGTCACAGAATTACAGGATGCTATTAGCAAAACAGGTAAATTTAAAAATAGTGTAGTAAATTCAAACAAACAAACAGATTCCACAGATTATTATTATTTAAGTTTACGTGGTTGAAATTCTTACTATTTTACATAAACTAGTTTTTATGAAGTTTTTTCTGTACATATAGTCATGGAAATAGAAGGCTCAAGAGTGTTTTTAGTATTTTTTGTAATACACCTAAAACATACCAATATATACGTGGCTAATTTGTTCTTAAAAATTTCCAGTTAAGTTTTAAATATTTAAAAGCTTCTTTTTATTTAAAGAATACTTAACAAAATATTTAAGAGCTTCATAGTTATCCTGTTCCACTTCTCTAACATTCAAAAAATATATTACTGAAAACCAAACCAACCTGATTTTTTTATATAATGTGTATGGCATTTCTGATTTAAATGTGGATGCTAAAGTTGGGACATATTTAACTTGGGATATTTCTACCACTGACTGTGTGAATGTAATTTTTATTATGTTTTATAGGATATGTGTTTAAAATTCCAGTTGTGAATTTAGAATTTCCAAAATTACTAGCATTTTCATACTATTTTCATCTGTTTTACTTACTATTTTGCTAGTTCTGACAGAGGGATAAAGTTTTGTCAATTTACACACTATATAGAAGTCTTCATCTTGTTTCCCGATTGTGGTCTTTCTCTAGGCAGATGCTTTTATCTCAGTTAATTAATTAATTTTCTTAGCTTCTCCTCACATATGTATTGTACTTTGCCTATGAAAAAATTTTAATACCAGTCCTTGGAAATATCATCTCTTGATTCCAATCTGTTAACTGTTAATTTCTTTGCTAAGAGGACTAGCATAAATTCTCACTTGGTTCCTCTGCATTGCTGTTATCCTTACTTGTTCTTTGGTACCTGGCAATTTCAGAGTCCCAAAATTGTGTAACAGAATAATGGATATTAAAGGATATATAAGGGATATTAAAAGAAGGATAATTTAAAAAGTAAAGGCACACTGGTACCAGAAGTCAGCTGTTTAATCAAAAGTATTTTGATTGAGTTTCACATGCTCTTTCACGTCTCATGTTGTTTACAGCTGTTAACGGTTTACGGGCAGGTTCAGCCCGGTTCCGTGACAATTGGTGCGGGGGACCCACAGACCCACGCACCAGGAAAGGGGAAGGGGGAAAAGGCAAAGGGAAAAGGGAGATGGGCCTAGAAACAAAACAGCAGCAACAATCAGAGGAGGAAAGCTAATTTACTAAATAGATATCGGAAAGCAAAATAACACAATATAATGCAATATAATTGGAATTAAAGCTAATAAATCAAATAAAATGAGCAAGAGAGAGTGTCCGATAAACCGAAGGCCTTACGCTAACGCTGAAGGTGAGACGGCAGCGAGCACCCACTGCTGGGATGATCCCAAAGGAAAGAGAGTGTCCCGTGACCGCAGACAGTTTTTATCTTTTCCCTCTGAGTGTAAATACGTACAAATACCGCACAGTCCTCTGGGGAATGTAGTTCTTCTTCTCTTCTGAGACAGATATACCTGGAACTATCGATGATCCATGGAGTGGAACATTGACTCTTTAACTCTAAATGCACTACATGATGTTATGATGTGGAATACCAGTACCAAAAATCATAAAACCATGACAACAGCAACTTAAATCTTTATCCATACAAAACAAAACTTGAACTGTTCTTAAAGACATTCGCAAGGTTCATACTGCTAGTATTCCTGTGTATTGACTGCTTAATAAGATCTACAAATACAAAAGATAAATTCTACTTCTGTAACAACATGTTAAATTGACTAGTTAGAATGCCCTAATTGTCTTTCACCTGTATTGCAGTAGATGACAATTTTGATAAACTCTTGGTTTACACAACATAGATTTTTTGGTGTTTGGAATTAGCAAGAACCATGCTGAGAATAACTGCAAACAATGTTAAGTCATATTTTTGAGAACCTCAAGTTCTTACTGCTTGAGTATTACTTGAGATTCTATTACTCATGGGATCAAAAGTCTCTGAAGAACTTTTGGTTCAAAAAATACTAATAAGTAATTTAAGGTTGAACATGAAATTTCCAGAAGTACTGATGTGATAAGACTTGGTAGGAATATATTTGAAAGAAAGGCTTGCATACTTTTGCTTTTATTTTCTGTAAGCTGTATTTCAGATAGGATTTAAAGCTGCAAGCTGACTCAGATGATTTTGAAAAATATTTGGATGTAAATAGGCAATCTGAAAGGCATTTACTGTCTTCAGATCTTGAAATTCTAGCACTTCCAGATTAGACTTTCCATCACAGGAGAGAGTAAGAAAAGGAATAAAGCGCTGCGTAGATCTACAATATGAAATGGTTTAGTGTCTTGAAAGGGCTTTTAAAGATGACCAGGCTCTGAGGAGGTATTGAGGCAGTTCAGAGAATTTGTTTATCACACTGGAACTTCAGGACTTCTGCTTAGAGGTGCAATTATTATGCTTTTAATTAAAAAAAAAAAAAAGTTTTTGCTTTAACATTCATAATTGTTTCCCTTTACATTGTTTATTCACTTGGTCCTCACTCCAGGATATCTTGGAATGATCTCTTATGTTCAACTTGATTAGAAGTTTAAGTGTCTTTTCCGTTGTTGTTGTTGTTTTTCTGTAAGGTTAATTTTATAGGTTAATTTGAAGAGAATCTGTACTACAGTAAATCAGAAAAAGTATAGATCAAGTGTTTTGAACACAAATACCAACTGTAACATACACAAAGGTTTTAAAATTTATTCTTTCAGTTAACTTTAGTCTTGTGTTGTACTACTGAATTCATTCTGTTGACTGTTTTATTTTACCAGAACAAAGTAAATGAGAATTCTATTTTCACCTTTCAGTGCAAGATATGTCACTTTCCATTATCTTTTTTCTTTATTTACTTATGTAAGAATTAA
Organism: Odontophorus gujanensis; assembly: GCA_013399175.1. Lineage (NCBI taxonomy): Eukaryota > Metazoa > Chordata > Aves > Galliformes > Odontophoridae > Odontophorus > Odontophorus gujanensis. Next base: position 31,024 of record VXAB01005931.1, on the reverse strand, counting down.
ATGCTCTTTGTGATATACTTGCATATATGTAAATCATGTATTTTGTGCATCACAATGTACATAGCTTTATTTTTTTATATTATCTTTAATCCTTTGTGGGTATATTCTTAAAATGTGGATGCTTAAAGCATATATTGTCTTCCCAATGATTATAGATACAGTTCCTTGTGGAACTTCATTATATTCTTTTTTCATCTTTCAAAACAGTAACTTATATCAACTTATCTCTGCATGTTTCCTCTAAACCACTCTTCGATGAAAATAAAACAGAGATAATGCTTTTTTTTCCCTCATCCCAAGAAAGTTCTTAAGCTATGGTGTACTTAGTAACTGGAATCCTGATTTTGAAATAGGATAATAAATAGATACAACACAGTTCCCCCCAAATATTATTAGTTTATTTTTAACATAGTTAAACTGGTGATTCTAAACATAGGGGAAACAGTGGACCATCACTCATACTGAATACATTGGGAATACTATGTTTTCTGGTAGGCAAACTATCTCATGTAAAAAGATGTAGGTGGAAATACTATGGAAAATACAGCAAAAAGAGGTCATTGATATATCAGTGTTTTCATATGTACTAAAAATCACATGGAAGGAGAGGATTTTGGAAGATTTTTTATGTTGTCTTATCTGTTAGGTAGTAAGCATCGTTTCAGTTTTAGGTTGATAGCACTAAACATTCCAACTAATTGTTGTCATTACAACTGAAGAGGTGGCCTTTGAAACTGAAAAGTAGGACAAGACCAAATTTTGTGAGTTAAAATGATAAGTGTAGCTGATCTTGGATGTGATCAGTAATAGAGAACTAACTTAAGGAGGCGCAGCACTGCAATACTAGTTTCTTCTGGGTAAGATAAGAATAATTTTTCCTGTTCCAAAGGCTGCTTCGTTAACTGAGGTAAAATATAAAAATGTTGGACAAAATTTTTAGCTTTAGAGATTAGTAGAAGGGGACCTATCTAAGGAAATTAAGAAAAGAAAGGTTTACTATTAGTAGGAGTGATGGAGAGAATGAACTCAAAAGTCATATTCCATTTTGATCACTGACATTATTGAAGCGGTGATATTTTGAAATAAAAATAGAAGAATGGCTATGGAAAAATACTATCTGACTTTGTCATGCACTATTTGATTTGTTTGCTTACAGACAAATTGGTTTTTATATGTGTAAATGATATATTCTTTATGGTGAGAATTGAACTCTAAAAAAGCAATAATCGTGTTTTATTTGCTTTGAACCTTTGGCTTTATTCTTGTAATTTATAATAAGAAGAAATTATTTCACTTCTTAAAAGCTATCATTATTATTTTCTCTTTTTATACTTTTAAGTAAATATTTTAATTCAGTCCGGCAACAGGAGATCTGCTGTACTACTGAATGTAAATAAGCTCTTCCATGCTTGTCATCTTACACTGATAGTATCGTAAGACAAGTAATGACAGATTAAGACCTGCCTAGCAGAGGGAAAACTAAATTACAAGACTTTTATTAAGGCATAAATAAACCTATTAACTCTTATCTGGAATACCAATTAGTGGAAGGAGCACTGACAATTTTATTTATCAACATTAAACACAATTATTAATTACAGACCTGACGAATCTAGCAGTAAGCAGGACATGTTGGGTGTGCTGGGGCCTTAAGTCCATTATATGAGAAGGATGATTACCAAAATCCTGTGGGGAAATAAGTAATTGTAGCTGTAAAATTTTAATTGCCTTGGAATAAGGTAAATTATATTCTCTTGTCTCAGAATATAAATACTATGGCATTAAGGTACCAAGGCTCACTAATTTTGAACAGCAAATGATTTAGACATCTATGGAGGGCAGGGAAGAGGATTCAGAAATTTGCATGGTAAATATTGTGATGAAGTGATATACCATGTGCTACAACACCTGATATATTTGACCTGGTTTGCATTTTGCTTGCATCAATCTTACATTTTTTATAAATCACACAATTTAAACATGCAAGAAAGACTTAAGAGTGTGTAGAGTTGGAGGAGAACATTAAAAAAGGTACAGAAAATAGTTATTTGTAAAACAAATCCTATTCTTTTTGGTCCTATCCAGTCTTACCCTTTCTATCCAAATACTGATAGAAGTAGACTGTTTACTGCTAAACACAGAATTTGTGCTAAAGTTGCTCTGATACATTGCCTCTCCTCAGTCTTCCGTTATCTGAGGCAAATTTCCTGCTGATAGATGCTATTTGTTGTTACTTGTTTTTCTTCTGTAAAAAATAAGACTTATAACCTCTTTGATGTTTTGTTGTTATTTCCTAAAGATTCGAAGTCTTCTCTTTCTGGACACTTTCTTGTAACTGCAGCCAGGAACTCCTTTTCAAAACTTATGGACAGGCTTAATGTAATAATGGAGACTGTTCCATTAGATAGCAGCAGGAGTGTTACTTACATGGAGAAAAACTCCTTGATAAAGAGGCTGGCTCATGGACTCCATAAAATAAATGCACAAACCCTGGAAGCTGGATTGAATGACAGACTACCCATTATGGTATGCATGCTTGTAGCGCTACTTCATGTAAACAGTATGTTCACAGCATAAGTGTTATGGTGAAACTCTCTTCATAGCACCATTAATTTTGTTTCAGACATATGAGTCATTTACACTGAAGTCAGCTATATAGGGGGATCAGAATTTGATTTGCAACACCCTAAAACATCATGCCCTGAATAGATCTTTTCTTGTAAAGCCTAAGAATTTTAATAAGGGATTTGATATACACAAGAAAAAGTTGAAGTTCGATCAAAATTATATTTGATTTATAGGAATAGACTTGCTTTTCAGCTACTAAATGTTGAGGTTCTTGTTTTTCTGATAAAGGTTATCTTCCACTGAAGATAACCTTCTCCCCTCTTATAAAATTTAAAGGTTAAGGACTCTCTTTCAGAATCTGTCTTTCATTGTGAGTCTTTCACGAAAACAAGATACTTTCCTGAAAACAAAATTTTCAATAACCCTCAGGTAGGTGAAATGGGCTCATGTTTTTGCACTATTGCTTCTTCTAGAGGTGGAGGACAAGATGATAGTTTTGCATAATTTTCTTGGATATTAACTGTTATTGATTTTATAAATAATGTATGAATATAAAATGGCACACTTGTATAGCACATGAAATTCTTTCCATTTACCAACAGAAGAGCATAGCATCCTTGCAGAAGCAAATATTTGAATTTACACAAAGACTTCATACAGTAGAGGTGGAACGCCGCTCACTGCGCCTACAACTTGCAGAAGTCAAGTGGAATTTCAGTAAGATGAAAAAAGAGGCTGACGAAGCCCAGAGCCTGAAAGAGCAATTGAATTTGTTTAAGCAATCTGTAAGTATATTTGATTTTGAGGAGACTGCTTACAAGAGAGACCTCCCTTTTATACATTTTTTTTAATTTGTATTCTTTTGATAAACAAGTATGAAGCCTATCTACTATTAACAGATTTTTCCAGAAAACTTTTCTTGTAAATGTCATTAAACAATAAGCTAAATGTATTTAGAAGTATTTTCTATCCACAGGAGTTTTGCTTTGGTTTGCAGAATAAGGTGATTTATGTGAATTACACATTTAGATTTCATCAGTTCAGGTTTTGTTCCATATGTTGAAAATCTTGATGTTATTTGTATGCCCTAAAAGGATTTCTAGATTTCACATCAAAAGAGTAAATTTGACTAGAATGAGGATACTAAATAACCAAGACAGCCAGCCCACTTCCACTAAGTGCAGATTGTGCCTCACCAGTATGATAACCTTGGATTGCTGGAATGACAGTGTTGGAAGGCAAAGCAAAGGAACTGATGTTGTCTACCTCCACTTGTGTAAGACCTCTGTTGTGCTACCCTACATTCTTCTCTCTGAGCCGACAAGATAGACATTTGAAGGCTGGACTGTTTGGTGGATAAGGAGTTGGTTGGATGGTCACAGTCAGAGAGTTCTAGTCAATTCATCTATTTCTGGGGGGTGACCAGTGATGTCTGCCAGGGATCTGTCTTGACATCCATGCTCTTTGGACATCTTTATCAATGACCTAGACAGTGTCGTCAAGTATACCCTCAGCAAGAACTCTCTGAGAGCAGCACCGTAGAGAAGGACTTAGGAGTTCTGGTGAACAGAAATTGGGATATTAAGCAGCATTGTGCACTTGCAGCCTGGAAGACCAACTGTATCCTGGGCTGCATCAGAGGAGGGGTGGCCAGTGTAGCAAGAGAGATTACTGTCCCCCTTTACTGTGCCCTCATGAGGCCCCATCTGGAGTAGACGTGGTGTCTAGGCTTCGGGTTCCCAGCACTAGAAGCATGTGGAGCAGTTGGAAAGCGTCAGAAGAGGACCATGAAGATGATCAGATGGCTGGAGCAGCTCTCCTGTGAAGAAAGTTTGAGGGAGTTGAGCATGTTTGGAGAAGAGAAGACTCTTGGGATACCGGATAGTGGCCTTCCAGTTCTTGAAGGGAACTTGAAGCAGGAGGGCAGTCTAGCTTTTCACACAGTCTCATAGTAGTAAGGCAAGGGGTAATAATTTTGAACTAAAAGAGGGGAGAAGTAGGTTAGAAGTTACTCAATGGATTGGTAAGGGAACAGGTTATCCAGAGAAGCTGTGGATGCTCCATCCCTGGGGGTGTTCAAGGATATGCTGGCCCTGGGAACTTGATCTAGTAGGTGGCAAACCCATGGCAGGGTGATTGGATCCCTTCCTACGTAAGCTATACTATGATTCTATGATTAGTGAATATTAAGGAAGAATATTACTGTATGTTTGAGTATGAGTTGTATTGTGAGCTAGTTAGTGCAAACTTCAGTGTTTCCCTGGAGAAGTAAGTTTGTAGGAAGGAAAAATTAAAAAGGCTTCTACGCTTTGAAGAGCGTCTATGCAACAAATTCCTCTGACTCTTTGAAACAGCTGGAGGATTTTCCTAAGCAGTACATGTCTACTAGCTTCTACTGTCTGTCTAGAAAGTGAAGAAATGAGAAAAAGATTCCTTAAGCACTTAAAGCCATTATATAAAAAGTAATGGGAATGTTCTGTAAGGAATTACTCTTCTTAGATCCTCACTACCCTGGAACTTGAATTCTCTGTCCCCAGTGTGTCCTTCTGTAGATTGTTGCTGTGCTCCTCATCATCCTCATTAATCTGTGCCTTCAGTCCTTATTTCAGGGAGAAATACTGGAAGTTAACTGGATAGCTTTCTTCCTGTGCTTACTCCTCTATTGCTTGAATTCAAAATTGATCTCATGTTCTAGAAGTTTGAGAGAGATGGATAAGTGTCCCTGTATATACTTTACAGGTGCCCTGAGTACAGCAAAAATAGTCATGTCTCAGAATGAGCAGCATTAGCTGTAGCTGTGCCCGAAGTTGACCTTGAGGCCTAGTTGGTAGACCTGTTGGTGTAACCCAATCAAAACACTTCCGAACAGAAAATATTTAATAGATGATTTCACTTCTTGTTCTTAGGAAGTAAAAATATTTTTTTTTTATTTAAACGAATAAGGCTATCTAATCATTTTCAGTTTTGCTCTTCATGGGTTTATCCCCTTTTACAGTTCTGGGTCACATAAATGAGATTATCACATTTTACCTTACATTTAGATATAGATGCTTTATTTCTTTCTTCTGAGCCATATTGAGCAGAGGAGAAATGATCCAGGGAGGCATTTACAAGGGCTAGTATGGAGCACACTGAAATACCTGATGTTGGTCTGCGTTATTTCCTTTTTAATACTGATTTTTTTACAACCTATGTTAATTTGGATAAAATAATTAATGCATACTGTTTACAATACCCTGAATACTTTTTTTCAATAAAAAATAGCAAATACAATTACCTACTGTTTAGTACTTCATGATCTGCCTTCATGTTTAAAAACCAAAGTGTTCATCTTGAGCATGCTCTTATTTTAGAATTTTATATGCTACCAAATAGAATCCTAGAAATCAAGCATGTAAACAAATGAATATAGTTATACAATCAAACACAGTTTATTTCCCTTATCAGAAATTGATCGCTCACGAGAGGTTTGAAAGTGCATGTGAAGAATTAAATAATGCATTACATCGGGAGCATCAGGCACAAGTGCTGTTGAATGAACAGGCCCAGCAACTACAGGAGTTAAATAATAAACTAGAATTGCGCTCCAGTGAAGAGGCAGATAAAAACCAAGTCTTAAGTGAAACTGTAAAGGTAAGATGATTATTCTTACAAAACAGACATGTGAAGTATACTTTTTTGTGAATAAGCAAAATCTTTCTTTTCATGAAATGTTGGGAGTAGTTTAATTCATACTGCTCAATCTGTTGAGTTCTGTAGTACTCAGAAAAGACTTTCAAGATGAAATGTTAAGGTATAATTTTCCTCTTCTGTTTTTGGGAGTGGCCATTGTACAGCAGAGTCAATAATCTGTGAAGTATTTTGAGCTGACATTATAGGTAAGTGATGGGAGTTTTAGCTATCATGAGGTGTTTGCAGGCTAAAGGAAAAGGAGGAAATAAATAAGTTTCTTTTATGGAGATCATTAGAATATTTTGAAATCTTGATTAATTGTTACCTGAATATAATCCTAGTGCAAGTAATATGTTTGCCAAGTTGTTAGGTGAGAGTAGAGAAAGAGGTCCTTTTTTAATCAGAAATTAAATTTTCCCTGGTGTAGGGAACCTACTTTGGCAGGGGGGTTGGACTCGATGATCTCCTGAGGTCCCTTCCAACCCCTGTGATTCTATGACTCTATGATTCCCCAGTCATAATGAGTAGTGAAGAAAAAGAACTCATTATCAGCAACTTCGATAACAAATAAAGGAGCAGAGATGTACTAGGAGCTTTAAAATGAGATTGATAACATGGAGACAGCAGAAACATTGCTTTGACTGTCTAATAATGTGTCGTGATCTTAGCTCTGCAGCTTTTATTTATTTTATATTTAAAGCAAACTTTACTGCTTCTGTCTCTTCTTCAGCACTACTATTATTTTTTCACCTCCTGGTGTTTTTCTGTTTCTTCTGTTGAGAGAAAAGACTACTTCACTAGTATTTGGAGAAATTAAATAATTTACAGTTCTGAGGGAGATTTAGAGAGGAAGTGATAAGAAAAGTCAAGAGGCAGAATAAGAACCTAAATGATGCAAACTGCAAACCTAGTATAAATGTCAGAAAACATTGTTGAAAATACAACAGTGAAAATGGATCTCAAGGATGATGGTAGCGAAGTGCTACAGTTTGAAATATTGTACAGTGGAGAACACTGAAGGATATTGTTAAATTTAGTAAGGAGTGTTTTCATTAGAAGTATTATTTACTGTATGAACTGTATCTCACTGAGGGAGAAAGATAATGCAATTCCAATTTAATAGTTGGTTTTTATGTTTTTCTTCTCGTGTCACTAGCTGTGAATGTTACATTTCTATGTGAGTGTAAGTTAAAATTGACTAAGTTAGTTTGCTAGTGCTACTGCTTTTATTTGTTTATTTGGGATAAAACGAAGTATCTATAATCCATTACGCTTGTTTGATTCATTTGGAAATTTTTGATATTTTTTTTTAATGTAAATGGATATTAGTACATTGAGAAGAGAAAGAGTTAATGAAATCTAGAACATATATTTTTTGAGATGGTCCTGAAGTGCATTGCATTTCTGCAACCCCTAATAGTCATTGGCTACTAGAACAGTGTGCTTTAGTGTAAAATGCTTGATTATAACTTACTGAAGCTTGTGAAGATACAGTAGCTATTAGCCTAGGTGTTGTGATAGGATAAAGGCTACAAAAGCAGAACAAAATAAGCTTTAAAGCTACAACTTCTACCACTTTCAGTTATATTAATTTGTTTTTACTCTTTAGTTCTCTCAGTTCTTTCCATGGATGAGTTGGAATGAAACATAGTTGAAAACTTGTTGCTGTATACTTGCCCATGATAACTGCAGCAAATAAAGTAAATCTGTTATTAATTTCTGTTTTTGAATATTGGAAGGTTGATTGGTATCCTAGAATTGTAGGGGCTGGAAGGGGTTTCTTGAGATCATCTAGCTCTCCTCTGCTAAAGCAGACTCCCTCCAGTAGATTATACAGGAAGGCATCCAAGTTGATTTTGAATTTCTCCAGAGAAGGAGACTCCACAACCTCTCTGAGTATCTTGTTACATTGCTCTGTCACTCCCAGAATAGTTTTTCCTTGTGTTGGTATGGAACTTCTTATATTCAAGTTCTGTCCACTGCCCCTTGTCCTGTCACAGTACTGCTAAAAAGAGTGGCCTCATCCACTTCCACCTATTAAGTATCAATAAACATGAATAAGATATTCCCTCAGCCTTCTCTTCTCCAGGCTGAACAGTCACAACTCTCTCAGCCTTTTCTTATACCGAAGATTTTCCAGGTTCCTAATCTCTGTGGCTCTCTGCTGAACTTTGTTTAGAAATGACCTGTCTTTTGTGAACTGAAGAGCCTGGAACTGATCAAAGTACTCTGGATGTAGCCTCACCAGGGCAGAGTAGAGAGTGAGAATAACCTCCCTTAACCATCTGTCCATGCTCTTTATAAAACACCCCAGGGTATCATTGGCCTTCCTGGCCACAAGGGCACAATGCTGGCTCTTGGCCATCCTGTTGTCCAACAAGACATCTATGTCCTTCTCCGTAGATCTTCTCTCCAACAGGTCAGCCCCTAACCTGTACTGACTCAGGCAGTTTTTCCTCCCCGTGTCTAGGACTCTACATTTTTCCTTGTTGAAATCAGGTTCCTTTCTGCCCTGCTCACCAGTCTGTCCTGGTCTTGCTGAATAGCAGCACTGCCTTCTGGTATGTCAGTCACTCCTCCAAGCTTTGTGTCATCAGCAAACTTGCTGAGGATGAACTCTATCCCTTAAGTCAGGTCACTGATGGAGATGTTGAACAAGACTGGACCTAGTACTAATCGTTGGGAAACACTACTATCAGCAGGCTTCCAAATGGAATCTGCACTGCTGATTACAACTTTCACTGCCACTCAGCCAGTTCTCAGTCCGCCTCACTGTTCGCTCATCTGAGCTATGCTTCCTAAGCTTACCTTTGAGATTGTTATGGGAACTTCCTTTTATTCCACTTGCTTTGAGATGATATCCAGAATAAGTTGTTCTAAGGGACAGAGGTGAGGCTGAATGGCCTATAGTTTCCCAGGTCCTCCTTCTCGCCCTTTTTGAAGTTTGGAGTGACGCTTGCTTTCCTCCAGTCCTCAGGCACCTCTCCTGTTCTCTGTGACATTTCAAAGATGATAACGAGTGGTTTGACAATCACTTCTGGCAGCTCCATTAGCACTCATGGATGCATCCTCTTGAGGCACATGGATTTGTGTGCAGCAAGTTTGCCAGATTAGATCCTCTACCACTAAGTGGAAATGTTCCACTCTCTTACCACCAGGGTCTAGGATTTTTGAGGGGCAGTCTTAGCATTAAAGACTGAAGAAAAGAAAGCATTCAGTAATTCCCCCATAGTGTCCTTGTTACCAGGGACGTTATCTACCTCATTCCTCAGGTCTGTATTGCGCCAAGTCTTCTTTTTGCTCTTGACATAGGTAGATAAGTCTTTCTTGTTGTCCTTGACTTTCCTTGCTGGATTTAATTCCAAGTATGCCTTAGCCTTCCTCACTGCATCCCTGCATGCCTTCACAGTGTTTCTGTATTCCTCACATGTGACCAGACTCCCTTTTTCCATTCCTTGGAAGACTTTCTTTGTCCATTTGTGTTTTTCCATGAGCTCATTTCTTATCCATGTGGGTCTTCTGCTACCTTCACTTGGTTTCATTTCACTTGTGTTCAAAAGAAGTGGTGCTTGAATGTCGACTCTCTTGGATCCTCTTACCTTCCAGTGCTATAACCTGCTGGATACCTTCAGGAAGGTCCTGAAAGAGATCAAAGTTGGCACTCTTAAAGCCACGGTCTTACTACTTACTGCCTTGTTTCTTTTGTGTAAGGTCTTGAACTCTGTGATCTCATGGTCACTGAATCCATGACTGCCCCTTCACATTCCTATCTAGTCCTCCTTGTCAGTAAGAGCAAGATCCAGTAGCACACCTCTCACTATTGGCTCCTCCACCACCTGGCTCAGAAGATTATCATCCATGCAGTGCAGGAACCTCCTGGACTATGTCAGCCTACCAGTGTTGCTTTTCCAGCAAATACCGGCATGATTGAAGTCCCTCATAAGAACAAGGTCCTGTGATCGTGAGGCTACTTTCAGCCGTCTGTCAGAGATGTCATCAACTTCCTCTTCCTGAATAGATGGCTGTAGTAAACACCCAGAACAGCATCACCCTTTTTAGTCTGCTCCTTAATTCTTACCCTTGAGCTCTCCACTCATTCATCATTCACTCCTCGGCGTAGCTTGGTACATTCTACTTGCACTCTCACAAAAAGAGCAACTCCATCACCATGGCTTGTTGATTTGTCTTTCCTAAAAGGTACTTGCTGTCCATGACAGCATTCCAGTTATGCAAGCAGTCCTGCCATATCTGTGTGACCTCAATGAGACCATGATCCTATGCGCACACACAGATCTCTAATTCTTCCTGTTTATTCACCATTCTGTGTGCACTGTTACACAGGTACTTTGGAGAATAAGTCTCTTAATTCATTCATAATCCCTAACCTAGTTAGCATAAAATTGTACTTTGGTTGTAAGAACCTGTACCTCTAGCTGTATCAAAAAAGGAAATGAGCAGTTATAGTAGCATAGCAATAAAAATTCATAATGTAGTTTTTCTTGACCTCTTATTGTGAATAGATGATTTTATAATGCATACTTCCTAAATAATCTCCCATTCAATTTTTAATCATTGTTTTTTATAGTCTCTTTGTTAACTCAAAAATGAGTTTTAAACCTATGCTGTATATAGACCTCTTAAATTCAAATTCGAGTCTAATACGAACTATGAACACTTACCAAGGGATAAAAACAGTTCTTTTTATTTTGCCTTTTTTTAGTTTAATCCCAGGAGGCTGCTAAGTCCTATGCAGCAACTGTCTCACTCCTCTGTAGCAAAGGGAAAAGACTTGGAAGGGCAAAAGTGTGATAATTCGTGAATTAAGATAAAGTCAGCTTAATGAACAGCAGCAGCTATGCATAAAAGTGAGGAATTCATTCTCATTGGCAGGCAGATGCTCAGTCATTTCTAGGAAAGCAGCCTCCATCAGACGTAATTGGTTACCTACAAACATCAAAACTTGACATGTCCCCTCCTACTTTCCTTCTGTTTATTTGCTGAGCATATCGTCTTTTCAGTCAGCTATGCTGATCCTGTCTTCTCCCAACTTCTTGAGCAGCATTGTGTTCCTTTCTGGCAGAGCAGTGTGAGAAGCAGGAGTCTGACTGTGCAAGCAGTTCTCAGCAACAGAAAAACCATTAGTGTGTAACGAAACTTTTCTTGTCACAAATCCAGACTATATCATTATACAAGCTACAATGAAGAAAATAAACTATAGCCTGACCCAAACCAAGACAGAGCAGTACCATGCTGTTTGTTTCATCTTGTCTTTGCTGCTTAATTTAAGAAAATGTCTATAAGCATTTTATCACTGTTTACCACAGCCCCACTTTCTTCGTGGTTTTATTCATGACTGGCAGAAACAATCTCTGCCTCTGCCCTGATGTTTTAACTGGCAGACCTCTTCTCTTGGCTAATATGTAATTTTTAGACTTAAAATAGATTTCTGTAGCTCTTATTCTACAGTACAGAGGAATGATTTTATCTCTACTAATGAGAGCTTATAAAATTGGTCCTGTAAAACTTAGCAATTGTAAATTGTAAAAGCTGACAATTTAAATTCTTTTATAGTGCAGAATTATAGAAAACGCTGGTTCTGCTCTGAAAAAATGTGATAGCAAACTATGCTTTCTTATATGATATATGAAATAATCATCAGTTTAGACAAAGCACATACAAAAATTTGTAGCCTTGAAGTTTTAATTCATAGTTTATAAAGCAGTAAAAAAGGAAAAAATGAAATATTTGACACTTCTCCATTTCATACCTTATTATGAAATTTATCCACACTTCAGTAACAATCAGTAATGAAATATTTTGGTATTCATATACTTTCATGAAGTAGTCTTATTAAAGGAGTAATGCTTAATTTCTTAGCTTTATCGGTTCAGATTTTAATCCTGTATATTTTTATCTTCTTAATGGCATATACCATAGAGACATCTGAGATAGCCAATTACATTTCAAGGTCAGCTGGAACTAAATAACTCTCTTACACCACTTCTTTTTTTTTTTTAGGTGAACTAAATTGCTAGCTCCAATTCCCCCTTCTTTCAAGACAGACTTTTAAAAAATGCTAAATAGGCATCTAAAACAGGCATAGTTTTTTACTCCATATACAAGCATGTCTTAGGTCCAGTAAAATTGTTTTTCTCCCTGTTGATAGTCATTGTTTTTGTATTTAGACATTAGTGCAGGTAATAAAACCCATGAAATATTAAGCTTTAATTTATAGAACATCTTGTAGATTCTTAATTAATAACTCTGTGTGTATTTAAGGTTGCAAGTGCAGTATATATTAAATCATGTACCTTGCAACTGATCTACCTTCAAACTGAACTGCATGTTTTAGAAGAAGATTCTACCCTGGCTGAATTTTATTTTCATTTACCTTTCTGAATTTAGTGAAGCTGCTGTTGATTCATGATAGCATGAGAAAATGATCTTATCCAAAGACTTTGATATCACCACAGAAGAACATTTTCTGATGGGAAGGTTTGAAGTGGTTTTTTTTAGTAGATATTTCATTTAAATCATTTTAACCATATTCTGTGTTCAGAGGGTATAGAATCCCTTGCTGAACAGAGTCATCCAGATAAATTAGATTCTGGTGGAGAATGGGATTTCTAGAGTGCTTAGAGTGAATATTTTCTCTGAGCACCCTCTATCATCTAGTCAAACCTGACCAGGTTAACCAGAAGTTCGAGCATATTAGTGAACATATTATGCAGGTCAGGGAGCCCCAGCACAAGAAAGACATGGAATTGTTTGGAGTGGATCCAAAGGAGGACACAAAGATGGATATTCAGAGGGCTGGAGCACCTCTCCCATGAAGAAAGGCTGAGAGCCTGGAGAAGACTGTGAAAAGACCTCACTGCAGCATTCCAGTACTTCAGGAGAGCTTATAAACAAGATAGAGAGATACTTTTTCCAAAGGCAGACAAATAGTCATGAGTAAAGGGGAAATTGTTTAAAAGAGGGGGATATTTGGGTTAGGTGTGAGGAGGAAGTTTTTTACTCAGAGCATGGTGAGGCACATGCTGCCCAGAGAAGCTGTGGATGCTCCATACCTGGAGGTGTTCAGGTCTGAATTGGATGGGACCCTGGGCAGCCTGATTGGTGAGTGGCAGCCCTTCCAATGGCAGGGTTGTTGGAACTGGGAGATCTTTAAAAGTCTTTCCCAACCCTAATCATCCTGTCATAACCCACATTCCTCTCGAATGCTGGCAAGCGCAGGGAATCAGTTACCTCACTAGGAAGCCTGTTCTCATATTTGAACACCATTGTCGTAAAGAACACCCAATCTGACACTCCGCTGGTGCAGCTCTATGCTGTTACCATCCTGCCACCATTTCCCAGAGCAGAGCCTGGCTCTTCCTTCTCCTTCCAGGAGCTACACCAGAGCAGTGAGATTGCCTCTTAGCCTCCTCTTCTCCAGACTGAGTCACCCGAATACACTCAGCCTCCCCTCACTGGACCTGCTTTCCTGCCCTGGTACCAGCTTTGGTACCCTCCTCTGGAGGTTTTCAAGGAGCGTAACATCTTTTTTTATATCATGGAGAGCAGAAATGCACACAATATTAAAGTTGAGTCTGCACCAACACTGGATATAGCATGTGACCAGCTGGTTGTGCTATATCTAATGCACCCCAAAATTAGGTTTGCTGCTGGCTGTTGCTGAGCCTGCTGTTATGAACACTCTCAGACCCTTTCTGCTGAGCTACTCTTGAACCACTCATCTCTCAGTCTGTCTGTCTGGCACTACTCCATCCCAGGTGCAGAACTTGGCATTTTCCTTCCTTGAACTTCATGCCATTGTTGATCACCCAGTGTTATGATCTATCTACATCAATCTGCAAGGCCTCTTGTCCTGTCAGGGTGTCAACAGCACCTCCCATTTTAGTGTAATCTGCAAAATTGCTGAGGATGCATTTCATACCTCCATTCAGATCATTAACAAAAATAACAAACAAGTCCTAGAACTGAGCCCTGAGGAACACTGCTAATGCTTGTCAGCCAGCCCATTCACTACAACCCTTTGAGCTCTACTGTTGAGCAAGTTCATCACCCAGCATAACTGTAACCTATCCATGTTACAGTTGGAAAATTTGACCAGGAGGGGTGCCATGAAGAACAGTATTAAAGGCCTTTCTGGAATTCAGAAAGGTTATGTCTGCTTCCTTTCCTTCATCCACCGAGTGGATGACCTTCTTGTAGAAGGAGGTCAAATTACTAGGACTGCTTTCCTTGACAGCAGGACAGGAATGGCACAAACGTGCATCAGGGGAGAATCAGATGAAACCATGTTGACTGTGCCTGATAAAAGCTTTGTTCTTTCAATGCTTTTCAGTATCCCCCAGGATAATGTTCTCCATAACTTTTTGCAGAACTGGGCTCGTACTAGCAGACCTGTAGTTTTCCAGTTCTTCTCTCAAGTTCGTTCTGCAGCTTAATATAACTTTGGCTAGCTTTTAGTCAACAGGGCATCCCCAGACTCCCAAGACTTTTGGTAAATTGTTGAGAAGGGACTGGCTAACTCTTTCAGCACTCTCAGTCATAGAATGTCTTGGGTTGGAAGGAACCTCAAGGATCATTAGGTTTCTACCACACCGCCAGAGACTACTAAATCAGATTGCCCAGGGCTCCATTCAATCTGGCCTTAAACACCTCCAGGTTCAGTACATCCACAACCTCTTGGGCAACTTGTTCTACCACCTCACCACTCAGTAAAGAACTTCTCTCATAATATAACATAATATTGATTATATTATATTGTTATATTACATTATTATATTATTATAATATATTATTATATATTATATTATTATATAGATTTGACATATAATCAAATCTCCCTTCCTTTAATTTAAAACCATTTCCCTTGTTCTGTTATTATCTACTTGTGTACAAAGGTTGGTTTCCCTCATGTGTATAAACTCCCTTTAAATATCCCATCTGCTCTGGTGCTGATACTGCTGTTCCCTTGCAATTTTGGTTACCACATATGAAAAGTCACTGCTCCTCAAGTCAAGGTCTTCCATCTCCGAGGTCCAGGTAGACCAAGATCTACTGTTACAGTTAAATACTGGAGTGAAAGGCATTAAATGCCATTCCCTCTTCTTCCTTCTTTCTTGCTGGTTGACATCTACTTCAAGTATCAGTCCAGTCTCTTCCTTTGTCCTTCTGTTGCTCTTGACGTGCTTGAAGAAGCCTTTTTTTGTTGTCTGACACAACACTGGCCAGTGTCAACTCAAGCTTTACTTGTTTTCTCCCTGCAGATGTGAACCACGGCTCTAGTCCAAGTGATCTTCTTGCTTTTCAAATATGAGCTGCAGAGATTACAGTCACTGTAAAAAGAGTCATTGCTTTTTGATGGTTTTTTTTTATTTTTTTATTTTTTTAACTTGTCTGTTGTCTTAATTTTAAAAGCTGTTAGGGTTTGGCTGCACTTACAGGTACTTTAGATTCCTAGAAAGTTGTTTCTTTATCAAGAAAGCATATTCCTATGCCTTGTTATTCTTTAAAGAAAACAGTGATTATTAGTATCTAGCTTACTGGAAACTCTGTATTAATCAAATTAATATGTTGAAGACAAGCGAGCTCTGTTCTGAATGGATTGGAAACTAAAACTCATAATTCATTAATTATTTTTTTTTCAGTTTAACACTGTGTTCTGAGCATTAAATAATTTATAAGGTAGCTAGGAGTAGATTAGCATTGCCATCTGCCCTGTTCTTCTAGTCAAAAGAGATCGTTTGTTTTCTTATTATAACAAATTACAGGTTAAACAGCTTTGTCATGTATTTCAATTTTCATTAACACTCTGTAAAATACATGAGCCTACTAATTCCCCATCTCCATTACATAACTTCCACTGCTGATAACTTCTAGGATAAATAGTCTTCAAAGAGTTAGGTCATCTGACATTCTGCCCTAGAGCTGGTCCTTTGTGCTTTCTAGTTTGGAAATTTTCCTTCACTGTACATGGAACTCAGGAATGTGAGAACTCTTCCCAGGCATCTTCCTAGTAGCCATTTTCTTTACGTAGCAAGTGAGTCAAATAGAGAGCGTCTTGTTCCAAATGGAACCTGAGAGCTTCCCTTCACAGAAGGAAAGTGATGTGAACTGTATTGAGGTCTACAGTCTGTTTTTTGGTCTACACTTCCAATAAGTCTGGTAGAATGTTTATTCATGTTTCTTCTCTGGTTAGCCTGTAACGTTCCAGCTCCAAGGACTGCTCTGTTATTTTTCCGTTTTGGGAATCACTTCATTATGAATATTGATCCCTTGCATTTCCTCACTGAACTGACTTTACTTTCTTCTACATCTAGAGCGTTTGTCAGTGTTGTCTGGGGGATTGACTTTGGAAAAGTGTCATGCTTGCTCTGTAGTTGTCAGTGAAGTCACTGAGCAAGTAAGAATTTGGCAGACTGCCTTAACTTTTCTGAATTAAGCTGTATGAGAATTAAGATTTCTGTAACTGTTGAGCAGAATAGGAGAAAGAATAAAGTTTGGAGTGATGAGGTAGTATGTGTGTAACCAAACATGAAGTTCAGTACAACAGTTAAAAATTTGTGTTTGAGTTAAACATAATTCAGTTAGAAGTTTTATTTTGTGAGGATACTGACACTACCATTTCATTATGGTTTTATTTTTCTGCAGTTCCCCTTTTGTCCAGTTTTGTGAGTTGAACATACCAGAAATAATTTGTTGTAATTAGAGGAATTTCAAGACTTCATGTTGCAATTTGAATGCTTATTTCATATAAAATGAATTCTATGTTTGTTATTTTTTAAATTGTTCTATTTTAAAATGATGTGTTGGTCAGCATTGAGAAAATTACTGAGGCAAATTCTGACAAATTCTGTGCTACCTCAAAAGAAAATAATCTCCAAAATTACATCTATTTTACAACGAGAGGAGTGAAAAGAATTGTTAGTTTGTGACGTTTACGATAAATCTAATCAGGTGTAAAGATTATTTATCTATTAAAGAAAAGGGCATATCTGTGTCATATTTTGGTTTTTGGTGTGTCAGAGTTTTAAAGATAACAGGTGGCTGTTCTCAGCACTGTGACAATTACTGTGTAATGTAGACACTGAAAAAGAACTCTGAAATAAATCATGATTACTAATGATCACTTAGTTAATTTTTAAGGAGCTAATAAAGACTGGGAGTTAATTTCCAACTAAGAATAGGTTTTCCTTCTATAGAAAGGAAAACAGTATTTTTTGTTGTCTAATTTGATATTTGATATTCAACAGTCATTTTACTAATCATAAACTTGGGTCCCCTTCCAGTAAAGCAAGGGATCAAGACAAATAGAATTGTGCCTAGGAGTAATGCAACTAATGTGGAGACAGGGACTACAAACAAAATGTTTGCAAGTTATTTGCGAACAGATGGCTGGGACCTTTCGTTTTTTGGGGTCAAACTTCTCACTGAGTGCTGCACAGTGAAAATCTAGAATGCAGAATTTATATATTTACATGTAGTAGTGTTGCTTATTTCAGAAAGTACTATGTCTTCAGTTCTGTTTGCTACACTGTTACTTAGAAAAAAATAATTCTGACATTCTGTCAAATCTTAAATAAAAAAGATCAAACGACTCCGAACTTTAAGGAAGTAATTGCATGAAGCTGAGTATTTTAAAATGTTTTAAAAGTAACTTCCTGCATTTTCCAAGTATTCCATCTGCAGGAACTATTTTCCTTCCTTCAGGGTAGGGAAAATAAATGGAATAATTCAGGATCTAAAGGCTTAATGGTTTTATCGCTGCATTGCAATTATACTAATAAACACCTCTGTCCATGACCTTGGAATTTATAGTGCAGTAAGAAAGATTTATTGACATGTAGTTTGGAAGAAAAATGAGATTATTACATAATTATAGCTTGTGGTTATTAAGTGTATGTACCTACATACCACTTATCCCTGTTATTTCAAGACCTTCAACAGTTTTTCAGCATTCATAGAAGAATAAAGAAAGGCTTCTTAAAATCCAGTTCCTGGGAGATCTCTGTTATTTTATTGGCTCAACTACCGAGTAACTTTGTTATCTTGGGATGTACAAAGGAAATCAATACATCTTTAAAATAGTACTTGATATATATATATATATATATTTATGTTCTAAACCTAATTTTTGCAAGTCATTTATATATCAATGTGTATTACTTCCTGCTGCACAGGTGCTTGACATACAAGTCCTTTATACAGAGATTTGCTTCTTATTGCTATTTAACTAGGCTTATTCTTGGATTCTTTTACTTTTTCACCTTAGTCATATTTCCCTTGCTATTTTTGAGAAGATAACTGTAAATTTCTTGGTTTATCTCCTTGTAAAACCATATCAAAGCAGTTTACAATGTATGTTTGTGAAAAGCTTGAAGTTCTTCAACGTCGTCACATGAATCTTATTACTGTCTTAGTTAAGCAATTTTTAAAACTTTCCAGCTAAAGTTAAGACTACCTTATTTTTTTTTTTTAAATCTGTAGACTATAAATTAAGTAGTTAGGTGATTTAAAACTGACAATTTCAGTTTCTCAATTCCAGTGTTATGTTCCGGGCTTTTTCAAGTTAGTAGTTGTACTAGAGTTGCTTTGATAGGTGAGTAAATTTGGAATTTTTTCCAAATTTTGTACCTTTTTGATGTCATTTTATCTTATTTATGAAATATACCAAAAGCAAAGAATGTGACTAGTGATTCAATTTAATAGTTGTAGTGAATTATTGCTGTCAATGTTAGCCATGTCTGCTTCAGGATCTATGAACACCATACTCAGAAAAATGTATTCCTCATTTACAGTTTATGTTCTGTTGGCACTTGGTATGACACAAAGCATATCCAGAGGGAGACACCCGATCAATATGCCCTTATAGCACTTTGATCTTCCTGTTTGTTATTGGGACATAATATATCTTTCATACTTTCTCAGCAGAACAATTTAGAAGTTGCCTTTCATGTTAGTTCCACTTCACTCTGTCTGTTCTTTCTGTGGAGAGGAGTATTGTCCAGTTTTAAATGAAGGAGCAACCTTTTAGAATGAAATGATATATTTGTAAATTCATTCTTATTTTATTGATGTTTAAAGAGTAAAAGGGATACAGTGAATCATAAAAGTATATTTTCCTCCTGCAGATGGTTCATATGGTATGATGTGGTTGGCATAATATTGAAATTAAATATGCATATACTAACAGCATTTGGAGCAGTTTCTGGCAACACATACACTCAGAAACAAATGTGCGGCATGGTCAGAACTCTTCTACTGAAAGAGAATGCAGTGTTTGAATGTAAACTGCTAAATCTGCCTAAGTCTGCCTTGATGTTACTGCTACGTTTTTTTGTTTGTTTCAAGTCAAATCCATTACTTAAAGAGAAAGAAAAGTTCTTACTGATACGATATCAAAATTTCAGCTGATGTAAATCGGTGTACTTGGTGTTGTCAATAAATGCCTAGTGTGATGGCCTACGCTAATATGTCACCATCAGGTGGAATTGGTAGCAGCCTCTTGTAGAAGAAAAAGTAAAATAGTTTAACAGAGACAACATCCAGTGTGTTGAACTTATCACTGTAAGTGTGATTTCCTACTTAGAACTAAACATTAAGTTCTGTTTAGAAGATTTCTTATTATCAACATTTTTGGGATTCCCAATTTTGAACCAATGTCTGAAATGAAGACTGTGGTAGACCTAATGTTCTGTAATACTTGTTTCTTCACACAGGTCTGAAGTAGAATGCTGTGTGATTTTGTCTTTCCCCAGTACCTTCTTAACCTATGTCCACATTCCTACCAATTTCAAATTATATTCCCTTTTAAATAAACAATTGGAATGTAATTGTGATTATTTAAATTGTAGGCAATATTCCTTTGTCACTGATGATTGCTTTGTTAATTTTGTTTCTTCTTGCTCCTAGATTATCTCAAGTAGTTGATGTGATTTAGAAATATTGCAAACAAATTCAAAACCAGAGATCCAATGGAATAATAATTGTTTTTGAGAACCTCAAATATTTTGTTCCTGGACTTGGAAATGTCACTAGTAATAGAAGATTTAATAAGACTGGTAGGACTTACTAGAGAGAGATGGTTGAGACCAGTTTACATGTTCAAGAAGTTGACAGAGTACTTTGTGTCACAACAGATATCCAACTAGGTATTTCTGTGTATGTACATTTGATACAGTAGAATTTTAAAACCATAATAAAGATAAAGGATAAGGGTCATTTGTACCCTGTATCCCAAACTGTGTGGAAATGTGCACAAGTAGCTCATGTTGCGGTTGCTTGTACAAAATAGTGTGCAGTGCTGAAGGGGTGCATGACAGTTTCATATGTAAAGTTACTTACTTATATACAGGGACATGAGAGAAAGTTATGAGAAGTCCTCTTTTACAGAATCAAGTATGTACCATCTTCTAAAAATCTTACATTGTAGGAATGATAAGACATGTTCTATCAGGGTAAAAAGTGTAACAGTAGGACAAAATAGGATTGTCTTTTCTGTGGTACACATGCTTAAGCTTGATATTGCTAAAACAAAGAGAAGTTGCTGCTGCTGCTGCAGGGCTGGATCTAGCAATGGAAAACCATTGCTTTCTTAAAAAAAAAGAAAACAAACAAAAAAAACCAACAAACTAACATTTTATTTACCCAGCTTTCTAGAATGTTAAAAAAAAATAAATAAAAAAAGTAGAAAGTTGTTCAATTTGTGCAAGTGAATCAGTTGCCAGTGGGGAGGCAGTGTGTCAGAGGTGAATGAGGAATGAATGATCATGTAGCCATATCACCAACCAAGTAATTCCAAAAATTCATAGTCACCTAACATCCATTAAAAAAAAAATAAATCACATGGACTTGCATTGCTTAAGCTCAAGCTTTTCTACTGGCGTCTTTGATTAGGCTGTGTTGAGTTGCTATAATCTTGCTCTGCAGCTTTCTACTAACAGTAACATAATCCACTTAGCTCAGAAGACAGAATGAAATTGCGAATTGTCATGTGCATAAATTTTGTTTTGCATATTAGCATTTTCCAAAACGTTGTTTAGAAGTGGAATTTCATTGTTATCTTTGATTGGATTAGGGTATGTCTGGCTAGCCATGTGAATCTTGATATTCAAAAGGTTGTCCCTCATTGGAGATGGTTTTCCAACTTAGATTTTTTTCAAATGCACTACTCTAACAAGCTTAACACATTTTAACACTGATGCTTTTGCTTGCTAGTATGAACAACCCATAAAATCTAGCTCAGTCCCTTCCAATCTGAACCATTCAGTGATTCTATGTATGGCCATTTTGTCTTCTGCAATTTCTTCATATGAAAACTTTTGAAGTTTTATTTAGTTTCAGTTACTTTGAAACTGAGTAACTTCTGAGCGTACACTTCTGGAATAAGTGTCATTATGTGAAATTATTCAGGAATAGCTGTGGTATTTAAATTAATAAGCTCTTTTAATTCATGATAACTTTAATGCATATACAGCTCACTGACTTCAAAAAACATTTTCAGTCATGCTGTGCTAAACATTTTGAGCCAATGTAATTGTAAAATGATCAGAAAAGATACTCTCTTGAGAAATGTCTGCATTCTAGCACAGAAATATTAGACCTTACTTACACTTCTATACAGTATCCATCCTGAGCTATTTCAAGTACTGTGCTTTTGCTAACTTAACCTGCTCAGATGTCTGAGCTGTGCTTCAGTTAGTAAGTGGACTATTGCCTAGACCTACCTAGGTAGTGGCTCTGAGTTTCAGACTGTGAGCACCTACTATGCTACACCTTCATTCCATATCAGACGCCATCTTGTCAAACTTCCCCTCTTCTTCTATCTACCACACAGCAATATAATGTAATGGAATATTGGCAGGAAGGTTCAGCCTCTACTGCCATACCACCAACATCCTCCTCTGATCAGATGGACTAACATAATAAAATAGGAGACATTACTTTCAGAGCAACCTTTGTATTTCTAAGTGTCTTATCTGTTCTTTTTCGTGTATTTTTTTTCATTTGCTACAGACTTTTTTTTCCAAATATTTTAATTAAACAGTGGTTTTGATAGAAATTTCATTTTGATTCGAGCTTCAGCTAGGTTGTTTGAATTAATGTAATTTGGTTTGTATGGCAGTTATGCACACCAAAAAAAACGTCTGACACTGAGCACTGATGTAAGTTTTGTTACATTTGTGCATTTTGTGTTTGGACTTTCCAAAGATCCCAGATTTCTCTAGGTTATCTGTAGACTTTGAGGAGACACAGACTACCCTGAAGATTTTATTTGCCAACAGGCACTGAATTTGCAAGAATGATCAAAAGCAGAGTGATATCCCCCGTATTAGGAAGACCCACTAGGCATCAAGAACAGACTGCCTATTTGCAAAAAAAAAAATTACCCAGAGTGTTCTTGTGTGACTAGAAGCCAAAGAAATAGTGGAGATTGCAATTCCTGTGGCGAACAAAAGATAGACATATAAAAATAGTTCTCATTTTTTTCTTGAAAGGGATATTGTTCTCCAAGAGTCGTAACTATGTAATAATATTTGCTTATAGTGGGTTAAAAAAAAACATGTAGAGTTATTCCTAAGGATGTCTTCTTATCTGTTACAGAACATTCTGATAAAGAAAATAAGATATAGATGACAAACAGTATCATATACTAGTTAGAATAGTGACTGTTTGTATTAGTAGAATGTGTAAAACAAAACAGTGCATTGGAAGAAAGACACTTAGAAACATTTATTTCAAGTCAGTAATGTATGCATCCAGTGCCAGTATAAAGCCAAATTAGGCTAGGTTAAACTTTCTGTTAGAGGCTGGCATATTGATCTTTTACCACGCACTAATATTTGTACCTCTCCAGGCTAGAAATTTTTGTATGCTTCCATCCTTTATTCTGACTTTTATCTTGAGTTACTTCTTACCCTGATCTCTTGGGAAGTTTTTGCAAGATGGAAGTAGACAGTCCTTCCATATTTTTAGTTCTTTCTACTTTTCCTTCTACTTTTCCTTCTACTTTTCTTTCTCTCTTTCTTTCTCTCTTTCTTTCTCTCTTTCTTTCTCTCATTCTCTTTCTCTCTCTNCTCTTTCTCTCCCTCTTTCTCTCCCTCTTTCTCTCTCTCTTTCTCTCTCTCTTTCTCTCTTTCTCTCTCCATCTCTCTCTTTCTCCTCCTTCCTTTCCTCCTATCCTTCTTAAATCCTTTTCTGCTCTTCTTTAACACTTAAGTGTACCAATCCACTCTTGCTTTTTGGTAGCACTGAAAGCTGAACTGTCCCAGATCTCTCTGTCTTTCCTTGTAATGGAGAATCTCCAGTCCATTCATCATTTTTGTGGACTTTCTCTGGAAATTTCATCTCTCTTTTGAGGAGCACAGAACTCCAGGTGTGATCTCGCCAGTGCTGAGAAGAGAGGATCACCATGGGTCTCAGTAGCATTGTCAGCAGCAAGGACCCATCGCTGACTGATGTTCAACTTGGTGACCCCAGCCTGTTCTGGTGCCTGACTCCAGGATAGTTCAGTTTCCTGTGGTACCTTGCTGAACTTCACTGTATTTGTGTCAGCCAATTTCTCCAGTGTATTGAAGTCCCTCTGTGTGGCAACGTGAAACACTGGTGTATCAGTTGTCCTCTCAGTCTTGTGTCTTCTACAGATTTGCTGAAGGTGCACTTTGCACTATCCATGTAATTATTAAGATATTAAACATGACTGTGGTAATCCATGGGGTACACTGCTAATTCCTGACCTCCAAAATCATTCCAATGATCATCATACTCTGAACCCAGACGTTCAGCCATTTTTTGACCCAACTCATTGTCTGTTTGTCCAACCCAAACTGTGTCAGTTTGATTACTGTTTATCCCTAATGTTCAAAAAGCAACGAAAGAACTGAAAGCAGACACAAAACATCACAGACAGAAAAAACCCACCAAAAACATGGGTACTCAAACTTAGCATAGCAATCAGTTTTCTGATCAGCTCTGTTATTTCTGTACATTGTGATAGGAAGATATGTCCTGTAGATGCCAAATCTTTTCCATGGTAGGAAGATTCTTGTACTCCCTTACAGTTTCATTTCTGCATCAGACATTAAATAAGCATTTTGGACTCCAGAAAAGTCATAATGCTTGTGTAGTCATGATGCATTCTGTTAAATGTTTTATATACAAGTGAAAATGGAAAAAATGAGAGGACAAATATTTATTTTTTCAGAGTTCATTGTCAAATGCTATATTCATGCCTTCCTATCAGTACGGCTGTGTTTGTATTTTTTCCCGTGTGCTTTTAACAGCCTACTCTTTCTCACTCACAAAGGGTAAACTCAGTTTTAACTTCTGCATTTGAAAAAGAGATGATTGATTTGCTGTAGAAATGAGAGGTAAAACATGACAGTCAGAAGTTATGCTTTGTATGACTTCTGTTTTATGAAAAATGGAGTAATGGTAAAGTATATTTATACTAGTAGGCAAATGAATGCTGGCTTAACTTTGTGTTCTTTTTTTGTGGACCATTATTTATTATGCATATAGGTCTGTTTTACAAAGGATATTCAATGTACAAGTCTTTAAAAAAATAGTATTTTGTATCTAGATTAAAAAAAAACATATTAAATTTTATTTTGAAGAGAAAATCTTTCGTTTCACAAATCAGTTCATAACATGTATACTGGAGTATATTTTCATATCTTGTAGTGCTGTGTTGTGTCTGCGCAATTTAAATCTAATATACTTAACATTTTGTCTTGGAAAATATGCTCACTGTAAATATGTCACATAAACATTGCATGAATTTAAGCTGTATGGCTGTTATCATTCCAATGGAAAAATTGTCCATCTGTTAACTCTGGAATAGAGGTTTGTGGATTTTTTGTTTTTTTGTTTTTTTTTTTTTTGTAAAGAATGACAGTGTTAAGCACTCATTTCTTTTTGTAACTGGTTTTGAAGAAAAACTAAAGATTATTAAAATTATTTGTGGAAGTTCCAGCTCCACCCTGTGAGATTTTTCTTCACTGCTACCAGTTATTTGCTGTTCTCATCAACAAGTGTTTTTTGCATTCTCTGTTTATGGAGAAGAAGAAATGCAAATCTTATATATTTCCAGAGGGATCTCCCTTTAATGATGAAAACTCAACTGATATATATGAGAGCTGAGTTGGGCTGTAGAGGAAATGCAGTGATATCTGAATGAGCACCTGAATGCCTAAACATCTGAGCTATAAGAGTAACAGGCATTTTATGAAATGTCAGTAAATTGGAGGTGAATTGGAGTTTGTCTTCTAAGTTGGTTTGGAATCACTTATGCTTGAAAGTGAAAGCTCAGCATCTTCACAAAACTACGTGCACAGTAGGTTTTTAAAGTAGGTTTTTAAAACCTCTGTCCTTGTTATCATATTTAGCCTTAACTTTCTAACAATTGTAATTGTCCACAGAAAACATTTCAAGATAAATGCACTATCAGGTTTTGAAATTTTCTTATTTTTGTAAATACTAAGACCTGGGGAGCAAAATAAGGGCTATATTGTGGATTAAGTGAAATATCTCAAGGCTGTGCTTTTCTGATAACTGAACCTGAAGTGACCTTTCTCAGACACAATTACAGAGCTGTATGTTTTTCCTTTAATTTCATCAGGGGTTTAATTAGTATACAAATAAAACTTCCCTTATCTTCCTTTCTACCTAATTGGCTTGTCTTCGCTTATATATGAAGTATGTGAAAATGGGCTGTAATTAGGGTGACCGTGTTAACCTTTTTTTCTCAAATGTACTGTTGCCTAAAGGCCTCAAGGCCTAAAAACAGTGCTTTGGATTATTGCTTTGCAATCACTATGTCTCTCCCATAGGTTTTCTCATGAGCAGAAGGGCTTTGGGTGCTGCTGGTTCCCACTGCTTAACGGGATCTTCATTCGTCTCCCCACTAAATGTTTATTGATTATCTCACTGCTCCACACTCAGCCTCCAACAACTTAATATCAGGTGACAGTCAGGAGAGTTCTCCAAGTAATTAGAGTGGAGCATTGAGGGAACAATTAGGAGCAGAGTTATTAAACTTGATTTATCCTATTCTCTCCTGAACACTTTCTTGGATATCAGAACATCGCACTTTCACAATCTACCCTGGCTGAGAAATTAGTGGCTAACCTGCTGCTTATCATTGTTGCCTTGCTGCCTTGAGGCACACCCTCTTGGTTTCAGTCACTCAGCTGGAAATATTAGAGTCCATAAAGTTTATCAAGGGTTTTAATTAGATCAATCTGAAGAAGGAAAAAAAGGGAGGCTTAGAAGCCATTACTTTAGAACATTCCATTCTGTATTTGAGCAATTGTTATGGCTTGACTTTACTCACAGTATCAAGGAGCTTCAAGTGAATACTGGAATAGTTTTCAGGGAACTGTTCTGCTTACGCTTTGCTTTCATATTGCAATATCAAAGATAGGTAGAATTGGAATCCTTTGGATATTTCTCCAAATGTTGAAAGTTATCAAAATAAAGCAGTAAGATTTTTGATTTAATAATTTCTGAACAACTTTGTCATCAGCTAGTATGGATTGCTGTCCGTGTTTCACAAGAGTTGTGCTTCATATTATTGCTTCATTAATAGTCTTGTGTTTGGAATTGGTAAGCAGTGTTTGTTAGCAGCTCACACAAGCTGAAAAGAACTGAAAAACATAGTCTCTTTCAGTGGTCAGCAATGTAAGCTGTATGCTGGAACAGCCTACTCTTCAGTAGCTGCAGGAAAATAACTAGAATTAATATACATCCTCTCTTATTAGCCTGTATTTTTCCAATCATTTAGATCACTAGAATCTTGGAACCAGGCTGTGTCCCAGTAGCATCTACATCTTTGCTTGCATCAAAGTATTAGCAGAATTCTCTTTTCTGAGTAACTCAGAGCTTACTCAGTCCTGTGACTTCATATTTAAATTCTATTTTATTTTATTTTTCCTGTGAGACTGGGAAAGTGGGGCATTGGTACCAGAGATGTTCTATGCTCAATACCTTTTGTTGGTCAAAAAATGGGAATATGAGTAGGAGGGACATGAGTCTGCATTCATAGCTGTATTTCTTCAATGCTGATTTTCCCTAAAAATAAACCAACAGTAAGAACAATAAATGGGAGAAGGTACCATTCTAAAATTCTATATACAAACGTGGTTATTCATACAAGACTTTTATAGTCACTGGGGGCATCAGAGTATTGTTTCTGGAAGCAATGTTTCTGGTTTTGGATATGTTTATGCTAATAATACAATGGAAGTATGAGATCTGTGTACTCATCTTTTTTTTTTTTTTTTTTTTTTTTGTTGA
>VXAB01005930.1:22668-77626 GCA_013399175.1 Odontophorus gujanensis | reverse complement strand
AAATAAAAAATAGAAATAAATAAAATAAAATAGGGTAGAATACTTAGATAAATCTGGTTATAGAAATTGGGTCAATGTCTCAGCCAGTGGCACTACAAAAAGGAGACATCTGGGAGTACTTTGGTCTTCCATATGGTTCCTTCTAAAGCGAGTGGCCTGACATATATTCAATACACTATTTTCTTCATCACACTGTTCCTCCCCCACCCACTGTCGTAATAATATATTGTCATGTGCAAACACTGAATATTTCAAATATGTTACAACATGTTCTACCCTTTCATCCTAACAAAAGACGTAACAAAAAAAATAAGTGAAAGAATGATTTATGAAAAAGGGATTGCTAAATGTTAAGTAAATCTCACTGAGGAATCAGGCATATACTTACTAAAAATAAATACCAGAAAAGAATGCAATGGAAGGTCTCTCTAAGTGAGAAATCAGATGATTGTCAATATTCAGACACAAGCTGGTTATTTTACTTGAAAAACTGATCTAATTTCAATAGTTTTCCTTGTTGTTCCGTGAACAATTAAGTAGTGATTATCTACCTACATCTGAAAAAAACATCAATTTGAAAATCACATGAATATGTTAGTGGTCTTCTGACACTGGATTACTAGCATCCATCAAAAACAATTCTTATTCTGCTCAAAGGCAGTTTCATGCTTATTCATCTTAAAAACAAAAAAAAAATCAAAGCAAAATTAGAAATAATTTTGTACTTTGAGAAGGAGCATTTTTCTGACTACTTGTGGGCAAATTATGTTCTCATACACATGCATAATCACGTTTGGTACAAGAAATTACTACAGTAAAAGCATTTGTATCATTAGGTTATCACATTGTTCAATTCGTATTTCTATGCAAGTTTGTTTACTATTAACAATAAATAAATCAACAGCTCTGTTTACTTAAAGTCTCACAGCTGGCCCTTCATAAATCCAAAGTGCCAATAGCTATCAAGTCTTGCAGATACGACTCAGTTGAGAACATTCCAACAGTTTGGTCATACTGTGTTTTTTTTTGTTTCAGAAATATGGTTTTAATAGGGTTTTACTAGCAAAAATTGAGTGGTAATGTTTCCATTGTAAGCTCAGACTTCAAATTACAAAGCAAACATGGAAAAAAAGGTGGAATTTGTGCTCCTAAAGACTCATAAAATTCACGCCCCAGAGAATATTTCTAGTATCACAAAAACATTCTCACAAGTGAAAGAGCATTTCTTTGTTCCATGTTAATCAAAAGCCTCGAAGAGAGCAGTTTTTATTGATGAAAGAAAATAAAAATATTTGAAATAGAAAAGCGCAATCAATCCAAAAATCAATTAACACTGTGGCATTACAGAGGGATAGAATCACCTTAAATGCTAGCACACGAGAAAAGGTTGCACGGACCCATCTTAAATTCTTACATCCTGTCAAGAAAACTTCACGTGCTTATCTTAGAAATGCCATTTTCAGCTCTCCAGAATTCTATGTATTGAAAACCAGAGTGAGGAACAGGAGAGAAATATAAGCTCTGGAATCTTTTCTTCTGATGTTAACAAATATAACGCTAGAATGGAAATGAAGAGGTCATTCATTAAGCCATCTACCTCCATCAAAGCAGAATCAAACTGCATGTCAGCTATTTCTCATTGTTAAAGCCCTTAGTAATGACAGCCTTTCACAATTATTTATCACAGTACTTATTTAACCGTCACAATTAGCCATCATGTTTTTCTCAAATCTAAGAGATGCCTATCATGCCACAATTCCTCCATTGCTTCTTGCTCACTCAGAGCATCCTGCTTTAGGAGAAATACTGTACACATTTAAATATTTCACATGCTTCCTTCTTGTTTTCTCTAAACGAAACAAAGACTCAGGCAGAACAGCACCTTCCCAGTGTGGCAGATACTGATCATTTCAGCTGCTCACCTGACATCCTTCTCAAAGAGGTTCTTTTTCCTGGATGTGATGCCCCAGTGTGCTACAAACCAGCCCCAATGCTCTCGTGCCTCCCAACAGAATCTGCTGTTTACCTTATCACACCTTCTGCACTCCCCCATGGCAGATTTTAATGTGACTTCATATGTGAACCAGGATCATTCTTGTTAGATACCACCAAACTGGCAAAAGAAGGTGGTTCCATAATGAGGATTTCTCCCACTTCAGTGGGAATGCACTGGCAGCTGATATCTGTGACGGGAACGAGAAGCAACACCAAGATGCCCCCAGCTCTAACACTTATCTCAAAGTCCAAACGATGCTTGAAAATGCTTGGTGGGTCTCTTAGAAGGATAGTATCTACAAAGTTAATAAGTACACTCTCTGAACAACTATCCAACAGCTAATTAAAATAGTTAACAGTAGTCTACTGAATGTAGTTGAATATAGTCATTGAGTTTGACTTCATGTTGTAATGATACATCTTCAGCCTAGACTGTGTTTCCTCTGCTTATGAAAATAAGCACAGCTCTACTAATTTAACAATATTTCATTTCTCTACCAACAAGAAGTATTAGCAAGTCCTAGCAAATAAATTAGACTAAAAATATTTTTCACAGGTCTGTGCTGACTAAAACTTAAAATGAGAGGTAAAAAAGAGAAAACTTCTTACAAACAGTTGGCTTGATTTTTAGTTCCAGTATTTTTCCGTGCATTAAAGCAAAGCTGACTCATCGATAATAATTCCTCTTCAGTTCCTTTAAAGTCAGGATCTATCTTCAACTTTGTTTGCCCTTCTGGAAAAATATACAATGTCCCTGATGTCAAAAATATCTATTTACTTTTTCTGATGAGATAAACTAAGAACTAACAAGCATACTGTTATTAAAGTGAATTTTATATATATGTACATATATATAATTTAACTCTTAAGTTAGAATTAGATATATGAATGTGAGACTATATACTTTACATATCTAAATGTATTATTAATAAATTATTTTAAAATATAGCTAAAATTGTAAACAATAATAGCTATACTTGGGAAGTTCCCAGAACAGCTGCATCTAAGGAGTTTTCTTTAGGTGAAAGCACTAAGACAAATGCTAAAAACTCAATGTAAAATTAATCTGAACAATATCAAAAAGTCCTAGATTTTGTTACATAGTTTAGAGTTGTATATAATATTTCAGTGATGCAAATGAAAAACAGACTCCCCACATTAGCAGAGCTTCATTAAAATGATAAAGAGGAAAGAATCAGATTTAAGGGTACCAAGGTCACTCTTCCTTATGTTCCTTGGCCACACGCTGCTGCTAAATCCCTTACACCAGCATAGCTGGCAGAAACATTCTGCTTAGCTAGAGAACAATTGTTGGTTTACAAAGCCTTTTTCTACTACAGAAGCAAGCTTCGTATGTTCTTCATTTTCTCTTTGCTACAGCCATATTTAAAATAGAGGAAAATCTTTTCTGCAAGAGAGGAAGAGGTACAATTTACACTTAACATATGATATGCAATAAGGGGTTATATGAGTATGCATGCATTGATCACTATGCAATGAATTCCCCAATTTTTTTTCTTTTAACATATTACAGGCAGCAGATGATGTAGAATAACCTTATACTCTTTCTATAGAAAGTCTCCCTCAAACTTCAGTGAGTCACATAGATCCACAAATCATTACAGTAACTTCTAGTTTACAACCTGCAGTGGTTTTCAGATCTTTTTCCACATCCTTCTGCTGTATGGAAATTTCCAGCAGTCTTGAAATAGTGTTTTGGTTGCCTTTTTCTTTATTTTTATTTTTTTACCATTCCCTAAAGATTGTACTTTCCAGATCTTTAATGACATAGCTGCCGATATTCTGAAGATCATCCAGTGATTCCTGCAGTGTCTACACGATGGGACACAGCTGCTCTCAGAGCAGAGGAAACAACATCTCTGAGCATGACACAGTACCACCTCCATTCCCTGATACAGCAGCACTACTCAGAGCAGGGTCTTCAAACAGATTATGTTAGCTTCACTTCCTTTGTTAAATACATTTCAAAAATAAAACAATGCAAAAGGTGTGGAAAGAGAGTTCTTTAAAGGACCAGCTTGAAAGCAAACAGTAAACAGTAACAGGAAAACAGAGATCATGGACATAAACTGAGGATCTTCTAGACAATTTTGCCAAATAATAAAACAACATGGTTCCATCTCTGCCACTAACTAATGTGAAAGTATAGATCACAGAGCATAATTCATCTTCTATGATGAGCAGCCTGATCCACAAGCACCCAGTAAAATTAAGAACACAAGTGAGGTTTTTCAGAAAGAAGTAAATAGGGCAATAGGGAGGAGACAAAGTTGCTGACACTGAAATTTTGCATCCAGCACATCTTTTGGTTGAGCCAAAAGGCTATTTGCAGACAAATAGTAAATGCATAAATCCAAATAATGTGTTGTGTCATTATGTTATTCTGGGGTTTTGTGGTGGTCTTTTTGTTTGTTTGTTTTTGAAGGGGGGGAGTAAAATCCTTCGCAAACATTAATTACAGTTCTGAAATCCTTCAGGAATATCACAGATCAAAAAACTGAAAGGACACACCCAATTCCATGACATGGGATGACCACTGATCACTACCCAGACCATCTGGTGTTGGGCAGAAGGTTATGGAAATGCTTCTTTTCCAGGTTCTTACATATTCACATTTCCCCTTCTCTACTTCCACATGCACCAGCTTCACTTTTCAGATTCAATACCGAGGAGTCAAAGGGTGACAGGGTGGGGAAGACATAGTAGTAGTACTTAGGGACATGGTTTAGTGGGCAATGTTGGTGGTAAGTGGATGGTTAGACTAGATGATCTTGATGGGAAAAATCATCAATTCCATTTACCAACAGGATCCATTCAGAAACTTTCTTCTACCTTCCTGCTCATTAAAACAAATGTATTTCATACTCTGAAAGCACAATAGCTTGCTGGTAAAGCAGGGAGCTATGACATTGGTCATCACAACAGTAGTTCTCAATAGCAACAGGTGACATTCCACTTAACACAACAGCAGACTGATGTGGGAAGAATGTACACATGCTGCACAGTATGAAGCGTTGAGTGTTTGCTGCCTTGTTCTTTCATGCCAGAAAAAGTGAAGATGTTTTAAGCCAACTAGATCTGCCATAGCCTGCCAGCTATAGCCCCAAGTAACTATGAGGAACAGAAAATGTACGTACAGAATATCTACGCTTTGACAATAGGTACAGAGGATCTGACATTGATGCTATATTTTAGGGGATGCTTACATTAGATAAGTACTGCAGTGTGACTCATGCACTGACATCAGTTGAAATGGAAATGAAGTTGCAATAAAACCATGCAAAAGCCCCTTTGCTAGAGATTTGGAAACACTGTGAAGAAATCTCAAAACAATGACAACATCTCAATCACTGTAAGGTAATAAATAAACTTTGATGGTGAGTTTGTGTGGTAAGCACACTGAGACAAATGCTCAAGGGCTGTCAGATGCACTTTCTACTGTAATTCCCCAATTGCAAATTCTCTTGAGAATTTGCTTGAGTGCTTATGGGAGACAGCTCATGTTGCTGCTGCAGACTCTGTTCCTCTACTCAGATATAACCAACAGAATACACAGCCCGTGATTACAAATCTTCTTACTGGAATTACTCATCCCTCACTTCCTCATAGCTTCTTACCCCCACAGTCTGTATCAGGCTTGGATGAGAACAGAACAATTTTCTTGTGTTCCTTTATGTCAAGCCTTAAAAAACAAGCAATTATGTTTAAACTTGGGTGTGCCTGAAAATTTAATTCTGGGGGAAGACAGGAACCAATTTTTCCTGCACACACATGCTGTGATACACAGTTTGTGTCATCTCCTTCACCAGTTATTTCACTGCAGACAGACACTGCACAACACTAAAAAGGATCTAATTATGAGAGTAATGGAAAATCACTGGAAGCTAACCATCTTTTTGAGTAGGTGGGGCCTCCTACATCTGAACTGCATTAAGCAGAATGAGACAGACCTCCACAATCTGCTCTCCAAGTCTCATCCTTACAAACTGTCTTACATTCCCTTTCAGAGGAGCTACAAATTGATTGGCCAGCTTCCTGGAGGAGATAAGCAGGGAAGCAGTTCTCTACTTGCATCAGGTTTTAACAAATAAACATCTGTCCCATTAGAAATTTTAAAAATAGCTGATCATCGCACTTAGATTATAAAACATTCTAATGAATGTTTATAGTGTATTAAATTGATATGAGGACACCACAGAGCATTTATGAAGTGCCAGATTTGTACACGTAAAGAGATCTGGCAGTCATCAGGAGCAATAATTTCCCTTTTCTTCTAGTTTCTGTCCTGGACACTTTGAGATGCTGAATGTTTTGGCATCCTGTGAATAGTTAGGACAAACTTTCACTGTTAGATCCTTGCATGATAATACTGAAAGGTAACTACCAAGTAATCCTCCTAGCCACTCTCCTAAGCTACTGTGAAGCTGCAGTGCTGCTCCACAGAGCCTATTTTCTCCTTGCAGTAGCACACCAGATTCCCCCTACTGAGACCTACAGTCATATGTCTACAGACTTCATTCCGCTAATCTGAGAACATGGGGAACTGGTAATCTATCTTGACAATCAAGCACCTAGAAACCTCTCCTACCTCTCCGTACAATAGGAAGAAAAAGATTGCACCTGCTCTACCAGATATCTCATCAACTGATGAGGCTGGGTTTCGGATTCTTCCTAATGGAGGTAAGGAGAGAGAAAATTTAAATGGAACTATGTATTTTAGTCATATATACACACACACAGATGATATATAGATACTCTGCAGAAAGCCTGCTGGTTAGTTAGTTTTCTTTAAAGCTCACTTTAAATTGAGTGGAGGGAGGAAGGCTCCAGATTTCAATATCCCCCACCCCAAAAGCACAGGTGTGCTGAAATCAGCTTTCCCAGTAGAAAAGAAGAAAAAAGTCTGCATCATAAAGCAGACAAGGGAACAATATAACGCATAATAACGTGATTTCCCTATAATCCCTAGGAAACTGAAGTCAGACAGTGACTTCTATTTTGTGAAGCAGCACAATGATGGCACAAGAACGTCTTCTTTGAGGTAAGATGGGGCAAGGAGAGGCAGAGGTTGTCGTGCTTCTTCAGAAGTCATCTTTACAGAGCTTTTATGAACAAACAACTAAAAATAATACAGCAAGTATGATCGCTATCAGAGAAAGGTAGAAAATAACACTGATATTAATATATCATGCTCAGAAAGTCATTCCTAATTGAGCTAAATTAATTACACCATTGGATACGGTAGATCTTCTAGTTAAACAAACATTGCAAATGAAATAAATTTAATCTAAAATGGAGCTTATAAGCATCAATTTTCATTCTACATGAACAAATGTGTCTATCTGCAGAAGAGTCAAAAATCTGTAATTATTAATTGCCTGGCTTCTATTGAGTGCCTCAGGTTGCTTTCTTCTAATGATAAAGTATAGGTTTCCAGACTGCATTTTTAGGTTGAATCTAGAGGAGAAAGAGATGATGTTCCTAAGAATAGTTCTAAAATGATTTTCTGATGCCTCTTGTATTAGGTTTTGTGTTGCTTCTTGTCTTTTCGAGATCACACAGTTGGTTGGTTTCTTTGTTTTGCCTTTTTTATGGAGAATTAAACAATAATGCCTTTCAGGTAAAACCAGGCCTGCAATAGGCTCTAAGCTAAAACATAACTTGCTTTGAGACATTAAGTTATATCTATTTTTGTTATATTTATAACAACCCGCTTTTAAGGGTTCTTCTAACTCTGTGGGATTGAAAAAAAACAAAAAAAAAAACAGCTCTTCATTGTAATACCCAGGTCTTGCTTCAAAAGATGCTCTAAACACACTGCGAAGAACTGTCCTAGATGAAATGTCTCTGAAGAAACGTTCCCTAGTTCAGTCAACAAGCTTTATCACATTCCACAAACTTCCAATGCTTTTCATTACAGGACTTTCCTTCAGTATTTTTGATCCCCAGAACACTTTATCTGAGGAGTAACCTGCAAGAAAGCCGTCAGTTCTTTAAAACTGCCTGTTTTGTCTCACCTTCCTGAGGATTAGAAGATAGATAGTTTGTCAAAACATGTATAAGTTTAGTTAGTTTGGGTTGTTTTTGTCGTTGTTGCTAATGTTGATAGTCTGATTTCACGGGGTTTTGGTTTTTGGTGTGTTTGGTTTTTTTTTTAAATACACACTCATGGAGAAACAACAGTTCATTGGAAAAATAATTCAAATGTTGAAAGGCAAATCGCCTATTAAGTTCACCTACAAAACAGATGAGGTCCTGAAAGCAGTTTCCATGGAATGAGCAAAAACTACTGACGTAGGAAATAAAATCCTGTTCCAAAAAAGTAAAGCCACTTTACCCAAGGGCATTGTAGGCTTCACCGCTGCCAAAAAGTATCAGGAGGTGATGACCACACCATTCTAGGAAGTCCTGAGTAAGGACACAGTATTAAGCCGTACTGCTGTCAGAGAGACAGAAACTCTTAAGATTATCATGGCTCTCTATTCCCATGAATCACAGAGGAGTTGATTTGTTATCAGCAGTAACAGCCTTTCTCCTGAAGAGAGGGGGATGATACAGGAAGCATATGCTCCAGGCTATTTACGAGGATGTTGCCAGAAACGGGTGTAACGTTATGAACATGGTGACCTGCACATTTAGATTATAATA
Organism: Odontophorus gujanensis; assembly: GCA_013399175.1. Lineage (NCBI taxonomy): Eukaryota > Metazoa > Chordata > Aves > Galliformes > Odontophoridae > Odontophorus > Odontophorus gujanensis. The sequence continues at coordinate 68,962 of VXAB01005930.1, read as the reverse complement.
GTACATAGTACATGAAGTCATAAGCTAGGCAGAAGGACATAAGAGGGACATAGAAAGGAAATCTTATAAAAACGATTAATACGTGATAGTTTCCAATCCATTATTTCATCAGGAAAAGAATAAAACAGCATTTTGCAGCTCTTGGACTCCACCTTTTAGTTACTTTAGCCAGGAACAACTATGTTCAGCTCAAACTCCTGTTTTATCTATTGTAGCGATGAACATCTTGTCTAGCAGCAAATTTAATATTTGCTCTAGAGATCTCAAAGTCTCTCTGGCAATTATTAGGGAAGGACTGTGACATAGCAATAGCAGCACCAGGTTTAGCATCAACATGGCCTGCCAGTGCTTACTTTCAGATACCTATGGATTGTTTACCCATTTCTAGGCTGATTCAGAATAAACCAACAGTAACTTTGTGCCAATTTCCTTGTAACCCATTCTTCCAAAGAGAGTAGGCTAAGGTGAGGCTGCTGAAACATACTTTTTTCTCAGCCATATCAAGGCATAAAAAATTATTTCAGTATGATATTTACTGCCAATATTTACTGCTCTTGTTTGTGCCTGAAGCTCTGCAAATCTTCTTCCACCCTGGCCTAGTGGGTCACTGCAACTGAAGCTACTCACTGCTTATTATTATATTTTCTCTGGGTTTATTTTCTGTATTACACTCCTGTCCATGTCCTGTCCAAATAATAGAACTGACTATTTTACCAGATCAAATTTCTAATGACAGATGGATTTGTACATCCAAATACATTTAGGTCCTTGCAGAAAACATATTCCTTGGCTTTCCAGTCAGCAGTAAGCACAATTCAAACAAAACAAAACGGGAATTAAAGGACAGAAAACCTTAAACAGCCTAATCTATGAGAGAACAAGAAATATTTTAATAAACCTATACATAATTCTTGATTAATTTGTCACAATTAAATTGCTTCTTAGAGAGACCTGGAATTCTCTCATTTGATTTTCCCCATGAAAACTTCTGTCTGCTGATTCTATTTCAATATACCAGTCAAAAATTTGTGTGCTGCTACACATCCAAAGTGGCTGTGGATATTTTACCAGATTGGACGATCAGCTGGCACTGCTGTCAGATCATATGGACTTCTGCATAGGAAAACAGTTTTTCTTTGTACAAATACACTGAGCAAGTGTTTCAGACGTAAAACCACAAATAGCATTGGTGTGGTGTTTAACAGGACAGAGTTCTCTGTTAAATCCTTAATCCCAGTTGCTTATTATGGAAGAAACAGATGGAATCTGATTTTTTTCTCAACTGTTATGAACCATGACTATCTTTTCAGTCATTGCTGAGGGAGTACAAAGATATAACAAAACAGTCTGGAGACCAAAATATAAAATATGATTCAACACGAAGAATAAATGCAACTGTCACATGATTCGTTGCTTCACCCATGATTTTCTCACAAATAACAGGCCATCAGCTTGGGAAAACTTGGTTTGCTGCTATACTTTCTAGCATAATAATTTCAGACCTATTAAAATAACTAATTCAAAGCTACAGAAATCAATCAGAACATCTCCTCTGATGTTAAAGTTAGCACTGGCCCTAAGAAATCTCATCTTCATATTTTCACCATTCTTGCTTATGATCCGTAGCTTTAACCTCAGTTTTCTTACTTGCTGTTCACATGGTTCTGCACTTACCACATTTTCTTCCTCTGATTGAGGATGTGAGCTTGTTCACTCCATGGATGAAATTTGTCCTTCCTAGAAACTGGACTTTTCTACGGGAGTCTATCATAGCTTCTGATACAGTTAACACAGAACTATTTAGGTGCAACACTACTGCATACTTATAATATTACTTGTGAGAACTAGCTGCATTCAAAGCTAGTTAAATTTCCAATCATTTAAAAGGTAGTGATGGGGGAACTAAGCAAAAAAAAATATGTTCATGCTTGATTTTCCGCTAGCTCCCTGAAGCCATTTGGAGGTTTGTCACTGATTTACACAGGGGTCTGATAGGGCTGCAAATCAACTTCCAGAGATTCAATTTTTATTTACTTATCATCGCCCTGATGATTTTTCAACATTTTCTTCTACCATTCTAGCATGCAACATAAACCAGAGAACTTTCTTCTTTGTTGTTTGTCACAGGTTTTCCTGGAAAATTCATAGTGGGGATTTAATGGAAGAATACCACTGATACATGCAAGATGTGCACACGTTTTTCTCCTGAAATTACATCTAAGAGGGTCTTCAGCACTGCATGATTTTTCCTATTGTATATGAAGTGATTCACTGGGATGCTGGCACTGTTCGTTATTTTCCTGCTGTCTGAATAGAAACTATAAAAAAGCAAGTGTGAAGAGGCTTCTGCAGACTGGCTCCATCTGTGCTTCCTCAGCGGCTCCTGGGCTGTCAGAGTCAAGGACAGCCAGCGCTCTCCATGCTCCAGCACCACGTGCTCTTGATGGGCCATTGTTTCCCTACAGGCTATTATTGTTTCAGGTTGTCACTTAAAGGAGATGTTAGGTTTCTGGCTGCCAGGTCGCTCTGCCCTCAGAAGTGGTGTTTATAACTTTGCTACAGCCTTTTGTAGAGGCTGGCTGACACTATATTGGCTGTGTCTGAAGGAGAGCTGAGCTCTTCTTTTCCTGATGACTGCTAGGTTTTCATTTCCCCTCACTGCTCCACACTAAACATCAAGGTTTACATAGCCACCTCCACTGCTATAGGGAAAACCGTTAAGTTCCTTTACTCAATAAGGGTGTATCAGGTTTGAAGGAGGCAAAAGTGGAAATTTCTATCAAGACACAAAAAGGTTGCAGAGGGCAGCAGGCAGTTGAAGCAAAAGGGTTTGTACAATTGCTGAACAGACCGTTTAGTAATTATAGGTCTTAATTATCTACACATTTCAGGACAAAAGCCACATTGTGAATCAGATCTGCTCAGCCAGCTTACAGGCCAATACAAAGCTGAGGAATAAACATATGGGTAGCTCATAATCGTCTCCTTAATCGAGTGGCACTGCTGCGTGTAATGGTGTTCTGAAAACACATCTGAGACACACGGCAACTTTAATACTAGCAGAGAAAACAAAATACAGATGTTCCTGAAGTTAAGGAATCTATAAACAAATGTGCGGAACATTAAAAGAGAGATTAAGGAGAATATACACCACCTACAATAGCCTAAAAAGAATAATAAACCTGACAACCTGAGTAGAGCATTTTAAAATGTATTTGCATACTTCCAGAACTGCTGTGCTGTTAAAAAAATAAAAATCTCTCAAACTATGCTCAATTCATCAACTCCTCTCATTACCACAGGCTCTCACCCCATGCAGCTCACAGGTGCCAGGCCACAGCACAAGCCAGCAGTTGGGAGTCCTCCACCCAAGGACTTCCAGCTGTTGTGGAGCACCCATTATGCCCCAATCCTAACATTTACATTCATCCCCAAATAAATAAAAAAAAATACACAAACCCACATGGCAAGGAGCATAATCAAAAGAGAGATTCAATTCCTTTTTAGGGAGATTTCCAGGAGACTCGAGTTGAGACGTCCTAATTGTGCATTTGAGATCCGGCCACAAGTGCCCTCATCCAACACTCTGCAGGGGCAGTTTTCCCCTCATCTCAGAGGATGTATATTTACTATTATTAATATTCTTTTTTAATAAGTACGATCTAGACCAGACTAAATCACTTCTGTCCAAATCTCACTCAAATCTTTATGTGCTACCTGCCCTTTATGGAATTTATTTCCCTGTATTTTTGTTAAACAAGTTATTTCTGCTCAACAGGGTTATGCAGTTTATTACACGACTCAGGGAGAAGAGCAGCTATTAAATAAGGCTAAAATCTGCTTGCACCCAACCTATAGCGTTTTCTGTCACTAATCATCATGAAAACAGCAACTTAGAACAAACAGCACCTAAGCATCATATTCAGTGATAAAATCCTCTTGAATATCTAACTGGTGTCCCCAGGTGACTGAGCAGCATGCATCCTACTGACACAGCCAAGTAACTGAGCAGTGGAAAGACAAGCAAAAGCAATCCATCTGATAAATACTTGTGTTGTTTTTTTTTATCTGGCAAAGTAAGCTTCTACTGACAAAAATACACAGGCAAACCTTTTCCAGAATATAGAGAAGATAGAACACTGGTTTACTCTTCTCTCAGTTGCACATGAAAAGCAGATCCAGCTTCTGTCTTTACAGAAGCTACCAGCTGGCCCTCCTGGCCTGCCAGCTTCCCCCACTTCTGCAGCAGATGATAGGGTAATCAGATCATGCATTTGCCTGTGCACACAAGCCACCTAGGTTGCGTGCTCACTGCTTCTGGTATAGGGTATCTTTGCATTTCCTGATTGCAATGTCTGCTTGTTTTTTCATTTTGTATTTAGATGCTTAGTGTTTTGTTGCAGGAACCACCTGTTAGCTGTGAAGAGTGAAACAGGTATCCTGCCTCTGACTGAGAAGTCTGGTTGCTACTTTAGTATTAAGAAGAAAAAAAAAAGTCTTCCACTGTATTTTAAATAGGAAATAGAAAAAAAAAACTTTCATTAAAGAAGTAATAAACTTTCACAGAATGGCCATAGAAAAGTCACTGTTTCCCCCCTTCAGAAGCACATTTACATCCCCACATTGCTAGACGTGATGTACACAACATCCAGCAGGTGACAAGGGTCCAAGACAAAGAACACAAAATTAAAATGATCTGTGACCTCTTCCTCTTGCATAAATGTCTATGTAATGTGCCTTATAAGGAGTGTGGTTCAGTGAAGAGCTTTCCAAAAGAACAGAGAAGTATTATGTTTTGAGGAAGAGCAGGTTCCTATAAGAAACTCTGCAGTGCAACAGACATTCTGAATATAATGTAGTTGGAGGACTACAGGGAGGGGATCTGTATTTAAAGGAAAGGACGTAAGTATTCTGGTCCAAGTAACGTGTCCCAGCAAATTTACACAGTGTAGATGATGCACTAGAATTAGATGAGCACAACACTGCTCATTTCCAAGTGCAAAAACCACGTGCAGAAAACGTTTAATGGCAACACTACAAGGAAACTTGCTGCAGCAGTGAGACACAGATGGTTGGGGCTCAGCACTGAAACTCCCTGGGAGTCAAGTTGTGCTGGGGTTGAGATGAGATTTCCCGTGCACCGACCTGCCCCGTAGAGGACAAAGAGCAATTGTGCCTACTCTGGAGAAAAAAGGAAACATTAGAACAGCTATGTGCAGCAGATTTAGGGATGGAAGAGTGCCAGAAGAAGGTTCAGAATTTCCTTCTCTTGCCAATAATGAGCAAGCAGATTGAATATTTTGCCATATAGATATTATTCTACATGTAGTTAAAAAAGAAAAAGAAACTTTAAAATCCCTGTATCAAGAGACCTTGGTGACTGGGAAGACATCAATAAGTTATTTGGTGCTGCCAGATTTGTACTGTAGACACTTTAGGTGTTCACTCCAAATTAATAGTACATGTGTGTCAAAACTTTTTTTGCTCTCCTGTTTGCAGCATTTAGGGAGTGTTTTAAAATAGAGGATATTGTGAAGCAAGGGTGGGGTTAAGCACCAGGGAAATCAAAACTGTCCTATAGGTTACACCACAAAACATTTAGATGACACTGGGACAAGTCATTCAGTTTTTCCAGATTGGTTTTTTTATCTACTTAATACTGAGATTAGAATAATAACTTCTCCTCCCTTCTGCTTTCGCACAACTGTGTATTTCACTCCCCTGAAGGCAGCAATACATGTCTCTCCAACTCCTGACATAATAACTCATGCTTCTGAGCTGGGGACTTCAGTAAATAAAATTCAAAGAGTCAGCCTGTGTATAAACCCATCATTTGGTGGTAGATGAAGAGGGCAGCAGATGAAAAATAACTCAGATGGAAAGAGAGGAGCAAAGAAATAGCACATGGGGATTCACTTTAATACAAATATGAACACATTTCCATGCAGAAGAATCTGTGATGTCTTTAAATACTGCACTGAATGCAGATGTAGCATATTTAACCTCACAGCAGGGTGGAATTGCTCAGCAACTGCACAAGGCACTGCAGGAAATAAAGCAAAAACGTTCCTGAATTATAGACATACATACCAAAGATTTAAAACGGTGCTCTAAAATCAAAGCTGATGAGCAAGCTTGCCCAGCCACAACTCCCAAACACAAGGTCTAATTACAGCCACTTTAGAGCAACAAGTACTGCCCTTTAATGTCATTCTGTGTTATTGGACTCCATTTTTCAACTATGGTCAGCAAAATAAGGTCTGAGGCAGACAGAGGAGAAACAGCCCATATACTTCAAAACAGAGAAGCAGAGACGACGTGAAGTGTTTGAACAGCACTTTCTAAGTAGTGGTCTGTTACACCTGCCATCAGCACATTTCCAAAAGCGTCCTTTAGCGAGGAAGATATTACATAGTCACTCTCCAAATCTGTGCTTAACTTGTAAATAAATCAAATAACTTATTTAAATGAGTGACACATCAGTGATTGAGCTCGTTTGGTACAGCCAGAGCAAATTACTCTGTCTCCATCTATGTAGGCATCTATGTCTAATAAGTTCTGAAAGTTCTGAAGAAGTTAAATATTTCTGTAGTTTTTGGGGCTTTTTTTTTTTTTGTAGTGCTTTTTTGTCAGTTTTATCGGGAAGTTATTCAGAAAGCTATGAAAACCCAGTATAAAAAAAAAAATCACGACTCTCACTGCTCTCCAACAAAAGATTACTCATCAGAGAAATGTAGGGGTTGGAAGAGACCTCTAGAGATCATCCAGTCCAACCCCCCAGTCTAGTCACTACATTAAGTTCTGTGCTCAAATAGCTATTCCAGGTGACGCAGGTCATTGATATTTCATCTTCCATAAATTAACTTCTACAGCCTTACAGAATTAAATTGAAGACTGTCATAATGAAACATGGAATTAACCACGTAATCCACATTTGATTGCAAGATGTTGCCTTTGTCTTATTCATCATGCTGATATTTCCAGTGCTAGACCACTGAAAGCTCTGGGGACAGTCAGCTTTACAATCAAATATCCAGGCACACAATTCCAGACAGTGACGATACGTACGCGACTTTGACAATCTGCGGTTCAGGACTCATTCTAATCCCTGCAAAGCTCATTCCTAAGAATCAGTGTCTTATCAGCACCGGTACGAACTCAGCTATCTGAGGTCTCCGTGTCGATATTAATGAAGTCGAGCACTTCACAAATTTAACTCACTGGAAAGTAACATAAAAGAGATAAACCATCACATGTAGTTCACATTGATAGTAAACAGTGGAAAATTCTGCGAAAGGAACAGACATCAAATAACATTAAGATTTTTTTGTTAGCATAAAAAAATGGCTTAAGAGGCTTGCCCTGTAATATATTACTGCTGTCCAGTGCTCTCCCACAAACCCAGTGCTGTGCATGGCTACCAGCCGGTCCTCCTGCCCCCAGGGCTCTACATCCCCTCAGCAAATAGTGCTTTGGCAGGCTCCGTGTTCAGGCTGTTTGCACAACCTTCTTTGCTTTTTATTGCTCTTAGGTTAGAAAAACACTGTCATCCCCCTCCAAGAACCGAGTGTTTAACTAGTTGTATCTAATATCAGGCACTTTTAATGAAATAAAGAATATCTGTGAATGGACAAGTAACAGCCAGCCACAGATTGAGACAGAAGCATATGCAGTTAACACATTCTTAAGGTGGTGACTGAGCACTTTGATTTTCAAATAATACATCAGATTAAATGTACCCGTTTTTCCACGTAGAAAGAAATAACTGCATTATAATTATGATAATTAGACAAATGAATATAATCACTGATCCACATTACACATTACTGTGAAATACATGTATTTTTTTGGTGGTTAATTGCACAGCACCCTTGCTCCTCAAACTGGCTCACTGCAAGCTCTAAGACAGGTAAAGAACAAATTGCAACACCAAATCATCTGATAAAACTCAAAAGTCAGTGTAGCCAAAACAACAACATTCATATCCTTAAGGCTAATAACAACTAATAATAATAATAATAACAACAATAAAGACAATGCCATTTCCTCCACTATTCCTAAAGCCTTCTTTTCTGTCTGGCAAGTCTTCCTTGAGGAAGGATGAGTGACTACTGTCTCCTTGCTAGAAGCATCTACACAGAATAACAGTCTTCCTGGATCATCACTGTCAATCAGCATTAAGAGAAAAACTGCTCTGAGCCATGCTAATTCATGGGAGTTGATGTTTGGACATTTGTTTATATAGATGCAGATGACAAGAGGAATTCCTTAAACCAGTTCCACCTTTGTTTGAAGTCGTGTTTACTTGGTCAATAATACAGGATAAAATTATTATTAATAAATCACCATATTCTGTTGGTTGACTCCTGACAAGTTTTTACTTTCCAGCATTGCTGTTCTGCAAGTTCCCATCTTTCCACGATTATTTTGCTCCCCTGTAATCATTCTTACTTTCTTCTGGATGCCCTGGAAAATGTCTGGATTCTGCACGACTAAAGCTAATGGGAGCTCTGCCATCAAATTCAGTGAACAAGGGATTCATGATCTGTGCCAAATTCCGTAAACCTTCTAGTAAGCCAAAACACCTGTTTTTCCTTCTCCTCCCATGCCCCATTTCTCCTCGTTGCACATTTTCTCTCTGCTCTGACACCTATTAATCCATGAGCTCTATCCAATCCATCATACTCATCTTTCTACACCAGTTATGTTCCCGTAGCTCTATGGCTGGAATTAGTAGGAGAGTGTGAACTCACTTATAAAAGTGCTACTTTCCTTACTGCCAAAATAATGTCAGTGCATCAGAGAACACAAGTCCAAAATGGTATGCAATATCTTTTCATGTATCTTGACGTTATTTTAATTTTGCTTCCAGTCCCACTTGGAAAATCACCACCCAATTCATCTATATCTAAAACGCTCTTATACCCAAGTGTTAAATCTCTGCCATTGTTCCACCGAATTTGTTGAATTCCAGCCTTTTCCCTTCTAGTAAATGTAATGAACGTACTTTATTATTTCTGCCAAAGCGTTTCAATATCCGAATGCCAGCACTTGTTCATTCCTTGTGCTAAAACCCTCCATGGGATTTTCAGCTCCAGTCCTCCCAAGTTTTTAGAAGACATATCTTTAATTAAAATGCCTACTGAGACAAGCAAAACAAGTGAAACTATCTTAGCAAAATGTAGAGCTTCAGCTTTAGGCAGGTAGTGACTAGACAGACTGAAAGCAAAGACAATTTACTTGGGAACAATCACTTGGGTCAACAGCTTCAAATACATATTAGTCATGAGAGGGAAGATTAAAAAAAAAAAAGAAATGGTACTTTGAGAACAGTCAGGTCCTTATTGAACCAAGACCTGTTGCTTTGTCTCTTTAGCACATGCTCTTATTTGTTAAAATCTTTCATTAGCTGTGTGAATGTAATCACTACTTCATCTCAAAAATGCTTGACAGGTCTAGCAGCAGGTGAAGAACATCCTGTATTCAGCTCCTTCTGACTTAGACTTTATTAGAGTGATACATCATTCAGGATTCAAATTAACATCTATCCCAAGAGACATACAGTATGACTCAATATTTGCTCTGAAGCGCTATTTGGATTTGCTGGTTATACACACAAAGTGTACTGCCATTATCAGAAAATTTATCTGCCACTACTGGAGACCACCCTGTGAAACCCAGACTTCTGCTCCTGCTGGTTTATAAGATGTAATTTTTTTACCCTCATTTTTTTCCTTGAAAAACTATAGCCTGAGCAGCTGTAGTACTAAGTAAGTAGCGAAACATTACACATCCATTCAAGCCAAACACACAGTTCAGACTGCAACAGCCAAATGCTCATCACTCACTCACTGCTTCCACAAGAAGCTAGGACACTGCCTAAGAGAAGAACTGACTTCAAGTATTTCATAATGGTACAAATGAAGCTGAGTTAAAACTCATCATTTACCTTCATTATTAACTCCTAAGTACAAGGAAATCAAGCAGTTTGGCCCAAACCAACATCTGACCAGATTGCTGGAGTCTCTTGGTGAAGTAACCTCACGTGCCAAAGAAATTGCACTGCAGTCCTGTTCACCACATTACATTTTGAATCAGTTAATAAATGACAACTTAGAATTATCGTTCCTTCATTCAAAGAAAACTGCACTCAAACAGAAGAAAAGTGGTTCTGAAGCATTATAGATATCAGTAAAATTTAAGAAGTTAAATCCCCCCCCCCCCCCCCAAAAAAAAAAATCTGCTTTTTTGTTATTGTTTAGATCTCAGAAGCATTCACTGTAGATGCTCTGATTTGGCTACATATGTTCTTCTAACTCTTGTTTTTATTTCCTTCTCATAGCTTCTATTAATGATCCTGTTTTTCAGCCCTGTGCCAGGCACTCTACTCTTTTCAGTAATCAGGTAAGCTTAACGTTAAGTGCTGGTTTCAACACTTGGGAAAATTTAAAACTACTTTGGGTAGTATTCAAGGTATTTTACAGGCACAGAGAGTAGGAATTTTTATTTTTTTACAGCAATATTTTCTCCAAATAAATCCTTTACAGTAAAACATATTATTAGGATTTCTTTTCCTTCTACTTACAAGCCAGTATTTCAAACACTGAGTTTCTTCGCATTTTTTTTTAAAGATTGGAGAGAAAGAAAATCAATTTCAGAGTAAGCTTTGTGTCACCATACTGTAAAATACTGTTTCTTAAATTAATTCTGTATAAGCTTCTCACTATCTCGAAGGCTTACTGTGCACATTGACCAGCAACAGCACAATACTCTGCCAACTTTCTAGTCCACATCCATGTACAGGCACACATATGCTGTAAACCTGACAGTTTATGGCAGCACAGTTTACTTCAGCTTCAGCTGAGCTGTACAAACCCTGCTTGCACATCAATGGAATTACCCATCTGAATTTGTTTTGTGTGGACAAGGAGTAAATCACCTGATAATCTAATGAGGATGGATTGTGTAAACAGTTCCGCAAAGAGCAAATGTGCATAGATAGGGCAATAAATTGGAATGATCGATGGGACTAGAGCCACAGGAAGATCAAAAGCACGAGGCTGCACTGAGTGTTTTAATCACCAGACCTAGTGCTGCCATTAAGCACTTCCCGTAAGTGCTCTCTCAGCACTCCGGGCTAGAGATTTCCTGCACTTTTTTGCCTTAGACCATTCAAGGTCAGCAGGATACAGCCTCCAGCAGCACCAGAAACCAGGTGAAGTGCAAACAAGACTGCCCTCCAGATACATCTGCTTGAGCTTCGCAGTTCTGCATGCTGCTACAGGAGGGCTTTGCCACCAGCTTCTCTGCTGCTCATCATCTTGCCTTTCACATGAAGGATTATTAGCTAAAAGTCTGAGCACACCTTAGGGATGCACCACAGTGACATAAATGGACACCAATACCCCCTCCCCTTCAATGCTGTACTGTAGCTTTGCCATAAAGAGTTCAGCATAAGGAGAGAGCGCAGAATATCACGTGGCAATGGAATATTAGGATGATGGTAGGAGACAACTTATGCACGTGCTTTTTGCTCCTTGAGTTTGGGGTATCACTGCCTTACCACTGAGCAGGTATATCCTCTGAGGAAAAAGCCACATCCTGGTACACTGAAAAAATAAAATCATAATACATGGGTGGTTTTGGTTTCAATTCCCTGTTGCCCTCCATGGGGAATGGATATTAAAGACTCTCAGTGAATGACTGAGCTTTTATTTATTTTATTTTATTTTGGGGGGGGGGTTGTTGCTTATGATGTTTGATTTGAGGATTTGTTTGTTTAGGAGGAGGGTTTTCTCGTTTTTGTTTTTCTAAAGATGAACTTGAATGCCTAGCTCAGTTCAAGAATATGATCTCTCCCATCGCATCAGTAATTAAAACAAGTTTCAAGAAAACGCACTTCATATCCCACACAGGCTTTTCAGGCACTCTCAGCAGCACTCTCATGCCCAGATACCACAGTGAACTCATCCACAAGATAGGTCCAGTGAGTAAGCTGTGATGTCAAGGCAACGTAAGTGCTTGAAGAAACAATTGCTCAACAAAGGGTTGGAGGATTTTCTCCTAAACACGAAGGTCAAATTACTGGAAATCTGGAGGCAAAAAATTACTAATTCTCTCTTTCTGACTTATCTCAATTTCATGATGACAACTGTGTCACTTTTCTCTCTGGAAATTTCAGCCAGTTGCTGAGTCTCCTAAAGTTAAGACCTTTGCAAATCACCATAAGTGCTATGGGCGCTTCTTATTAAGTCAGTCAGGATTTGCTTTAACTCCACAGTTAATCCATTTTACCCTGGAAAACGGAAAAACAGATAGGAAGGACGTCCAGCCTGAACACTAACTAGCCACATAGAAAAGATTTGCAGTGGGAATTATTTTAGCAACTGGTTTCCTTTTCTCAAACAGGATCCCGTAAGTTTAGAAAAACCCTCACGAGGAAGTCTTTGAACGAATCAAAAAGAAAGCACATTGCCAACCATCCCAAAGACTCAATGGACCAGTGTAAATACAACCTAAACAGAAAACAAATACATGCTACTGCTACCACCACCACAACCTGCCTGTGTGTCTAAAGTAAGAAAAGAAAAAAAATCCACATCAACTGCGTTATGTTTCACATAGCAAACTGTAAATAGCAACCAAATGAGAAAAAAATTTCAGCAGGAAATTGCAGAGCACTGACAGGCTGAAATGCTGTAACTGCCACTGAGATCAAGCTGGCAATCCACCACATTTTAGTCTGAAAGTCAGTTATTCTGGAATTAAATCCACTCATCACTATAAAAAAAAAACAAACAAACATTATTTTTCACTTGCTTGCTTGAGAAAGCCATTCCTCAGCATTTACTAGTAAGAACTGTGAAAATCACCTATATGGAAGACCTGTACCAGGCTCAACTAAGAACACTGACTTTTCACTCCTTACTTAATAAACATTCCTCCAATATTAAAATAACACGTGGAAGAGCTCCTGCTTCTTTCCAGCACCTGGAACTGTGCGGTACATTATAGAGCACAGAAATCACCTGGTATAGTATTCTGACACTACAAATCTACAGCCCCAAAAACATGGAGTGGAACAATAGGTCTGCAGAGGTGATCTTGCAATTCTTCACTCAAAGGAAAACCACTCCTCACTCACAAATGGAAGTTAATTGCATAAAATCAATCTCTTCAATAATCTCTTGCTCTACATGTAAGAGCAAACACATTAGTCTGAGACATCTTTGCCTCAAGGTGGCTAACTTTATATCTCAAAGGAATATCTCAGAATCCAAGAGGACAAACTTCGTTGTGTCAGCGTCAAATCAAAATGAAAAATCTAACAACAGATGTTCAAAAACATTTTCTAACCTACTGTGGTTAAAGAATAAATATGCATATATATATAATGAGCTTTTAAAATTGCATATTTTTAACTTGCTGACAGTATCACATAATAAAATATCTCAAATGCAAGATGCCCCATGGCAATCATGGTGTTAGGAATGGATAAATTATCCTAGGACCTCTTCAGCTATCAAAAGCACCAGAAGGATATCATGGTGAATTTTCAGCTCACTTTTATCTATGGGCCATGCTACCTGGTTGGGGAGGGTGTTTTCCATAAATTAACGGTTTGGTCCATTTTTCTCTATTGCTTTCTGTTTCACTTGAAAGGAAAACCCTGAGGCTGCAACCCCATGCTGGTTTGTAATGGAGTGTAGTGCTCAAGGGGAGCCCCACTGCTGGTCTCAAGTGCCAGAGCAGGGCCAGGACAAAGGAACGGGCAAAGGAAGGAAGGATAGCTCAGGAGCTTTAGAAGACAATAAAGAAGAGGTGTAGTTAGGATAAATACACTATAGCAATTAGTTAATGAAGACACAGTGTTAAGTTTTTCTCTAGTTGGTTTTGTTTGGGTTTCTTTTGCTGTTGTTGCTTACACTCAGAAACTCTACAAAGACAAATAATTAATTGGTCTTATGATAGGATCAAAACATGAGTATGAAGAAATGGTGAATTGATACTACTGTCAACCTCCTGCAGGCTGAAGTACAAGCTCCTGATCCTTGTGAGTATCTTCCATCCAGCAGTGTGCAGAAACAAGGGAAAAGGTAGCTAACAAGCACGTGGGTGGGCAGGGCAGAAATCAATGGTTTGAAAGAGACACTGCAGTAACTGAGGAAAATGCAAGAATAATTAACTGGAAGAGATAAAACGAGGACTGGAGGAGGTCAGTGAGGGAACTGTAGCATCTGTACAGGATGTAGAAAGATACCTGACAGTGAGAATTGTTGAGAGATTTGAGGTATTAGTGGCTGTTGCCTCAGGTTAGAGCAGCTCTTCATATCTAGACACCATAAACACTGGAGAACAAGATCTGGGGTGTCCTGCTAATCCTCCAGTGGTCAAAAGTGAAAAACTGAATTTCACCAACTACCCAAGCTTCTCATTCTGATTACACAGTTCAGTAAGCTTCAAAGAGTATGAATTGAATTAAAACTTAGATTAAAACTCAGCATTGTGTAACTGAAATTTCTGGTTTCTAATTAAAACAAACAAACAATATAGTGATTTCCCTGTTTGATTCTAAATGGCAGCAATGAAAGAAAGAACTGGAACTTCTCTGAACTCAGCACAGAGAATCTCCCTTACATTTGACTTTATGTGGAACAAACAATAAAGAAACAAGGGAAAATAAGAGAAAACAAAAACAAAAAAACAGTAGAGGAAGAGTTTCTTAGTATATGATGCAGATCTACCAAGCTTTCAGACATATTAAATCTTAATACTCTACCCATATTTGACTGAGGCAATCACATCAATATGCAGATAAGAAGAGTACAATCTATATTAGCTCAAATGTTACCACAGGTTTATCTACGCCCAACCTGAACCCAGAAAGCCTGAGAAAAAGGTGGACTTGGAATACACTCGCAACAAAGCTTCCTTGTGTCCCAGAAGCATTACTGAGCTATTGCACAGACTTTTGCTCATCGGAAAAAAAAAAAAAAAGAAAGAAAAAAAAAAGAGGAAATGAAAAAGGAACATCTGCAATGTCTAAAGTATCCCAAGGGGAATACACGGGAAGAATGTTTCAGAGTTATTTGAGCTAGTGTCAAACAGGGATAGGAGATGCAAAACCTGATTAAATCACGTGCTAACAGAGTTTACCTTCTGGAGTATGACTACTGAGGTATGTAATAAATATATATATGCGGTTATGAAACATTAACTAAACGAATGGAAACAATTAAGAAACAAACTCGGTGGATCTCTCATAATCTCAGCCCATCCCTGTGTTAGATTATATGCTCACAATAAGGGAAAAACAGTTCAGGTGAAGCTACTACTTTGGAAGACCTCGTTGTACCAACCCCAGGGCGTTTTTTTTTCCATTGGTCACTGAGCCCTTTGTGCAGGTATTATAGTGCCATCTAGCGTACATGTCAGGTATTGTAAAATCCAGGAAACAGGCTCGCAGCCATCATCCAGAGCAGCTCAATTTCCCCCTAGTTGGCTTTTCTCAAAACCTTTAATCTTACAGGAAGACAGATTTCCCTCATGCTATCCAATGTCGAGAAACATATGACTTGTGTTATTTAAAAAAGAAAAATCAGCCCTGTAAAAAAGCACCTCTACAGTTGGCAGCCTCTCTACTGAATCAGAAACAGTTCTATTTAGTGAGTACATCCACTGACAGATTTAGGAGTTTCTACCATCCTTTCACCAAAGCATGCTTCATCTTCAGCATTCCTCCCACAAAGGGAAGGTGATCTCTCACCACTATCAGCCACGCAACCGCTGTCTCTGGGGGCAACAAGGAGCAAGGGATCTTCCTTCTCCTTCTTTCTGTAAGAAGTTAAACCACTACCAAGAGAAAAGAGGATGGCACAGGCAAGCCCTCAAAAGGGCAGGAAGCCCAGATCTCATAGTGCTAGCCTGCTCCATGCAGGAGCCATGCCACCAGCTTCCAGCCATGCCTGGGTTCATCGGCAGCAAGTTCTGCACTTGAACATGCAGGCCAAAATCCAGCTTATGAATTTGAGCTTTTCACCTAAAACCTCCGAAACAAGGACCTGTCCAGCCCTGCCTTCAACTCCAACTGCCGCAATGAAAAAGAAAACATTTTACACCCACCTCATCCACCAAGAGAGGAACAGGAACTCCACTGGAAAGAGAGTACAGGAAGCAATCCTTATGGTGATCAGAAGAGGAAGCAATACCTATAAAACACATTCCTGCTTTCAGAATCAAGCTTCTCAGTTGTCATTAATTATGAATATGAGGACTGGCTACAGCTGTTCTTTTTAGCATCTCTCAATTTTAACAAGATATCAATATCCTAATGTTACACATAATGAGTAGATTTTTTGAGTCTTTTTTGTTAACTGTTGGAGCTTGAATTACAAGTTCTCCTTGTTAAAGTTTGCTTGTTTTACTGCTTTTATCATATGATATATTGCATAAAATATAGCGACAATAAAACTATTTAATAGCCTGCATCCTTCTGTTCAGCCATCACATTACACACTAATATTTGCTATTACATTCAAAATACAGTTTTTAATCAAATCCAATGTTGGTCTGTTATTGACCCCCATATATTACTTACAGTGTGCTTTACTTTAAGATGCCACTGCACACACAGTCCACAAACAGCTGAGCTGGAGAGGAATACTAGCAAGCTCCCTAATTCATTTTAGACTAAAAAAAGCCAAGTAAGCAAAAACCAACTGTTTAAGCTGGCCAATATTGTCTTAAATGAACTACTGCAATGGCTCTGTCAGCAAATCAGAGAAACCATCCCTCCAGCAGGGAGGGAGGTGAAGGACAGCTGGGGTTATTAACTGCTCTCACTGGCACAGCTGCAGGGTATTAGGCCAAGAAAAAAAGTGTAATTAAAGCTCCAGGATGCTTATAATTCCTTTACATTAAATGTGTTGAATGTTAACTCAGCAAGATATTGATACCTGTACTAAGAAAACACTCCCTTTCTCTTTAATAGGACATCATCTCAGGTGAAATGAAAGTGAAGCTTTTATGTAACTAGCTTGTTGAATTATATCTTTAATGTAATCATCTAAAGAACTAGCAAGAAATTTAAATACAACTCTTCCATCCCCTCCTGTGGAATGCTTCTCTCTTTGTATCATTGTCCTTAAACTTCTTCCAGCCTTAAAATCATAGATTTATCATAGGTAGGCATAGCATCATCATTATTCAGGCATATTTGTACCCTCTTGATCTGCAGTCACAAAAACCTGTTGCTGCTTTAGCTAGAGCCAGGTGCATCCTCCGTTTTCTGAACTAAAAGCAGTTACAACTAATTAATTGATCATCAGCTTACCACCTGAGCAGCTAATAGGATAAGTGGACAGTATATTCAGAGACCAAGAAATGAAAAGAAGATGATCATTTTTGTGACAAGTAGCAGTATCTGCCTCGTTTTTCCTAAAAGAAAAATGAGTTCTTAACTAAAGAAAAAAACACTCCAAACAGAAGATATTGTCTGTACCTGGATCCTTTTGTATTGATTTTCAGCTATTTTTCTTTTAACTGAAAGTGAAAATAGAATGATTCTAACATTAAAATTTAAAGAACTCCAGTGCCTAACATCATATCCATTTCCAAAAGCATCCTAAAATTGGCCACAGTTTATCAGATTTAACAAGGTAGCAAACAGTCTTTCATTTGAACTTTACTACAAGAAGAAAGAATTTAATTTAAGGAGGTAGAAAAAGGTCAAAAATCTCCTCAAGATATGTTCCTCCTGATTCCCACGCTAAAGCACCAAACAAAGCTGCTGCTTGAATGTTTGCTGTCTGTTATCAGCAGCCAGCTGGAATTAGGCAACAGGACTCTCAGGCCATTCAGACTACGGCTTCACCAGAAAACATTTGCAGATCAAATGATCATAAATGATTTTTCTTAGTAAAACTAGGTGGAAAACTATGAATTCCAGCCATTCACTTACAGAATTGTTTCCCAAAGGCTATTGTCTGTTACTGAGCATTCATGACAGCGGATGGCAAACTTCCACTGAATTTAGCAGCAGGACAGATGTGTCTTTACCTGGAAGAAGAGGATTTCACGTTCTTGTCCGTAAAGCCACATCTTCCTTTTAAGCTTCTGCATTGTTTTGCATGGTTAGTATAACATTTCATTTTTAATAAAGGAAGTGGTAAAATACTGGAGTTAAAATGATAATATAAAGAGGAAAACCTTAGTGGAATTTCCTATGGCAGCATGAGGCTTTTACTCATGAAAGGGGTAGCTGTCAGTTCAGAGCAAATCTAATAACCAGATGCATCCAGAACTTGGTGCTTCCAAATATTTCAGGTATGTGAGGTTGGAGAATATGATACATTATGCCAAAAATGCACACAGGAAAGGAAACAGGTAGCTGGGAGGGAAACAAACAGCAGCAGCACATGCCAAACTGCCACAGCTCAGTGTGTTAAAGCTGGGAAAGAGGATCTTTGTGGTGGAAAGAAACGGAACACGAGGTCATTTTCTACTCCCAAGGATGGCATTTAAATCCAGAGTAATTCCACTGAAGTCAGTGGATTTAAATACAGAGTGGAAAATTGACTGTTATTCCTCTCTAATCGCAATGAGAGGAGGAGAATCAGTTCAACATATTTTCACTAAGGTTCTCCTCTCTAGGGGCAATCAGGATCAGGACCTGAGAGACAGAAAAATACTTGTATTTGCTGACTCGTAGTGTTGGATTAAGGAGTGGTACAGAGTCACCTCATTGGACAAAATCTGATAACTCCATCTCTCTAACAGAGGATGCTACCTAGAGGCAGGGCCACTGTGACTCTCTGAAGACACAGAATTTCAAGCTGAAAACATATGAGTAATGCAATCTTTGCAGTAAGAGGAAGCATAGATGTGCAGATCCTATTTTCAGTTTGGTTGTTGAGTATTATTTAAAGGGGTTTTACTGCATTTACTTAGTACTTAATTTTATGCTTAGGTTTTCCAAATATTTGGAATACACATTTTTTTTAGCATTTGTTTTAACTTTACAAAGCAATTTTTCCAAATGTTAAAGGTTTCAAATGGGAAAAAAATAATAACTCTGACAGGAAGGGTTTTCATAACTAGATTCTTGTCTTTTGGACATTTTGATCTCTCCAATCTTCTAAAGGGAAAACTTTCACTGGAAAAGGTGAGTTTTTTTCCTTCTCATTGCAGGCTTCTGAGTGCATTTCAGACCAAATAAACAAACAAAGAAATAAATAAGTAAAATGCGTGTGTGAGAGAGAGAAAGAGCTCACGTTTAAGTATTTCTGTTTCTTCAGACAAATAACCACATTGTAGCTTTTCTATTGTTATTTCCAATATCCCACATGCTCAGGTAACAAAAGGCATAACACACTTGTCTGATGAGCTGGGGAAGAACCAGATTAAACTTAGAATTGTGGTGTACCTTTGTCATTTTCCTTGATTGCTAGTGCAGCATCCCCATAAACATGCAGCTTTCAAACACTTTCCCTCTTGTGACTGTTTGTTTGTGATTTTCACAATGTCCACATAGGTAGCCATCCTTCAATTCTTTCCAAGGGCCCAAAATAATGAGGTTGTTCATCAGAAATGATGCAGCTGTGTGTGTTCTGTGACAATGTGGCCTTCTATTACCAGCAGCAGCTCAGCTTTACCTTTTGATTAAGACATTCCATCATACAACAAACTCGTACCTAACAACTTGGAATCCAGCTCACTTTGCACTGCACAGACCATAGAATGATACGAGTCACAAAACAGCTTAGGTTGGAGGGGAACTTGAAGATCATCTAGTTCCAGCCCACCCTGCCATCTTAACACGTGTCTCAGAGACAGTAGAATGAAAACAGAAATGGTGAAGAAACAACATCTACAAAACTCTGAAGATGAGGGAGAAACGGCGTTTGTCTTTGATGTTCCACCAAAGGCTAGAAAGCACTCCTGAGCATTTTGATTGGTCTCAAAATCAGACACATTACTGAATGTGAAATAAGTGCTGCAATCAAGCAAGCCAAGTGGCCAAAGCCTCTCTAGTACAGAGGATGGTGGTGGCCTGGAGCACTGTCCTGGGCCTTGTAAAGCAAGTCTTAGGGTGACAAAACCTGCACGTGCAGAGCATGGTGGATGAACAGGTTCTGTTATATGTTCAAATTCTTATAATGATCAAAGCTAAAATCTCCCTTGGCTTAATTTGTAGAACAGATAGTAAGGAAACCCAGAAACAAACACGAAAAATCAATATGCAGATACTTTTAATGGCATACAGATCCTGACCTCAGAATCCAAAACTGAATTCTCAGAATTCAGTAATTAACTCATCCAAAAATGCCTGAAGATTGATGAAGCAGAACCTCAAAGGGATGGATGACTGCCTAATACTTCAGGAAAAAAATAAAACAGCAGGTACTGTCAGTAGAAAGGGAATTCACACGACGGATAAAAGATAAAAATTGCACAAATCAATCTTCAAAAGGACAGTATTAAAAATTCAAATGATGAAAAAATCTTCTGTAAGGCCTCATGGACTATTCCCAAGGTGAATGAGTCCCCTCTAAAAAAAATACTGGATGTTAGTTCTGCTTCTCAGTTTGTCCAGTTTCAGCTGCCAACTGTTTGATCTTGTTTGGGCTTTTTTTGCTAGGCTGTGTGTTCAGCTATGTGGATACATTAATAAAAAGCATGAAACCAATAAAAATGCTTTCAAGTACAAACACTACCTTCTAAAATCTTAAAAAAAAAATTAAAAAAGATATTTTTGATAAATGAAACATTCAATCAGAAGTAGAATATTACGTTTTTCATCATTTTACTGTTTACCTCTCAATAGCCCTTTTAACATTATTTTTTTCTGCCTACAGTTTTCAAAGGTACACAAGGCACACATAGGAATTTTTTAGCAGTGAATTGTTTTTATACAGAAACATGTATTGCAATATTTTCAGCTTCCAATTATTATATTCTTATTTGGAGATTCACAGTCCTTTCTGGTTTATCTTAACTTACATTTCTCAAATACAAAATGAGATTTTGGGGATATCTTTATTTTCAATCAGCATACGAACCCATCTCCACATTTGATTGCTTTGCTAAGGTAAAATTCCACTGGGTAAGAATTTCATTCTTCTGTGGCACTTGTTTGAGTACGTTATATGTAAATAGTATAACTTTTTTGGACTTGGTTTTCCTGGCAACTATCTAGCTATGACTTCTTAGCATAATATGCCAACAACTTATGTAAACCCACAATTGATAGTACTGAATATTATTCATGTTACTTTAAATTTCTCTTGGCATCTTGTAAATACCATCCAGTACACTGCCAAACAAACATCCACTGACTTAGTTTGCACTGCTAAATTTTGTTCCTTTTCAGTGGAAATCCCCTGCATGCTGTATTGAACTTTTGAGACATTACTAAAAGGAAGAGAATATTTTGCAAAAGTTAAACATCTTGCCTATTACCACACATTTCAGGGAGGTGGTGGAGTCACTGTCCCTGGAGGTGTTCAAGTAGGGGGGAGATGTGGCACTGAGGGATGTGGTTTAGTGGGCACAGTGGGGATGGGGCAGTGGTTGGACTGGATGATCTTAGAGTTCTTTTCCAGTCTTAATGATTCTATGATGTTTTAACAGGTATCTGATGCTGAAGGCTGTCAGAAATACATGGAAATGCAGAACTAAAGACAGAATCTGGTGTTGTTTTGTTTTGTTTTGTTTTTGTGGCATGGGAATGTTTCACGTTTCATGGTACAATGAAGTTCAAAACAATTTTCATTTAGTCTTTCAAGTTTCCTGAATAAAGCACAAGAAAGCATGGCTTCCGAAGTTTTATTTTGCAAAATCCCAATTAAAATCATTAACAAGCATGCTTTTTAGGTCAGAATGCAGTAGAGATTTGTTGGCAGACTTCAGCAGAGGGCAAGAGGGCTGTCTGGTGCATCAGGCACGATGAAGGCAGTCAACACAGAGCCAGCAGCCACTATTGTCAGTGTAGTCACCAGTCCCTTCGAAGCCATTTGATACCTCCTTTAAACTACTCCTGAGTGCAGTGATGGGGTCCGAGGCATCCCCAGCCTCTCCACCTTCTCTTCCAAAGCACCAGGATCCGCTTGGGATGCACATGAGTAGCACATTTTATTTAGATGCGAGTCATGATCTTTCATGCCACCTTCAAGGTTTTCTGTGCACTTAAATGCCCACCATAACCTGGAGATGTTGTACATTCCAGAGCTGCCCTTTTATTACTCCTCATATCTCTGTACACACACAGTGCATCCAAAAGGTAAACTTGGCAGCATCTCAGCCTCTTCTTTGTCACTTAGACCTTTCTGGGCCCTAAGTTTTTATACTCTAAACGCTTGCTGTCCTTCAGACTGCCTCCCAGCATCTTTCATTCACCACAACTACCCCATAACAGCAACACCTAGAGTGATTGCCCTTCCTTTGCCACGCAGAAACAAATGCAGTGCAGCACAAACCAGCTAGCTGCATTTCAGCACACCTGCTCCCAAAGCTCTATATTTTAACCAAAGCTTCTTTAAACTGAATATCACTTCAGCCACTTGAATAGGGAACACAGAGCAGATCTGCTGCTTTACAGCAACAAATATCACTATCATGATATGTAGTGGCAGGCATTTATAGGGACAAATATCACTACCTTGATAAATCTTCAAATAAATTACTTGAATCTGAAAGGGTAAAAAGGTAGCATTGAATTTACCGCTACTCTTTTTCAGATAGAGCGTCTGAGACTGTCTCAAAAACCACGTCTCAGACGGTGTCCAGCCTGTGGGGTGCAAGAACGCCTTCCATCCTGCAAGTCTTGGCATATGCTTGCCCTGCTGTGGCATGGAGTCAAAGACATAGGCCAGATCCTTCCCCCTATACCAGCAGGGAAGTGCAGCGTAAGTCTCCTACCTCCATAGAAAGAAACTGATGGATACAGGCCAGTAATAAGCTACAGGTGAGGTCCCAGATCTGGAGACCTAAGAATTCAGTATGCCAGGCCACACCATAGGAGATCTGCCTCCAAGTGCAAACTTCAGAATTTTAGACGCAAGGAAGCCCTGTAATCCAGTCCTGATGGGTCTTGGCACAAGTAAACCTCGAGCTGCTCAAGCTGGGCTAGTTTTTGACACACCCTGAGAGAACTGGAAGCAGCCAAGGAAAGCCACATGGGCGGATATTTAGTGAACGGAAGGGAGGCAAGTCAGACTGTAATTCTGTACTGCTCTTGGCAGCCAAGTCCACTCTTGAATCTTGTCCACAGCCTCTGAAAATGTGTTTAATTTACCTTTTGTGCTGGAGGTGCTGGAATGGGGAAGAGGGATGCTGGTTCTGCACGTCTGGACACCAGCACGCACAACAACAGGAATCTCGCATTACTGGATGGAGTTGCCACATTATTATGTCCTCTACTGAGGCCATGCTGCAGTAGGGTGAGAAGTTCATCCAGTTTGATATTTTATCTCTAACTACAGCCCTGACCACATCCACAGTGGGTGAATGCAACAAAAACATCACCCTGATTTGCCCTAGCCTCTAATGAGCAGTGGGTTTAGGGACTTAGTGAGCTGCAGGTTGCCACTAGTCCAGCTGATATCCCTGATTTCTACTTCAGGTCATGCAATGATCCTTAACAAATTCCACAACCATTTCTGCACTGGGAGAAAACGGATTTCATTTCTTATTATTTTGAATCTTTCTTCTGGAAAAGATGAAGAACAATTACGACTAATGCAGAATGAGCAGCCTTGGCAATGTATACTCCTGTTTACTCAGATTCCAGGCTTTAGGGTCTGATAAAAACCCCAGTGAAGCTAATGGGAACCGTTCCAGAGTAGCTTTAGCTTTAGCTTAAATCTCAAGACACAGACATGTTGTACTCCTAGAATCCCATAGGTCCATAATCCTATTCAGACTTTTCCTGAAGAAAGATTAGCAGAAAGATCTACAAAATCTACTCATTTCACAGTACTAAACTGCTTCCAGTGCATTCCCAGATGTCAAATTCCCTCAAGTTCCCAATGCAGGAGCCAAAGTCTTTAGCTTCTATCTTTGACAATTTTCACTGTGCACAGAGGGATGCATGATTACAAAAATCTGCGGTGGCTTAACTTAATATGAAAGTAGGACAGGGATAAAATAACATGCAAGTATTAACCACTGATTCAGGGAAAATCTAGCACTGTGATAAACGGTGCCTAAATATGGATGTGTTTAAGTCACTGCTGAAATACAATAAATACCTAGGATCAGCAAAGAAAGGCCATTTACATCAATTAGTACAGCTCCCATTATCACTGTTAGTAATAAGTAAACATCAGTTGTTTCTAAATCTTTTTTTTTTTTTTTTTTAAATGCTGCCTACTCCAATCCTTGCTATACTACCCAGAACCTCAGCTTCTGCAGGCATAGGATTACATCAGCTTCTCAGTTGTCATTTTCTTCTCCCACTAAATCAGGCTATAAAAATGGAAACTTGAAGCAAGCTCGCTCAAAGCCCTCACAAAGCCAGGAGAAAAACAAACCCACTGTATTTTTCTTAAAACCATGACTTTTAGGAAATCTCTTGGGTGTTTTTGTTTTCTGGGTTTAATTATAGAAGTCAGAAATACTGGAACAGAGGCTGTGTCAATGACCAAATTTCTGAGTCAAATTAAAAAGCAATGAATTATTCACAGCAGATGTAACTCTACACAAACAGAAATGTAGGAGGCAAAAAAGATAATACCTATGAGGAGATGATCAGGATAGAATCGCTGCAAGATTCGAGAAGTCAAAAGATGGGGGCAGGAGTGGTGTCTCTGGGTCTTGCACTCCCAGTGCTGCAGTTTGCAAGCAGCAAGGCATTGTCTCCCTGGAGGAGATCTACTGAGAAGCTCTGGGGACAGCTCAGACTTGGAGACTGACATCAAACTGCTGCTACTCTGTGGCTTTCACCAGCCAAACTCAGACAACAGTCAAACTCAGACAGGGAGAACCAGGTGGGTGGGAACTGAGCCCACTTTTAATTGTCTCCTCTGTCATCCTTGCTTCATTATAATCCTGACCACTGTAGTACCACAGTTCTGCAAAAACTGTGCTTCCTACAAGTTAATATGAAAAAGAAAAAAGAAAAAAGAATAGAACTGTAAGTACTGGGAAAGGGAGAAAGACAGAAGTGGGTGACCTGACCCCATTGACCCTACATAGATGCAGAGCATCTCATTCTTCCCCGTGACTTGACGTGAAAACCTGCATAGGGAAGATGTATGATCCAAAAGTAGGCCATTCTGGCATGGTGTGAAGGGGCACGGATGGCTCTCGGTGGGATACTGGCAGTAAGCCCACTTGTTTCTCTGTTCAAACAACAAATTAGTTGGCGTACACACCTCACTGAGTGAGGATGTTGCTGACGTATTTTACAGACATGCCCAGGAAGAAGATCACAGTTTGAGCCTGTAAATTACTCACGCGTTTAAGTTTTCAATAAACCTGTAGATTTATTGTACGTTAGTACAGCATGTGCCTTTTAAACCAAAAGCTCAGCAACACACAACAGCTTAATCTTCCATTTAAACATATACAGCCCTATGACACTGCTCATTTCAGCTAGGAAAGCTACATAATTCACTGTGAGTCCTGGCTACGCTGCTCTGAAGGATGTTTACCTACAGTGAGAACAGTGGCAGTGTTTCTGGTGCTGTAACAGTGAATTACTGTAACCTGCTCTCAGCACAGTAGCAGCAAGCAGTCACCTGAAGCAAAACATTTACAGGACACCACATTTCATTGCCAGTGCACAAAACAGCAGACTAGAGAATCTCGTATGTTACTACAAGTAGGGGTGAGAAATGTATTATGAGATCGGTTTGATGCAGGGTCTGCACTAGCTCTGCCATACAGTCCACCACGCTGGAAGTCTGGATGCAGGACAGGCTGTGTAGCACATAGTAATACTGTTTGGGTTGATAGTGTTAGGCTTGGAAGGGGCAGAGAAGGGTGTTGTATACAAGTATACATTTACCCTATTACATTAGTTTACAGGCCAGAAACATTCCTGGAGCCGGGTACCCATATACCAGTGGTCTCCATTTTTATTTTTATACTGCTTGCTTCAGTTTCACCTGGTTCTGCTGAAAACAGTTATCACCACTTACAGATGGAAGTTATGTGCTTTTGGCTATGTGCCTGATCTTTCCAATTATCTCTGTGTGCACAGCTCAGCTGGTGCAACCAGGCATCCTTCGTCCACGTGTGTTCGTGTACCCAGCTTGCCCAGGCTGTTCCCAAGATGTGCACAGGTAAGGCTCTCCATCTGACACAGAGGCTCCTCCTCACACTGCAGATTCAAAGGTCACCACTGGGTAACAACCCACAGCATGTTAATTTCCCCCAAAGGCTGGAATTCAACTCCTAACAGCTCAACGACCTACAGGTTTCAGAGTAAATTATTGAGCTGAGAGTATATTCCTTCTTACTGCAGTTCAATCTATCAATGTGTGGTTAAATTTTTACTGCGAAGGATCAAGTACTGTTTTTATTAAAGAACACAGAATTGTCAAAAAATGGTATTTTTCAGTAGATTTTTAAATAACAAAGGAGGTAAATTTGGATCCTACTCCTGCATATGTGATTTTTCACTCAAGGTGGGAACACTTTAAGTGATTCTAAACAGTACTGAACTTCTGCAACATCAGCTAAAATAAAATGCTCATCTAAACACAGATAGAGGAAGGAAATCCATATCAAATATCTGATCTCAGATTAAAACACAGCAGCAATAGTGTCAAAACTTCCAAACAGATGAGATGCTTAGTGGATATAAAGCAGCAGTTTCAGAAGAGTCATACGAAACTTGCACCCACTACAGTTCATGTGCAGCATTTTCCAAATCCAAAAGCTTCACTCAGCTTAGACAAATATACCAAAGCAAGTCAGTTCAAGTATAGTATACTTTAAAAAAGAAAAAGAAAGGAAGGAGGACCAAATTTTCAATTATCTGTCTTGCATCTAAGCCCCAATAAGACTGACCAACAAAGGAAACAAAGCTGGAACAAAACCAAACCATTCTTGGCATGTGAGGCTAAATGCTTATCTCCCGTGATTTTCAGTTCACTGTCTAAACTTTGTGTGAAGTTCTGCTAGCTTTCAGTGACCATACAAACTTCCAGTGGATTATCTAGACAGTACTGATATAGCAGGTCTATCATTTCAACCGACATGATCTGAAATTCCTTTTTCCTTGCTGGAAAACAAACACAAGCAGCATATTAACAAGATGTGCAAGCTTTTCTTTCCCTTCCTTGCCCATTCAGAATTTTTAATTTGTTCAGTAAACAATGAGGAATAATTTAAACATGATCTTGATATCTCATTAACAGTTTAAGAAAAAAACTCTGTTAATTCTTGAGTTCACTTCATGCCATCTTTAATAAAAGAGTTAACGCAGATTCTTTCTGCTTACTGATATGAAGTCAGAAGTTTATGGTTCTTACATATTTGAAAAGTCCCAACACCAGAGACATACAAAATGTTATACTGTATTTTAATCATTACACCACCACGTTACTATAAATCTTTTCAATAACATTCAGTATGGAACTCAGGAAAGAGCACTGTCTGCTACAATGCACCGTCAAATATTTCTGGCAGTATTGGGAACTGACTACAGCATTTCAATTATTTTTTCTTAAATCAAAATTTAACCTATGCATTCTGAACTTGTACATAATACACAAGACTGTACTTCCATATAGGCTGCAGAGACATTCACTCGTTTGTTTTCTGATTTGTATATAAGAGTAAATTTTCTATGACAGTATGAAAGAAAATTAATAACTTATGTATCTAGCTAGGCATTTAGTATATATTCTTAATCATATTAATCAAAAGATGACTGAAAAAATCAAAGTTAAATATTGTGAAGTGCACAAAATCTAAAATGAAGGGACTTTCCACAGTACATTATACTAAATCAACATATAATAGATTCAGAGCTGTAAAGCCAAAATCTTCATTTAAAAATTTAGTGTTTCTGACATCATTTTCCACCATTCCATCAACTCTTCTTTCTCCTCTTCTTTTCTTTCAGACAACGACTCCAGTTCAAAGTCAACCTGAATAAGAGAAGAAATCAAAAATGTTGGTAAAGAGATGTAGAGAGAGAGAGAAGTGAATGTTTTTAAGAGTCATTTATTGAAAGTTGTTTAACACAGCCATGGGCCTTGGGGAGGGACTTTCTATTTTAGGCTAGGATTTATTCCACAGTCTCTCATGTCTGATTTAAACATGCGCAGCACTTCCATATCAATACAATAAACATCTGCAAAATACACAAAGGTGTGAAATAAGATTTCAAAAAGAATCCAGGCATCTGACCAGTCTTTGTCTCGTCCGAAGACTTCAAAAACTACAGGGCAAGGAAATTAAAAATAGTTTACAGGTTCATGAATCTTCTAGCACATAATATACATCTCTTTGACATACTGCTAACACCTACCAGGGCAGACTCCCAACATACCAAATTGTGTACTCTATTTAATGCTATCGGGAAAATCCTGGGAGCTTTTCTGGCATATGATTCACTACTGTGGATATGATATGCAAGCATAGTACATTCCAGTGTATGCTACACACTGAAGAAAGCATCTAATTTAATTTTTATGTGCAGTCTCTACACCCATGTGGAGGATGAATTAAAAATGCTTCTGAACTCTTAAAACAGAAGCCTCACTCTTATTCACCATACACACTGGGTATCTGTACAAAGCACAGCTCCATCACTGCCTTTCTGCACAGAGATGAACGCAGTTCTTAACCTGTGCAGGTAGTCACCTGACAATATAGATTAAAAACATCAACAAAAATCTCAAGATCGCTTACTCTTTATACCACACTACTTAGAGATATGCTGTGATTGTCTATCTGATTTCCTAGCCATGTAGCTACTAATAAAAAAGTACAAATATCTCAATATCACCCTTCTCTGTGACATCACACTTCAAATAAGGTCATAAAAAAAAAAAAAGGACATACATATGATCACTTACCACAACAGCAGGGCTAAAGGGCACAGCTACTTTTTTAGTTATTGCTAAATAACCTGGTGCTGAGGCTGTGAGTTTGTAGTTTCCAGGCACAAGCAGTCTCCAGTAATCACCATCCTTGGCTGCAGAGAAGATGAAAGAATTAAATTCAAATAAATATGTATAAAACTAATTATCCACCCAAGGAACAGGGACTGCCTAGCTTGTCAGCAACTGTTGTGTTCCTGTCAGCCTTATTTTGGCTGTCTGAAAGAAATCTTCTGTAAGGACTGTATGAATATATCACCACAGATTTTATTCTTTTCAGGTCAACAGAACAAGCATTTCAACTCTGAGGTTGTGCTGTATCCTCCATGAAAGACTCTGAAGGCTCTCAGCACACTGAAGAAAAGGGCAGTCTGGGACATTATCCCAGTATAGAAGCAGCCAATGTGCAGCCTGTTTGAAGCATCTGAGTTGGCCTGCAGTACAACGCAGATTAATGTCCTTCCCTCAATGTTCTGGAAATTCAAATTGAAACCAATTTCATTCCCCCAGATTCAAATAAATAGGACAACTTTTCTCAGCTGTATTGTAGAGAAAGCTATAAATGATTGTGCTCTGGAATATTCTGTGCATATTGCCTCTGAAAGTATCTAAACATTTCAGTATCCAGGAAATGTCTAGGGATTTTTTTCTTCCATTTAACTGAACAAAGAAAAATAAGCTTGATCCACTGAGGTCAAAGAAAGGTTCCTACTGCACCATCTATTACTAAAAACTCTTCTATTTGTTGCTGTTGTTGTTGCCAGAGAATTAAAATACATGATTCTCCTCTCTGGAAATGACCCTCTGGCATTTCCACAAAGAATCTGATCCACTCTGAGCAAGGAGTGGCCAATCATCTGATTTGTTGCAAGATAATATTGTGAATTTCTGTCACCACACAGAACTTCAGAAAGCATTACAAGGCTATTGTAAAGTCCAGTTAAGCAGTACTGTTCAAAGCACATGTCCATACTCAGGGAAATATTATTTAAATGCCTTCAACTTAATTGCTATCCACATCTCCCTGAAAGGAGGTTTTGGCGAGGTGGAGGCCGGCCTCTTCTCCCATGTAACAGTGATAGGACTAAAGGGAATGGCCTCAAGTTGCACCACTGGAGGTTCAGGTTGGACATTAGGAAAAATGTCTTCTCAAAAAAAGCAGTTGGGCACTGGAATGGGCTGCCCAGGAAGCTGGTGGAGTCACTGTCCCTGGAGGAGTTTAAGAAGCATTTAGATGACGTACTAAGGGACATGGCTTAGTGGGAAGTTTTGCTGGTAGGTGGATGGTTGGACTGGATGATGTTGGAGGTCTTTTCCAACCTTAATGATTCAATAATTCTAATTTGCACAGTAAAAAATGTTAGTAGTTGTTCACGTTATTCCAAAACATTTTTCTTCACAAAACAAAAAGGAAAAAAAAATACAGAGCAACAACAATAATCCATTCTACTTTCTGGCAACAAAACAAAGATGAATTTGAAGTCATGAATAAAGGAGCAGGATAATAAAAATTAAAATAAAATAAAAATTAATTAAAAACCAAACCAACCAAACAACAACAACAAGACCTATCCTTCTTTTTGAATGTGCTCAAATTTAAGCACTTATTCTCCTCACTGTTTTGATAATATACAACTTCTTGTTGAGTACAGATATAATGATGTGAGAAGATTTGTAACAAGGCTTTTTTTGTACCATAGAAGTGTGAGGTACTGTATGCACTCATACTCCAGAATATCTCTTTGCACAGCTTACTCCCTCATTTTATCCCTAAAAATTATTCCCAGCCTTTACATTTTTTTTTTCTTTCCTATATGCTGTGAAAGATGGTGGCTAATGCTGTCATGGGCTGTTCCCCTGGTTAGCAGAAATGCTGCCCTCTTGAAGGTGATGTGAGAACATAGCAGAGCCAGCTGAGAGTCTGCCAGTCCTACATCATGGTATCCTCTAACTCTGAAAGACATACCAATGGGAAAATGACCATAATGTAAAAAAGCCAATGTTTTATTATGTATCTTGTAAAAACAAAAGTCTTAAAAACTTGTCATTTAGAATAAGATAGCATAGTCAACAGGGAAGACTGCAAGTCAGCACTGTGCAAACTACCTCTGAACTCACTCCACGAATAAAGCACAACACCAGCCAAGAGGTGACCCAGTTTTCTGTGATCACCAACATGATGTTTTGCTCTATCTTTTAACTGCCCTTCTTAAAAAAAATAGATTAATTAAAATCACAAAACTGTAAACAGCAGGGAGAATGTATCTTCACAAGACAAATTCACCTTAACTGAAAACCTGCCAAGAATTTACACATGATGAGGAACAATCGCATCTTAATATAAGTTTGGGACTGCAATTTAGCCTTTCAGCTCAGAACAGCACTGCCAACAGCACTGCTGACAGATCTTTAAATTCTGGCAGATTTGTGAAGCACCACCACAAATCAGAAGACAAAATAAGCATGAATAACCAACAGCCATCAGAAGCACTTCACGCCAGAGATCCATTAAGCCCCAGCAACTGTTCTTCATCTCCTCTGACAGCAAAACACTAGTGGAATATTCATGACATCCTGCAGGCAATGAATTTCTTGAGGCACGACGTGTTTTCCCAGGTTCAAAGCTATCATACCTTTAGGCATCAGCTAATAAGATCTGAAATGGCTCCAGTCTGCAAAGGAAAAGATGTGGCAGTATATTCCAGCACTTGTACTCTAGAGGAACAACACTCACCTGACGTAATGTCATGGCTTATCCCCTCCACAGAAATGGTAGCATTTGCTATTGGATTGCCCTGAAGATCTTTAACAAAACCCTTCACTCCTCGGTGAATCTAAAATAATCGAAGGCAGAAGCACATACAAAAATCATTTAACAATTCCTAGAAGTAATTTTTATGAGTATACTGATATATATCATATAGATATATCTAAGGATGCACGTTGTGGATTCCAGTCCATATGCTGACAAATACAGAGGATAATTCTTAATAATTGTATATATATTTATGTCATTAATAGTTCTTTAATTTTTCTCTATGTAATAATTACTAAAAACTGAGGTAAAAGAATTCAGTTGATAGTTATTCTAATTCCTCCACATTATGCAAACATTTTTTGGAAACACGCATCAAATCACAAAAACATAAAAACTGACTTGAAAGCATTGGTGGCTGGGAATCAATAAATGTGCTGAAAAATCTTCAAAGACAGGCTGAAAATACAACTGGAAAAAAAAACCAAAACACTTTCATCAGCTCTAACAATGTAGGGTAAAAAATGGAAGTAAGTGCTTAAAAGTCAAACACTGGCAAGGTTCAATGTGGGCACTTGGGCTCTTTCCCAGAGTGTCCAGGGCTCTGAGCTGGGAACACTTGGACTCACAGCACTCCCCCATTGAGCTGCAAAAGAGCTATAATGGATCAGGTTCTTGTTCCTGCTTGCCTCCTAAGCAACATGCTCCAGGCAGCAGCATGGCATCCACCAGGCTTTTGGGATCTCCAGCTGAAAATCTTCTCTGCTCAGTATCAATGGCTGAACCAGATTCCCTCACTGCTTTAAAATTGAAGGAGGAATAGCAGCAGCACTGATGTTTAAGGCTAACACTTGATAACAGGGACCAGGATTCACCATCTCATTTTTTCCCAAGAAAACAACAGGATTATCTGAACTGCCTGTTCCCAGCACGCATGAAATTAAAGCACTGATGTGACTCCAGTGTGTGAGGAGACCAGATTGGCTGAGAAAACCAGAAAGTACACATTTGCACTGTTCTGGCAATCACACAGGAGCTGGAAGATGGAGCTGCTCTTGTTAGACTGTGAGATGCCAGGCAGATCATCCAAACTTCAAAGATAAAGCCAGCAGCTCCACAGGAGCTAGGGAAGTTGGCAAATCAATCTCTTACACATTTTTTTATAATTTATATAGTTATTATAGTTATATATTATATACTATATATAATAGTAATTAGGAAAATGCAGGGACACCATAATTTTAAATGACACAAAGAAAATGAACCCGTGCACCCAAGGAGCTGAACAGCATCTAGATAGCTGAGACGTGGATCCCATAATAAATTCCAGATCGTGTGCTACTTAAAACCTGCTTAACTCAAATATTTCAGCTGATCAAGAATTTCAGATTTCCAGCTACACAAAGCAGTTCTGCAAAAATAAATTCTTGAAGCAATGAACATATTACTTGACCAGCTCTGCTAATGAAGTATGTTTCTGATTTCATAATCCCAAGTGTGCAGATATTCACGATGACAGAAATGTTCATGATCTTTAAGTACAATATCCAGATTTCAGAACGTGGAAACTACCACAGTTTGGCAGATATGTTCCCTGATGTTACCCTGAGCTGCCACCAATGTGGTCATCTAGGATCCTTGTGCATTCTGAGTCATCCATTCCATCTCCCATACACACAGTCTTTTATCTGTAGAGGGCAATTCACCCTCTGGTGTATACACCAGTGCTTGTGGGATGGATTTATACTCTGGAGATATGTGTTTGTAATCATTCAGGAGGCCAACTTAAGTTATACCTCTATAAAAACTGGGATAGATTTTTTTTTCCATTCTTTCTTTTCCACTCTTCCTTACATTCAGAAATATCACACAGGATTATCACCTCAGTGACACACAAGAATTACGTTCTGATCAGATTAATATGAGATATAGGAGTAGATGTTCACACAGCACAAAGTTCAGAAGTTTCACATAAAATAACTAGAGTTTTGCCATTCTTTTTTGTTTGTTTGTTTGTTTTTCTTACCTGTTCAATGTAATTGATGAGGGAGTTCTTGTTGTCCTCCCAATAGCCCTTCAGAGTTTCTTCAGGTGGGAATTTTTCACAACTAAGCTCCACTGTGATTTCAAAGCAGTTGCTGCTGAGGTAATTGAAATCCTGCATTCCTGTAATGCCAGAAAAGAGAGTTAAGGATGGATTTTGCATTGTTCCAAAGTAATTGGAGCAAAGAAGGACATGTGAGATGCTGGATGTATTAAGAAAATAAGACCTGTAGAAAATAAGAGTGGTAAATACAATAGGTACAGTTCTCTTTAATCAGCTGAGTCCTGAATTGAAGTTACAACAGAGAAACTAACAAAACAATCCCCCAAGAATGCAGACATCCTACTAATTTTTTTTCCATATATAGTGGGTTTTTTTTCCATGGAGAGAGAAACACTGGACAGCTTTCCATTAATTAAGAGACACTTCATTATTAATGCAACTTTAACCATATGAATTTAAAAATATATACAATAGCACCATCAACAAGTGTTAACAATCTGATCAGACTGACATATTCTTTTGCACTTCTGAACCACTCCTCTCACTGCAATGGGAATATTGGCTATTGCAAATGAGT
Organism: Odontophorus gujanensis; assembly: GCA_013399175.1. Lineage (NCBI taxonomy): Eukaryota > Metazoa > Chordata > Aves > Galliformes > Odontophoridae > Odontophorus > Odontophorus gujanensis. Next base: position 34,526 of record VXAB01005930.1, on the reverse strand, counting down.
CAACAGATAACCAAGACAGTTCCAGGTTTGTAAATGGATCAAGAGCTGGAGAGAGAATGTTGCTTTAGAAGATTACGAGCACATTCTTTGCATATGCTGATAACAACTAAGCTCTTGCTTTCCCAGTCTAGCAGTCAGTGAGCTCTAAAATGGAAGGCTGAAAAGAGAAAGGTTACCGAGCATTTTGAGCATCAACACAAACACTCAAAGGATTTAGAAGCAGCTACTTCACTCAGCCCTGTGTTGTTCCACGTGAGCTATGTAGGAGACCTAATATGATCTCTTTACTAAAGCACTGGCACTATGCACAGCAGTGTCCAGAGAGCTGATGTCATATCTAAAAGAGAACACTGAAGGCAGCAAACAGATTGAGTCAGGCGGGATTCTGCCAACACATATGGGTGAAAAGTCTATTTTCTGCCAACCAATGAACTAGACTCATAACTACTGACAGGAATAGGGAATATTCAGACTCATTAAAAAAAAAAAAAGAAAAAAGTTTTTTTTATTTTTTAAACCTGTTTAGGTGGCTGAAAAATGTGGACACAGAAGGCAAGAGGGGCTCCTGAGAGGGACAGCTCTGATGTCCCACCATGCAGAATATGCCATGGACCATCCATCTGTACATAGCAAGAGAGCAACAGAGTCATGAGTCACCCTGGCAGCATTGCTGACTGCCAGGCGACTGTTCCAGACAGCAAAAAATGCTGTTTTTCTTGATTCTTGCATTTTTTCTACAAAAAAGAAAGAAATCCTGAAGAAAATAACATGGGGCCAAAGGGCATAACGTAATTTTACTGCTATGCCAACAGCTCTCAATAATTTTCTCCCTCTCCATCTCCCAGAGCAAGGTGATAACAGGGATGCCCTAGGACAGAATTAAGAAGGAACATAGGTTTTGTGCAAAACAGTCGTACCTCATAGTTTGTTTCTCAGCATGTGCCCTGATCTCTTGAAAAACGTTCCTCCTACAGCACTGAAAAACTGTGAAGTGTGTTGTGCCATCAGCACATAGGCGTCAGCATTACCTATGCTTTGAATTAAAAGCTGTATCAGAAAGTTGGTTGAACTTTCACACACGTAAAGCCAGTAACTTCCAGTAGACAGGATAGAGCCTTGTACACAATGTGGAGAACATGTCTCTCCTACATGTGCTGTACAAAATCTGTAAGAAGTGCAACATTCAGTTATTTTCTTTAGCTCTGGATGTAGAAAGAACTGTTTTCACTGAATTTCTTTTGTAGGTGTTTTTTCGTTGTTGTTGTTTTTCTTCTAAGTCACTCTGTGGCTCTGTTTCAGTCAACGGTCACAGCTTGCCAGCTGATTTTTACACTTGGAAAAAATTACAACAACAAAAAACAAATTCATGCTGTATGGTTCACAGCTATCTCCACTCTCATCTCTCCATTGCTTATTAGTCACATCATATTAAGATCATAGATTCTGGTTAGAACAAGGATTCCTTTTTTCTTGCTTTTGTACAAATTATATATATATATAAAAAAGAGGCTCACTCGGACAATTTTCAGTCTAATATAAAACTAGACCCAAAAGAAGGAATTAATTCAAGTTTTCCAACAAGTTTTTTTTTTCCAATGGAAAAATGTGTCTTTGTCATGTGTAATTTAGTCAAAATGAAAGCTCTGCATCAAAACAATGGAAAGACTTTTCCTAAGGGGGGGGAAAAAAAGGCTAAAAGTTAAATATGTCCATATTTCTATAGCTAATATTCAACATTTCACTGAGTTATTTTTGGACTGAATTGAAACAAATTAAATTAAACAGTTAAATCTGTCAATATTTTGTTCCTTTTGAGTTTTGTTTTTTTTTCAAATTACACAAATTCTGTTTTATCAAACCGAAGTCTGTGGAAACTTTCATACAAACAGAAAACTATGTTTTTCAACGACGTCCAGGAATGCCAAGATTTTTCTCCAGTCTCTGGTGCTGCTGAGGTACCAGGGCAGCAGTATTCCAGCCTATGGGAATGAGTTTCCAAAGTGAAAACTCATGCTTGAAATAACCACCTGAATCAGCCATGGGTCTCACCTCCTGGGACACTGTACCACGCACCACCATTTGTCGTCCCATCTACAAAGCTGCTGTCATCGTCATTTTTACGACACGGTGGTCTGTTTGGATCAGACATGGCTGGGTTTAAAGAAGAGTAACTGCGAGCCAGGCTTTGAAAAATAGCATCATCGGGGCAGGAGCTGTATTCGTGAGCACTGCCTGGGGAGAAACAAGGAACAAGAACGATCAAAAACACAGTCATATGGGCTGGGGTCAAAACCAAGGCTACCCACGCTGCACTTCAGGATGGTACTTGGGAATTCTTTGTACACCACTAAGTGTCCTATCACACTACCAACTAACACTGTGTGATTTGAATCACACCAACATTTCTCCAGCCCTTTATCAATTGTCTGCAGCAGTCTGCCCTGTTATTAAGATGACCATTCATATCAGTCTTAATATTTATTCAAATATTAATTTCAGTGTGCACCAAAGGCATTCCAGGTGTCCAGGGTACAAATGGCCTCACCTAATTGAAGACCTAAGATGCCTTTATTAAACGAGGGATCATGATTCCAAAGAATCACAGAATTGTAGGCGTTGGAAGGGACCTCTAGAGATCATCTAGTCCATCCCCCCTGCCAAAGCAGCTCCCTAGACCAGGTTGCACAGGTAGGCAATGCCCTCAGGCATTGCATCATCTTTGTGATTTAACTCTAGCAAAACAAGATATCTGTCTTCAAAACTAAACAATACGATCACACTGCAACTAGCTTTAAATGTGTTATTAATTAATGAGTAATAATTAATGAATAACAAGTCATTACTGTCATGCCACGATGTTTACAAAGTGAATCTCAGGCAGCATTGATGTAAGTATATAATAACATAATACAGAGTGAGTATTGAATAATATTTGTGATAATAAATACAGAAGAAAAAAAAAAAAGCACGGCATAAGTATTTCTATCCCCTCATATCTACATACCACTCCGAGTCTCATCATAAGGGTAGTTTGCAACAAGGTCTCCTCCGTGAAGATTGGCAGAGAGCACAAAGGGAATATCCATAATCCAGTGAATGACACCCTTCGTCTCAGGAGCAAGCTTTAACAAAATAGCATTACCAGTGGTTAAAAACTGATTATTCAGTGAGGGGACTTAGTTACTTGCATACACTTGGCTTAGCTATTGTCATATTGTGCAAATGAACAGTAATGCTTCAGAGAGAGCTGGATTAGTCCTTTACATCAGAACTTAAGTAGGTTCATATCAGCCTTAAATCTGGTGTAAATTAGACCAGAATAAGGAAACACATAAGGTTATCTCAGGATTTGTTTTCTTTGTATTATCATTGTATCTAAGCTAAAATCAAAATAGAAAACCAAGGATAATAATTAAAAATATACGTTGGTTGGTTGGATGTAGTCCAGTTCTGTGCACTGAATTTGAATCTGAAGAGAGAAAATGGCTATTAAGGCCATCAGATGAAGAAATTTAAAGTGACCAAAAAAATGAACAAAACAGTTACCCCAGAAAAAAGGATCGCAAAGACTGCACACACAGCTCCAAGCACTGGCTGTGTATCTGCTTATGCAAAATGGAAGAGCGAGGCACATAACTTGCTCTGCAGCCTCTGCTTACCTTGGGATTCTGGTCCACAGCCTTCTTCATGTTTTTCAGGAGGTGATTGTTTGGGCCACCTTCCTTCTCGTTAACATAGACTATCCTATCCAGATCAGGGAAGTTTCGGTTTAGATCTATCCCCTGGGCATTACTTCGACCAACAAACCAGTCTTTAAGTTCACCGGGCTAAATGAGGGAAAAAAACAGAAAGAGAAGGGAGCTTGGCAGACAGATACAGGAGCTTAGGTATCAGCTCTTATGTAGGTATATTTACCAGCATAAAACCACATCATGTTTTTACTTCTCACATTCTCAAGAGTAAGAATGGGCTATGTGGGAGTAAAAGCTAAGCAAACCCAAACTGTCTCAGAGGAGGGAATCACTCCCGTCATAACATGTCTGGAATAAAGATGGGCAAAATTACCATGAGATTTTGCTGTGTCTGTCCACTTTGTGCTTGCTGAATTTTCCCTCAGGACCTGGCTTTTCCCCATTACCTCATGTCCATGTTTTTGACTTACAGACCTCATTTCTAAGAGCCTCTCTGCAGCTGTGGGTGTACTCACCAGCTGCAAGGCACATTTGCACTTCCTTCAGAGTTCTTCTAAATGTCTTCAGGACAAAGGAGGACCTTAATCTTTACTTCTCTTGAGAATTTTATTTTTGTGGTAACTGTCAGCTTCATCTGCTGCAGTGGTGGCACCAAAAAAAGATGCAGAGAATAGTCCTGCAGAATCTTTCAGCTACTCCTTTCCGTGAGGTCTGATTTGGCATTAAGAAAATGCCTTCAGGGTAGCATAGGTTTCCTTAGCTTGTCTCTCTAAGCTTGCAGTGCTCTGTAAAATATGTTTAGGTAGATTTGGGGTTTTAGTCTTGGGATATATTTAATGTAGTGTCACACACAGTGTGTAAAGATGCTGTTAAATCATAACTAAAAGCGCTAAAAGAAGTTGCACTGTAAATCACTGGTAATTTTATAACAAGTCTTGTAAGAGGCAAATGGACTGTGGCTTATTACTGAATCTCTACAGCGAGAGATTTCAAACAAGTGAAATACCGCACCAATTTGATGACAAATCCTACTTTACTACCACTAGAGGGAGACATCCTCTTGGACATGGGTTAAAAGCGGTCTCAGGTTTTTAGCAGTCCTCCTCTCAGGCTGTTGAATGAAGAGCTTAACGGAGTTTTGTTTCCTTAACCATAAACAGTCACATTAAAAAATTCTATCTCTATATTTGTAAATATATAGAGAAACAATATGACTTGTAGAACAAGAAAATTGTAGTTTTTCTTTAGAATAATAATACACACGGGGAACAACAGAAGTGTCCTATTTGTCCTCTATTTGCTAACCATGCACTAACACTCTTTAGTGAGTCATCATAACTAAATACTAGAATTTCTAGACTAATAGTTCTTAGCTTAACTTAAGTTCCTTATGCCTAAAACATAGATTTAGAGTTGTTTTTATTAAAAACACAGCTCACAATGTTTCCTTCTTTTGAGATCAAGAAGAGACTGATGCAAATAACTCACATAAATGCACTTAAATTAGAATATTCTTAAAGGAAACATCAACTTTATTCCTTTCTAATACTTTGGAAACACAATGTTTTCCTGAAAGTTACTTATTCAGGAAGCAGTTAGGTGAGTGAACTCAGATGAAAGAATGTGCATGAAGCATAAGCATCATTACATTTTAAAATGAAGTACATTCATTGAAAACAGATACAGTTATCTGTGGAAAGCCCAAGCATAATGTCTTCTTTGTTAAAGAGAAGAAGCCTACTGTATTAATAGAAATTTATGCTGCACCATTCAGTGATCCCCGACAAGTTTATATGCATATAAACTAAATTAAGGTGCCATTTTGATCCTCAGATTGATACAGAACCGTCGGAATAGGAAGAGACCCTTAAAAGCCACATAGTCCAACTCACCTGCAATGAACAGGGAAACCTAAAACTCTGTCAGGTGCTCAGAGCCCCCACCCATCATTGTAACCTTGAAAGTCTCCAGGAACAGGGTATCCACCACCTCCCTGGGCAACTAGTGCCAGCACCTCACCACCCTTAGTGTGAAAAACTTCTTCCTTATAACCAGTCTAAAATGCATCAATAGATACTGTAGCTTTACAAACCTGTGACGCTGCCTTCTCAAAGCCATCCGGATTCAAAGATGGCATGATATGGATACGTGTGCTATGGATCAGGTTGATAATAGTTTCATTGCCTTTCTGGTATTCATTACACAAATACTGAGCCAAGAAGATGAGCAGTTCCCTTCCAACAGCTTCATTTCCATGCATATTCCCAACATATTTAAATTCTGGTTCTCCTGCAAGACAAAGAAGAAACATGTCTTAGAGTAGCACAAAAAATCCAGGCACGGTCTACATCACAGTACACCAGGGACACCTCTATTGCTGTGGCTACATTTTGTCACAGTATCCCTGAGAAACTACAAGCCTTATTTAGAAATATGGATTTAATATTTTTTTCTAAACTCTGGCTAAACAAATAGTAATTTACATTTGGTTGTTTGCCAAAGGCTAAGAAAATACCAGAAGACAATACACTAATTCAGAATAAATGCTAATCATGGCCATTAACATCACCGCTGTTGAGATAAAACACAACAGATGCCCCAGAACCACAAAAAGGTGTCCCAATTTTTAAGTACATCAACTGACACGAACAGAGCTTCTTATCTTGAATGTTCTCTCCGAGATTAGGCTAAGCTTATCTCACTACACATACATCAAACTGCAATTCTTCTACCAAAATACTGCCAACAAACAACTGCTGATCCTAGCAAACTGAAAAATCCCAAGCAGTTCCTTCAGATACTCGGCTTGGACTTTATGAAGAAAGTGCATTGACCTAACTCATGGATCATTCCCACTGAACATTCCAAAAAACATTCCATATACGCATAACTCATACGAATCCTAAGTTCTCACATATCATATGAATTATTGTTTTGTATATTGAACGTATACAAGGATGTTTAATTATGTATTTAATATTGCCTTTAATACATATTGTATATTTTATATATTCATTTATCTGTGTATGTTCATATACAAGTTTATATATGCACATATATATTCCTACGTTCAGTATCTACATAAACATTCCAACGTTCCCAAGTTGCACTCTCACAGTCCTAGACAAAAAACACACTGGAGAGGTCTGAGGTCACATAGAGCTATAAAGAATTTATCTTTTGAAGGACCACATCTTGGGCCCTAACTCCAGAGAGGTTTTAGAATAAATGTAAATATCTGAAGAGGTGGTCAACAGGGAGAGGATCCCGCTATACTCTGCCCTAGTGAGGCCCCATCTGGAGTTCTGCATTCAGGTCTGGGGCACCCTTTACAAGAAGGATGGGGAGCTGTTGCAGTGGACCCACAGGAAGGCCACCAAGATGATCAAAGGTCTGGAGCACCTCTCCTGTGAAGATAGGTTGAGGGAATTGGGCTTGCCTAGTTTGGTAAAGGGAAGGCTCTTGGAAGACCTCACCATGACCTTCCAGCATTGGAAGGGAACTGAGATCAGGAGGCAAATCAACTCTTTACACGGTCTGGAAGTGACAGGCCAAGGCTAGATGGCTTTAAACAAAGAGGGGAGAATTAGGTTAGGTGTTAGGTAGAAATTATTTGCTCAGAGAGAGGTAAGGCACAGCTGCCCAAAGGGGTTGTGGATGCCCCATTCCTGCAGGCACTCAAGGCCAGGTTTGAATGGGATACTGGGCAGCCTGATCTGGTAGATGGCAACCCTGGCTATGTCAAGGGATTAAAACTAGATGATTTTTAAGGACCCCTGCAATCTAAGACATTCTATGATTGTCTCATACTTAGCCTAAAGGACATGCTGGCTTTTCTGATTATTTCCCTTTTTAGAGTTTACCTGTTATCACAGCTTGAATCAAACCTTCTGCTGATGATACGCTTCAAATAGTCTCAATAAGCCCTGTGACAGCCTTTAGCAGTACCACAGTGGCAAATTCAAGGCAAGACGCATTACACAGACAAGGCCTAAATAATTGCTAATCAAGCACACAGCTGTATCTGCTTACAGCTCTTCAGCCTGTGCTTGTTAACCTTAATCCACTGATAAGGTCCTACCGGAGCACTATGAATTCCAGGACTTCTTTTGTTCCAGCTAAGGTAGTTTTGTGCATATTATTTCCTCATGTCTTTTGTCAGTTAGGGTAAAAAACACTCCAGTTTCAAGATGATTGCATCGTTTTATCTGACACACTCATTTATTTGACAACTTCTTTACTGTGACTAAAACCCTCCATTTCCTCTTTTGGCACTGAGTTCTTATCTACTGTTTCTTCCTATCTGTTAATACCAGGGAATGAAAGAGGTCTAATCATTGAGAGTAATCAGGCCATGCACTCAGCCCAACCCTATCAAATCAGATGGATACTATTTAATAAAATGTGCAGCACTGCACATCACAAATTCTTATAATTAGAATACTCATGCATATGTATATTGGCACATAGCTTATGGAAAAATCATTTTCCAGGCTAAGAGACAAGCCTGTTACCATGGTAAACACGAACACAGCAGCACTTGGCATTTGTGGTTTTCCCTAGGACACCAGCATGGAAGCCTGATGGATAACTCACTTCTGATTCTCAGCCTATGCATTACTCACTTGCCTTTCTCTTTCACCTGAATTTTACAGAACTGGTCCAAATGCAGGAATAGAAACAAATATTTTCCATACAGCATCACATTCCCACCCCAATCAAAGAATTGTTAACAGCGTTCATCAAGGTTTTTGAAAACAAGTACCCAGAATAAGTGAATCCAGAATAAGGCCTCATTGACTAGCACCTTCAGCACTGATGACAAATCTCACATGAGCACAAATAGCTGAAAGGAGTTGAGAAAGAGGTAGAGAAAGTCAATGGAATTATGGAAAGCCTTTGTTATGAAAAGCGATTGAAGATAGCTGGCTGGAGAAGTAGCTGCTCTTCCCATTAATCCCTTGTAAGCCATTTAATACAGACCTTAATCACCCTTTATAGGATTCCACAAATGTAATTGCCTCATGGAATTCTTCTTTTTTAATGAAAGGACTCAGAAAACCTCAATTGGATTATCAATATTCTTGAAAGTTTCTCCAAATGAGCAGAAATGCTCCCCTTCCATGGCAGATAACTGGAGGCAGCTTTGAAGGAGAGGTGTAAAAAAAACAACTAAAATTCTCATTTATTTGACACCCACACATGCAAAAAAATAAAATTATTTTAAAGGGTTTCCACAGTGGGAAGATGACATTTATATACACTTACATACAAATTCAGCCCAGATACAGAGGTTTGTGATAGCAAGTGAATGGGTGGATAACTACTAACATCTTTTGGGGCAAGTCATAAGAAATTAAATGCGGCAATCAAGACTATAAGTATCCCAGTGTCTCGCATTACACCTATGCCAGCACATCATTAAGGCTTTTAGAAAGCTTTTACAACCACCCTGGACTGATCGTGAAGTACATTACAACCTGATAAATGTTTGAGGAAAGAGTATTTTGAAATGTCAAGCCTTTCTGGTACCTGACAGACATCGTGAAATGTCACTATTTGCTTCTGCACTTACAGCCAGCTAAGGTCTTCTGCAGCTTCCTATGAACAGAAGAACCTTACTAATCTTGGAAAGTTCACCCAATTAAAGGTGACTAACTACTGCCATTTTTAGGTCAGCCTGTATTTGTGAAGATAGCAATCTTCTAAAATAGGGGAACAAAAAGTTTAGCACTTACTGACTATGTAGGTCACCCTGAAAGTAATGCCTGCTAATTTCCTGATATCCATGGAAACCACAACAGATACAAACAGCACAATAACACTATTTGATAGAACACGTTTGCCACTACAAAAGAGACTTTTTCAATGTAGCCGCCACCTTTAGCTCTACATTTTCATCAGTGATGAACAAGAGCCAGCACGCTGCGCTCGTCAAAATCTGTACCAGTAGAGGTGACGTGCTGTTGCTGTCTCCACTGCTGGAACTCCTGCTGGCAAGAAATCCATTTATCTAAAGGTAATCAAGGCTTTTCTTGCACTCCACATTTTTGTTCGTAGTTCAAAGAGGAATAAACTCTCTGGAGGGCAACTACGTGGAAAATCATTGATGCTAACATGAGTTTCTTCTTTGAACATGAAAGCAGAAAGAAGAAAAGAAGAAAAGAAATGAGGATGAAATGTAAGAAAAAGTGAAAAAATTAGAAAATTTAGATTTCTATCGCTCTGGTGACCAGGCATCCCCAACCTGCCTTAACAGCATTTCAGTAGAAACACTGATCTCCATGAAGTTTGAAAATGAACAGCATTGGAAGGTAGAACAACAGGTGGAATCACTTTCCACATCCTCATATAGGCCTTATACAATGTTAGGATGACATTTTCTAAGTAGTGGTGTTGGTTTAATACTGCTGAATGATAAACTGGTAGGAGTTCCACAGCTGGCTTACAGGAAAACATAAATGGGTTAACACTGATGGCTTTTAAAAATTCCTATCTTTCATATTCCTGCCATTAGCTACTGCAAAATACACTGGGAGCAAAACAAGAAGAAAAGATATTCAACTTTTTGCAAGTTCTTGCTTTAAAAAAATGCATGTATTTTTTCACAGCCATAACTCAAGACTGGTCTCAAGCTGCCTCTGGAAATCACTGCAACTCTTGGAGCACTATGTATTCTGTATGTTAGGTATGGAAGGGAAATTCTCCAGACATTACCTCATGCTGAAGTTGTTTGTTTCCACCATTAGGTTTCTGTGTGACTGGATGCCTTCCTCGTGCTTCCAACAGCCCACTCTCCCTTGTTGTCACTACAGGATGTGGCACAGCCACCCACGAACACTGGGCACAGCATTTGCTCTGCTCCTGCAGACCCCTTCACAGCTCCCTCCTGGTACATTGCTCTGCCATGTTTATGCTGCAGTTGCTCAGCACAGCATCAATTGAGCTACAGCTGTGGAAAAGCCCATGTGATGCAGCACAGGGTAGAATAAGAGTCAGATTTTCTGCCTACTACTTGTCTGTGTGGTACTGTGCAATAGGATTGATGATTATTATTTAAATAGTAACTAATTAAACTTATTTATTTAGTCAAAACACTTAGTAAGAAATATTGAAATATAAAGCCCTGATTTTGTATTACTGTGTTAAATAACACTCTTAAATTCAAAGCAGATTAGAAAAACATTTTTTGAAGTAGCATACACAAATCTATACATACAGCCAAATTAACCAGACTGGTTTTGCATTACACTGCATTTTTCATGCTCTAGGATAAACAAACAGGACTTTGCATTTATAGGATTCATTGCTTCACTGCAATAGTAGGTATGGCTAGCTCAGCACGGAAGAAGAGCTTCATAAGAGCAGTAAAAATGAAATGGACAGTGCTAAGTCATCCCTACCAGTCACTGTCTGAGTATGGGACATGTTCATTGTTCTCACTGGGAGGAGGGGAGGAAAAGAAAGACGGAAGAAAAAGAAAGAAGCACAACACAAAATGTGCCCTGAGCCTTTCTGAAGGAGGAAGGATGCTGGCAGTATAGAGATGACACTAATGATCCTCCACCTGTACCCTGTGATGCTGGCTGTGGGATGCAGCAGTTCCAGGTCAGCTTTCTACTCTGCTCAGTAAAAAGAGTGAACTCCATTTGTAACTAGGTGTGACAAAGAAAATTTCCATTTCAAAGACGTTCATTGTAACCCTCCAGTTTTGGTTGGCACCTTACTGCAAAGATACTGTTTTAATCCATCAACACACCATCAAAATAGATCTTTTCATTAAGAGAAGGTTGATATATAATTCAGGTATGTACTTATGACAGCTCCTCACCAAGCTCATTTAACAAGCTTTCTTCAGCAAACTACAGCATCAGCTTTTTCACTTCAGCCACAAAAGCTGTTGCCAACCACCACAGCACTTCAAAAGGACTGAGCTCATCTATCCATTCCATTGTTTTCGTAGGCAATAAGTACATGGGAAATTTCAAAGCTAAACTAGTTCAAATGGCTGCTGCCAGCAGGAGACACATTTGGAACTTTGCGTTCTACTTTTCCTCATGATTTTGTGATGCCATAAAATAAAAGATGGAAATAACCCATTGATATCCGTATCTCAGGCTCTGAAGTCAAAGAGGAAGGCATAAATGCAGGACAAAAAAAAAAAAA
>VXAB01005930.1:176-22597 GCA_013399175.1 Odontophorus gujanensis | reverse complement strand
AAAAAAAAAAAAAAACCAAATAGAATCAAAAGCAGTTCTCCTTTACTGGAAAGAAATAAAGACAAATCCACTGGAAAGACACATGGATCTATGTGCAGCTGGTAGCAAAACCCCCTACTACCTGCCTTAAACTTTCTCCTTTGATTTCAAGGAAGTTTTCTGAGGCATCATAGAGGCATTTGTTACTTCACCAAGGCTGCACACTCTGCACAGTTCTTCCTCACAGGTGATTCAAACATAACTGTAATCCTCCACCATACTATCTCAAAGTGACAGTGTGAAAAAGCTGTAGGTTGCAGATTTGTGATTCAGACAGATGATGCTGAAGTTGATCACCAGTAACGGATGGAGAGGGATAAAATCTCCCCATAAATAAGCATCCCCACAGGTCCCTCCAAAAGACGTGTTACAAAGTAAGAGTAGTTTTTGCATAAGTTTATTTAGTTCCCCATGTTTAGATGAGCTCTGATATTTACCAGTGTTTGTTTCATGACTATAGAATCACAGACTGGTTTAAGTTGGATGGGACCTTAAAGCCCACCCAGCTCCATCTCCCTGCCATGGCTAGGGTTGCCACCCACCAGATCAGGCTGCCCAGGACCCCATCAAATCTGGGCTTGAATGCCTCCAAGAATGGAGCACCAACAGCTCCTCTGGGCAAAAAGTGAGTCAGGGAGTCATTATTTGCCAGGGTGGTTAAAGAAAGAGTTATAAAGTGCCCTTTTAAAATAAATTGCAGTAAGAAAGATATACCCAAATGGCAAAAGCTAATGACATTGCTACCTTATCTGCTTGTGGGGAAAAAAAAATGAAAAATTGACTTGCGATGACTAAGAGAGGACACTATTTACGTCAGAGAACAAATGACCTGAAATATGCCAGTATTCTTAGAAACCAAGAAAAAAACCCCAGCTGGCAGCTCTTTTTAGCCCTAATATTACATCAGTGTGATGCTTTTGCTATAAAGGATTGAAGAAAAAAAGAATTTGAGCATTTTAGAAGGTAGGGTTGGTTGTTCTGGTTTTGCACTGTAGGCTCACAGAGTGTATGAACCCTTGATTAAGAAGTGCCTTACTACATCTGTTCTACTGATGCAGGGAGTGAACAACACTGGTATTCCAACAACACATCTACAAGCACTGCATCCTTGGAGTCCAAATTTTTCAACAGAAAGTGAAATAAAACTTCAAACTGGTATTGTACCTTAATAATTTGTCCATACTCATTTCAGGCAGAAAGACAGGCCTGGAGGTGGGTCTTCACATTCACATACATTTGAAATATAGATACCCTTTTAGAAAATACCTGCTGTCATCTTAAACTCTAAAAAAATGAGAAGAAGGGTGATGATGCCTTATGACAGTACAAGCTAAATTGGTGCGAAGGCAATTGGTACAAGTACAATCAAGCTTGGTGCGTAAAAGGAAGAAATGAATCATAGAATAGCTTGTTGATTCAAGAATAATGATGCAGATGAGTGAACCAGACAGATTGTTCACCTCAGTTGCAGAAGGGAGTGGATCCAAAAGGCTTTTCAGGTATGTTTTGCATTGGAATGAAGGAGCTCCCTGCAGGAAAGACATGTGAACCGTGACGTCAGCATTGCAAGCCACAGCACAGCTGTACTGCTGCGAGGCACAGAACAGCCTTCCAAAGAGAGAAATAAATGCTTAAAAAAATATCCGCAACAGCTTTCTGATCTGCTCTGAGACATACATCTCAGTGCCATAGAAACAAGATTTCTCTTCCTCAGAGGGAACAAATACAAAAGTTTGGTACCTTCTTCAGCCTTTCAACAGGGATTCCACTGGGGAAAGGTAGCTAAAAAAAAATAGCCATTTCCCACAGCTATATCTGCTGTGCCTCCAATATGCCAAGCACATTTTAAAGCACAATGATCAGCAGGATCAGAAACTAAGAGCCCTTCCTAGAACTGCCTAATTATTATTTCCTCTGTACACTACAAAAAGCTACAGCAAATCCATCTCCTGTGGTCTCTTTCATCCCAGTTGAAACTTTCCTTTTCTGCAGTGTCACTAGTCATACACCAGACAAGCTCTCCTTTCAGAAGAGCAAGCATCACATTAGCAAATACGTGCACACTAACTACTGGAAAATGCCTTCACTAGGAAGAGTCCCAAGGACTTCTGTTTCTGTTAGCTGGCTTCAGTTTTAGTGCATTCACCATGACTCCTGTGCGGTTGTTCATATCTTTAAAAAGACACAATAAAACACCAATTGCTGAAACATTCTGTCATATTCCAGACAGATGTTGAAGAGGTGGAAGTAAAAGGGCAATTGCACCCTATCTTCCAGATTTACAGTGCTTTATTTCAATTTTATGGAGGTGTAAAATGTTAGAGAGGCATATAATGAAAAAGAAAACAAACGGTAGCACTTCTTTATAGGCTGGTTTCATGCATTTTGTGCTTTTATCAACAAATATTCAATACTCTGAGATGGTGGAAATGACTTCTCTTTTGCATAGCATAATTCCCAATGGTTTGGGAGCCCATGAAGAAGATAACTAGGCATTTCACAGAGGAGAGCATAACAGCCAAAACGGATCTCCTAAGGAGCTCTACAGCAGTGTTTTCATTTTGAGGCTTCGGGCATCAGGTTTTTTTTCCTCAGAAAATGAAAAAAATAAATCCCATGGAAAGAAGGTACTGTAATTTTGATGGGAAGTGAAGCTTTTATTGAAAAGTGATTTTAAAGGAAAATTGTTCTATGCCCTATTGTTACGCCTCACTAGTAGCTCTAGGAGGCAGAAAGAAAATGTGAAACAACACTCAGATGCTTCGAATATGTGAAAGAGAGACAGTATGAATCCCAAGAATTTGAGCCATCTCTTCCAAATAGCAGTCTTTTTTCCACCCTTCTGGGAAGAACTGAGCAAGAAGAAAGAAAAGAGAGAAGAAAAACAACACATTCCTACATGGAAATGAGAATTTAAAGGCTATGTAAGTTTAGCAACAAATCCACAGAGATCCAGGAAATACAAACACATGTAAACTCCATGGGTAGACCGCACCTTCACTGATAAGACTCCAGAATGCTGAGTTCCCATGCAACAGGGACATGGACATACTGGAGAAAGGCCAATGAAGGGCCAAGAAAACAAAAGGGAAACAGTGCTGGATAGAGTGCATGGAAAATTATTTCCCCACTCAGTCTACTAACACTTGTCTATGAATCTGCATGTGTGAGAGGTGTAGGTATACCCCCAGATACACACACACATGTCCTTCACTGAGAAACTGTAGCACCAAAGAGGTCACCCCCAGGTCATGAAAATATTTTTCATGTTTCTGTTCACTTACTCGTTAGAGCTAAAGTACGACTCCAATTTTAACTAAAGAAATTGCATTTGCAGATAATTCAAAATCATATGTAAAGACAGATTTGGCACTGTTCTAAAACAAAATCAAAACCACATGAGTTCGAGATGGAAAGAAACTGAACCCTTTAGTAAACAATCTGCTATTCCCTATCTTCAATAAAGCCTCAACACCTTACAATTCAGTGGTTCATTCTTTTTTAGCCAAGCAATGTGAAAGAAAAGCCTTCCTTATCATAAGATTATAATTTTTTGCTTTAATATACAAGCTCAAAGTTGCACGAATTGTTTTCTAAAGTATGAGCCTTTGCCATGTTTTCTATTTCTTTTTTATATTCACTTAACTTTCTCTTTCATCTTGGCTTTAGCTTTTATGATCACAGCATGAGGACTGCCAAAAACATGTTTCAGTATATTTTTTTCCAGCTGCCTGCTAAGCAATAAAGAAAAAAATAGTTACAAAACATAAAACGTTATTTTAAAAAGTGTGTTTGGATTATAGTAACACAGAAATGTGAAGGGAATGAGACTGAAGATTATCACATTGTCCTCTGAATGCTGTACTTAATGAAAAGCAACATATTTGGGAACGAGAAATCAGCACATAAAATTCCCCAAGACATACTACTAATCCAGCAGGTAGGAAGAATAGTGCTTGATTTTTTTCTTCTCCCCAAAAAATCCTAGAGATATTTGACCTGGCATGGCTATTTTTCTAATAACAAAGGCTTCCGTATCTATAAAATGAAGATATTTTCCTCTTTAACTTTGCTAGTAGCAAAAACTATCATTGAAAAAAACATTGAAAGTTCAGTTTTATCGTCTTTTCATATCAGACTTGAAGCAGTAACGTACATTAAACATAACACATCATTTTTAGCGGGGTCAGTCTAGAGCTTCAAGTGAAGCACATGTCCAAGAGTTTGCCTTTGAGTCTCATGCCAAAGCAACATTGAGAAGGCATCTCTTCCATGAACACAAAGAGTTGGAGCTGTTCGAAAGAGAAGATTCCAGGGAGACCTCACTGCAGCCTTCCAGTACCTAAAGGGAGCCTACAGGTAAGCTGGAGAGGGACTCTTCAACAGGGAGATGAGTGATAGGATGAGGGATAAAAGCTTTAAAGTAAAAAAAAAAGGAGATTTAGATTAGAAATAAGAAGAAATTCTTCACTGTGAGGGTGACGAGGCACTGGTGAGGCTCTAGCTGCCCAGAGAAATTGTAGATTATTCATCCCTGGAGGTGTTCAAGGCCAGGTTGGATGAGGCCCTGGGCAATGTGGTCCAGTGGATCATCTCCCTATTTCTGAAAAAATACTTTCTGAATTCAATTTTTTTTATACTTGGTTTCTGTCAATATTTAACTCATAGGGTTTTCTTTTGTCTTGGTTTGGTTTTTTGCTTTTTTTTTTTTCCTAGAAAAAGCTTCTCACCTACTTACAAATTACCTGGGTATTAAATAAAGATGTGGCTCCTAGAAACACAGCAGGTTTTTAAGATGTTTTCTTTTCACTTGTGTAACTCAGAAAACTAATTTCTCAAGGACTTCCCTTTGAATGAGATATCAAGTAAGAGAATGACAAAAACTTGAGAACATCTTGCAGCAGGCAAGATGAAATTAGGAATTATGATTCTATCTGAAAATTTATTGAAAAAGGTACATACAAAATATCACTGCAAGACTCATCATTGCATTGGGGTGTAGACATTTAGCCAGCAGCTTGCAGACGCGTATGTGGTAATCAACAGCACTGAAGCACAGTGAGGTTAGCGCAAAGGAATTAGAACATCTTAATTTTCCTTCTTTCGCTTCTTTTAATTAAAAAATGAGATGGAAAGTAAAATTACGTTTATAATATTACTACGTTAAGTCAGCTCTCCAGTGCTAAGAGAATGATGCTTCTTTTCTGCCTCAGAAGACAAAGCAGACCTCAGTGATACAGTTTTACAGGGTACAGATTTGTGGTAGTCATCTTCATTTGCTGGATAAGTTAGTCTACTAGCGTAAGCCCAAGGAAACAACTGCCTCAAAACCCAGCCTTGATAATAAAGTATTCTGCATTGCGAACAACACTGTCATCACATTTCACACTAGGTCTCATTAGAACAAATAAAATCACCTCAAAGTGTAAAAGGAAGCAGAATATAAGGGCAAACTTAGGCATTTTAAGGCATGAAAAGTAAGAATTGAGAGATAATTTCATTAACAGTATGAATTTCCTGACTAGGAACTACCTCCAGACCTCCATCAGGATGTTATTCTGTCAAGGCCGCATAACTTATCGCCAAGCTAAAATACAACACAGTCTAATACAGGAAATTAGAACTTACCAGGCTTTCTGAGCTCTGTGCTACACGTGATCGTTATGAGCAGCTCATGCTCTGCTTTACAGTTCTTTCCTACCAGGAAAGTAGTTTAGCCACAATGTTCTTCCTCAAAAGAAAAAAAAGACTGCTATTTTAGACTACTTGGCCATCACCAGTCTATACAAACATGAAAAAAATCTATGCAGTTTATTTTGATGCTCACTAAATCACAGGCTGGCTTGTTTTTTTCCAAGCTGCTGTCTGAACTAGCAGTTTTCTTTCCGTATGTGTACACAACCATGGTTACAAGGCACGGTCACAAACCACACCACAATTTAATTACACACTACTCAAAGCCACCACTCCAGCTGTGCAGTACTTTCCATACAAGCAGTAATACCATTATCACCCATCCTTAACAGCCCCTGTAACAGGACAGACACCACTGTGCCCTCACTGAACAAACAAAACACGGACCATTCCTGCTCTTGGAGTATTTGCTATCTGCGTAAAGGAAGGAAAGACAATAGAAGCATATGGCAAGCGCCAGGCATGCTGTGATCTCATTGTAGATCTCATTAACCCCTCTTCCTCCCTTGCTTTTGGTAACTTCCATGAGAAAAGTAAATATTTGAAAGAGGGCTCCAAGTCACACTGAACTCAAAGAAACCTCCAGAAACAGGCAGAATAATACATTTGAAATGTTTGTTCAGACAAATGAATACGCGCACTGTTTTTCTTAAGGAAAAGTTCATTTCATCACCTAATGAAGAAAATGAAGAATCACAATCATTAACGTTGGAAAAGACCTCTAAGATCATCTCTTCCAATCGTACACCCACCTCTAATATTGCCAACTATCTCAAGTCCCTAAGTACCACAATAAGAAACTGAGGTTTGTATAAGAAAAGTAAGACCATCCAAAATGATTATCAGCTGACAGTGTAATTAGTATAAAAGTAGGTGAATACTGAGAGAGAAAGTCCTACTGAGCTTTTTCCCCACAGATTTTCACAATAGAAATACCCTAGCAGATGTCATTTTGATTTCACATCGATGCACACAGGAGAAAGGACAACATGCGACGCTCAGCTGCTGTGTGCTGGAACTGTGCTTTACAGCTATGTGCTCTTCAAAGGATGGAAGGAAATGCACTATCTTGTGGCTATATTTTTGGACTGCCGAATTGTGATTACATGCACACAAACCCACCTACAAAGGAAAAGGCAAGTTTTGTGAGAGTAATGATGTCACACCTAAAGAACGTAATATTTTTCCAGGTAAATCCGACAAAACTCAAGAAGATGCAGTGTTTTCCTTATGCTGTTCACGTGTATTTCTATTTAAATCTCATAAAGCATCCCAGCATACAAGAGTGAAAGACAAGTAGGCTTTGTGAACTGCATCAGGGAAAAAGCCAGATGAGCTGGCAAAGTCTACCTGGATACCGTATGTGTATTTCTTCCATCAGACAATTCTGCTCCAAAGTATTCTCCAAGACGTACTTGTTCATTTATAAATGACAAACTTTGAGCCTACCTGACGCCCTTTGTTGACTATTCTCAGGTCTGATGAGCCTTCCAGGTTGTTTCTCTTTATCCTTTTGACCACCAAAAGCATATTCCTTGCACTGAGCTACTTGATACTCATGGCGGTTGATACAGCTTTCTCACTGCCATTTATTTTCACCTCTCTTTTCCTTTTTCATTTCTCTGTCAAACAGAGAACACACTCCGCATAACATCTTGTGGTTCAACACAACAATCCCCATCTTGGGGGGAAAAAAGGAGATGCAACAGACTGGAGGCAACGTCTGCACTGCTTTTCACAGCTGAGCTCCAGAATCAAAATCGATGTTGTAAAGAAAAGTGCAAGATCTCTCAATACTTCATACTTAAGAAGAGTGTGGACAAGATCTGGGAAAGTAAAATTTGTTTTTTTGTTTTGTTTTGTTTTCCCTGATTATTTATTGGGTGAGCTGTATAATTTTGCAGAGAGAAAGGATTTTGCTCTGTGCATTTGGCAAGCCTTGCTGGGCTTTTCCTCATGTGTTTCCACTCTCAGCTGGAATATCTGTAAGTGCTTGGAGGTCTAACTGCACCAAGGTACCAGCTATAAATCAATAACAAACAAAGATGATGGTCACAGCTGAGTTTGGGTGGCAGCAAACCACAAAGAGAGCACATTGCTGGTCTGATGAGGAACCACATAACACAGATGTGTCTGCCATAAATAACTCAGCCTGAAAACAGCGCATCACCAATGACAAGATAAATTTCAGAGCACTGAAGAGGAGAGAAAGATTCTCCACAGAGTGTTTCCTGTGTGTTAGACGTATTTGCCCCATCACATATAGGAAATTAGATTTTATTTTAGCATCACTGTTCTATGCCTTGGGATACTGAACATGGAACCTGCCACACTGTGCAGGTACAGGTTCATAAAACTATATTTTCTCGTACAAATTGTCACGTAGGCACTTTCACAAATATCAGCCATCAACAAAATTATTCTGGAGGAAGAACACTTGGTAGTGAATCAAGCTAAACTCCACGTCTTTCAGTGTAGCTGATATGGTGTCATACTAGAAGCGTACACTTAAAGATCCTGTGAAGTTTCTCCCACTGATGTGCAGAGGAGTCTAGGTGCAGATTTGGGGACCTACTTCTTTCTCCAAGGTGTGGCACTTTAATTGCCATCAAGAAGAACTACACTATGCCTTCCATTTTTGCAGTCATGACCAATGAGATGAAAAAATTTCTTCCATATGGTCATCTACCACTGAAGTAAAGATTTAGACAGCAGCAAGAGAATCAAGGACTTGTTATCACCACGCCTGACTGAATTTTGACTAATTTACCCACAAATGTCTCTGTGATAACCATTCACAAAACCATGAAGCAAGAACTGGACAGTTCTGTTTTACAGAAGAGAGAAATCCTACTTCATGTTGCACTGCACACAAACTTCATTTCAGTTCATAATGGGCTCCAAGGGAATATGGAAAAACATGCTTTTTTTCCTCTAAACATTTATAAGGCTACAGGGTTATCATTATCATCTTTAAACCATTTCATAAATGTGTGTTCACAGTTTCCAAGCCCTCAGCTTCTTTCGGAAACACCTCTGGGTTTTGAATTTATCCTATCTTTTAAAGAACATCAGAAATGGAAGAGAGGCATGTTTAAACTACTAGCAGCAAAGAACACACTTTAAAACAAACTTTTAGAAGGATGATACTACATACAAGCTAAGATTTTTCCTTTGCTACTGAAGCACAAATACCAGTGTGCTTCAGTAGTGCTTACGTGTCTCTCAGTTTGGGGAATGGGAAGCCAGAATATCCTGAGGTTAAAACACAATGAAAAAGATAATCACACTGGACTTTTTTCCACTGAGCCAAAACATTTCAGAAGTTATTGCAGACATCAGGGGAGATAAGCTGAGCTGCCATAAAAGGTCGATTAATAAAGGCAATTACAGGGAAGAAAACATGAACAGGATAAGCTTCCACAGGCAGACAAAAGGACAAAATAAGAAATACTACAACATATCAGCCTCTGGAAGGCACGAGTTCAGTTCTGCTGCAAGGCTTGTCAATGAGCAAAGGGAGAAGCACAGCAGCTGGGGAGCAGCACTTTGAAATGAAGCCATCTACCCAGAAGGTTACTCCATGGCTCAAGATGATGTTTTCCAGAACAGCAAAGGTCTACTTCGAAGAAATTTCAGATTTAGAAGCAAATGAGGAGGGAGAAGGAAGTGCGAAGATAACCTGCAGAGGGGGCAAACCCCTCCCTTCTCAAAGAGGAAAGGCTCAGAGAGGAAGAGATGGAGGTACCAGGTCCCAGCAACCTGGACACAGCAGTGGGGATGGGACACTGACCTACCCCCAGTGCTGTGTTTCAATTCAGCAACAAGCAGCACTGGACTACTGGTCAGTGTTTCCCTAACCTAGTGACAGACCAGTGACTGTGTAACCAGCCTCCATCACCAGTGCCCCTGTGACACTCCAGCATCCAAAGTGGTCCATTCTTTGCATGAGATCAAAAATTGCAAAATATCTGCNAGAAAGAAAGAAAGAAAGAAAATTCATCTTCAAAATACATAAATTGGCCCAGTAATTAGCTTCTATTCACTGCAGACCTGCCAAAAACCCTAGAAAGCAGAACCTAGGTCTCCTAAGTTACTGCCAAATTAATCTACTTTCATCTATTCTCTTAATGGTCTTGGCAAGTGGGAAAATGTAAGTAGTTCATAGCCTCCCAAAAGATCACAAATGGTTCTTTTTCAAGTGCTAGGGACCAATGGAGCAACACAAGCATTTGTGTGTTGCTTTGTCCCAGTTTTGCACGTCAGAAGATGAAATGATTCTAGCTCTACAAGCTTTGTGCTTTAAAATAAAACAGTGTTCCTCCTGAACTATATTTAACCTTCCTCTCTTACATTTTTAATATACTTTCCCCTGAAAAAACATCTTGCAACCAGTTTCCAATTAAAGTAGCTGTACAGAGTGTGAGTTTTTGCACAAAATTCAGCTCATTCACTGCTGTGTTGACTTGACCACTCAGGAAAAATGCATCGATCTTTATTTTAACTAGAGCAAACTTGATTAAGGAAAAGAGATCCTTCATGGTGATGCTTTGATCCACAATACAGACCTGCTGAGTACAGGTCATTTTCAAAAGTAAAATTAATAAAAAATATCACATATATTGTGATTTCACCCTAATGAAAAGTTTTGCCCAGTTTTCTCCCTTCTTCTGATAATGTGAAAAAAAGAAAACATTCAATAATTAATTATAAACACTTCTTAATTCATTGTTTACTTGCCACTTATCAGCAAAATGTAATTCCATAGAATGTATCTCCAAACACTGTTCATGATCCCTGGTTCCTGAGGAAGTTCCACAGAGACATAGGCTGGAAACTTCAGTCATGATATTTTGGACAGCATTATGAGTCAACACATCAAATGGAGTTCAGTACTGACATGGGAAAACCAAAAGCTCAGGAGTTTCCTTCCAGAGTTTTGACCCCCAAAAAATTAAATAAAAGAATAACAAAGGAGGGAAGGAAGGAATAGAGAAAAAGCTTTGAAATGATAGTTCAGAAATATTTTAACAATTCTCCTCAAAGAAAAATTAAAAAAGACATGAACTAAATCATAGTAATTATAACCCTATTAATTATAATCCTATTAAATTTGACAACTTTAATAGATTATATCCATAATAATGATCAGGGAAATGTGAAGAAAAAAACATTTTAAGAAGTTTGCTAATGAAGTGGCATCAACAGGAAAAGAAGAGCATCAACACCATCTCTATCTCATAGCTTGGGATATTATTTCACAACAATGTTTACAGGAAAATCTAGTAACTTCACTCCCATAATATTACTGGGATCAACATAGCCTGTCATTTAGACAAAGGATACCTTTACTTTCCTATTCTTAGAGACTACATTACAGCACCTCCATCCCCTCGGCAATTAGTGTCTCACACTAATGAAGTTCTTCTCTTCCTGAGAGTATCAGCCTCCAGATTACTGCAAAACGTAATCAAGTCATCTCTGTCATCAAAATATCCACGACACAATCTTAGTGAACGTTCAGGCTGTTTATCATAGTTCCCTCTCCAAATTTCACCTTCAGCAAGCACAGTCCTCTAGGAAATCTTGTAATTGAGTACGTGACCACAGCACGGACAAGTTTAATTTGCCTAAGGAGTCAATCTCTAGTAATAGAGATGCAAGTTTAAACACAAGCTAAAAACACAAACAAACACACAGAGATCCCATATGAACCTCAGGAGAAACTGTTACCAGCGTGTAGGAAAACCTCTATTAATGTCTTTCCATCAACACTGCTGGATGCAGACACTTGACTAGACAAGGCATAAGTACGCCTTTGGTACACCTGTACTTTTAGATATTTGGTAGGCATATACAAAGAAATGTGGTTTCTTCTCCTCTTTTCTGAACAAACTTGTGTTTCTCATGCATATATTATGCATAGATCAATATCCAGCAATAATGAAAATATACTTCAACGTCTTCTTAACTTCCAGCAAATTAAGAGTCTGGCTGGGTCGTGTTAAATAGACTTGGCACAGTTCTTCGGAGTAGACACTACTGAAGAAATTTCACAACATGGGCAGATCTTTTTAACTGGCATCAAAACATTTCTTTCCCTTTTGATATCGCCCACAGAAGAACTTTCTTCGAACAGTGGGCACTCAGTAAACAATTTCTGCTTCTGCGTTACAACGGTTCACATAGCAACACACTCACTCTTGGAGGAATTTTTTTGTTTCTTTAGATAAAAAGGGCTTTCTCAGACTTCAGCATTAGGTAGATTCTTTTATTTCTTTTCTCTAGTTGCAGAGAAAGAAATAAAACAGTTATTCAAGATGCACCATGTGCCTTTAACCTATCTGCTTTTACCCCTTCAATACATGAGAAAGTTCTAGAAAGTTACCTTTGATATTTTTGTTCCCATTCTCCAAAACTACTTCCTTTTAAAGTTATTTATGCTTTTTTTTTTCCCCTTTGAAATTAGTGAATTGCAGAGGAAGCAAGCTCCTGACTCGAGCACAGCTTAGGCTTAGTATATCTTTAAAGGCTTTTTGAGCCCAATGCAGACATTTGAAATTGCGTTTCCTAGGGGCATCTTTCAATCTGCCTCCTACCCATGGTATTCCAGTTTGCCTTGATCATTTGACTTCTTGTTTCTTAAGTAGTTCACATGAGATCCAGGCAATCTGTTCAGTCTCCTCAGTGTGCCTCCAAGCCCTACAGGACTCTCTCGCTATACTCAATGAGATGCAATGGCATCCTTATTCTAACCTGCAGTTCCCAAATCATGTTTTCACTGGTACTTTATGTCTAATTGCATGTTTGATGCTCATAGAGTCATTAAGGCTGGAAAGACTAGTAAGATCATCCATGCCAACCAGCCAGTTAGGTCATCCATGCCAACCATCAACCCATCACCACCATACTACTCATCCAAGGCCTTCAGTGCCACACCTACCCTTTTCTTGAATGCCCCCAGAGATGGTGACTCCACCACACTCCTGGGCAGCCCCCATTCCAATGCCTCGCTGCTCCTTCCAAAAGGAAACTTCTAGGGAATTGTCCCAAAGTTCTCAAGATCTTTTCCTAAAACATAGAGTAATGTTTTATGTTTTGGAAGATGTGTCAGTGTATGCCAGAAAATCACCTGCTGAAAGACTACTGGAAAATTTGTTAGGCAGCGTGCACCAAGAACAGCAGACTTGCATTTTAAACTACCTCTGTGCTTAAAACTCTAAATAATAACAGGGAAAGTCTACACCTTTATTCATTTCTATTCAAATTTATTTAGCCAAGCTATTTTAAGAAAATGTCTTCAAGGTGAAATTTTCCCAGTTACTCCCAGTGCCAATCGACCAATCCAGAAACGAAGATATATATATATATATACATGAAACCGACACGACATGTTAATTTTGACACTTCAAAGTGATTTTTGACATTTCAAAACAGTTAAAATGCACACACACCAAGGTTGTTAATTTTTATATCGACAGGACCATTCCTCATTCCCTCTTCTAAGCAGTTTTTCTGTAGAGTAAAATGCACATCAATAAGAAGTACATTTTAAGGATTTGAAAATAAAAACCAGCGTGAGGAGAGTTGCTTTTTTCTGTTACTCTCCCAAGAGTTTAGTAAGAAAGGCTGTTCTCCGAAGCGGTCTGAACGTTAATTGATGCTTGCTAAGGATAGCCAAATAAACAGGAAACAAAATAGATCAGAATGTCAATTTTTGCAGAGACTGGAGGCTTTGCCAATAACACCAAGAAAGGCAGAACACCACGAATTAGCTGTGTTACCAATGAGAAACAAGGGAAACAACATGAACTTCATTTATTGTGCTTCTTGTTAGACCTTTCACTGCACACACTGCTAACAATATAGAGTGACTTACGAACACAGGGTGAAGCATTATTGTCTGTTAATTTGTATCTGTATTTTTTATACTAAAAAAAAAACCATCAAAATTCCAGATGGCCTGGGGCTCATTCTCTTATAAGCAGAATGAACATTGCCTGCTTGTTGGCTGCCCTGCCCACGGTACCCAATGATCCCTTGATCCCTCTGGACTCCTTGACGTCACTGCCGAAGCTTTAGTGGACTTCACTGCATACAGAGCTGAAATTCACACAGATCTCCTTGCTGATTAATTTTGACTGCTCTACTGAAGAGCTACTCAGCACTGCAAAACAGTTGAAAGAAAAGCAACACCCAACACGTATTTCTTGAGTGCAACTAGCCCGCTCAGTTTAAAGAAATCATGTGCTATCCAGTTTGTCAAGTAAACACAAAGAGAACTTAATGCTGCATTAATATCAATGCTGCCACTCTTTTGATGATGGAAAACAACGTCAGCCAGCCAAAGGGAATGAGCAGGATGGTTGCAGAGAAATCAGGCTACCCCTCCTCTAAAGCAAGCAAAGGGAAAAGTTGAATCCTGTTTTCTATGCTGGAGAGCCTCCTATAGGTGGGGCAAAGCTCTCCTAGAGAGCTTCCTTTCTCCTTAGAACCAGGTTGCTTGTTACCATGCTTTTTTTTTTTTTTTTTTGGCCTGTAAGGTGTATGACAAATTCATCTATGTTGATTCCACTTCACATTAATAATAAATCTAAAGAATCATGTCGGACGCTATGAAAGCCTAGTTGCAGCTACTTCCATTTCAGACAGCGTGAGCCATTGAAATTTGCAATTCAGCAGAACAGTAAGCAGCCCAACCACTATTTCAGAACTTATTGTTTCTCAATTCTGTCCCCTCTCCTCACAGTGAAACAAACCACAAGCAGTTCAATAACTGCAGGAGAGTCATTTAAGCACTATGGCAGTGCAGTAGGAATGGGAGCAGTGTTCCATTCACTGAAATGAATGGGGGAAAAGGGAAGGGGAGAGAGGAGAGTTAATTATCAGACCGTAAATAATAATTTGACAAAATTCAGTATCTGGTAAAACACACTGAATACTGAGAAGGAATGATGTAGCAGCTGGCCAAAATAGATGGCTGTAGAAATTAAGTTTTAAAGTACAAATGATTTTCAAGAAACTCCAGCTTCTGATTATAAAACTGGAGATGAATAATCACGGTCATGCCTACGCTGCTAAGGGGGTGTGGGCACATTCTGCCCTTTGCTATCAGGGCCTACAATCATCTCCATGGCTGGACAAGGCTACACTACCCACTGGGTGCCCATATGAAGTAATTGTGAGTTTATGCACATCCAAGAGCCTGCAGTCATGCACTGATTTACAGACAAGAAACTGGGGCCTGGGAACAGGGTGGGAAGATAGGCTATTTGGCATTCTTCATGAGATCTAGACTCACTCTAACAGACTGGAAACAGGATTGAGCTGTAAAAACATTAAGCATATAATGTAATCATGGTAAAGCTATTTAAAACAGCTAGTACGTCCATGGCTATGTATTTCTTGGAACTTGATGCGAAGTGAAATCATAAGAAGAAATTTTTTTGGCATCAAAATCCAAGCTCCAAAATGAAAGCTTAAAACATAAGGGTTTCTGAAATAGTTCCCAACCCCTTTGTTTCATTTTATTGTTGTGCCACACAGCGCATCACTGCTATCCAACAGATCTCTCTTCAGCCTCTGCAGTCCTCTGTTACACACCTTCATTAGTAAGTACAGAACGTCAGCAATCAGGAAGTGCAAAAACATTGTATTTGCTATCAAGATTTAACTTCAAATTCAGCTTCATTTTAAGTCTCGACTGGAGGCTGGCTAATTTTCCCTGCTGCTACTTCTGCTACAAGACTCAGCCCACACACACAGCTCTGTGCCGGCACTTGTTGGCTGCAATGAGTTTTCTAGCTAGTATTTGGTCACCCTTTGTCCACTCAACTCTGCCTGGGGAGAAACTCCCAGGAGTAATGAAGCATCATGATAAAAATCAGCTCCCCCCTCCCACCCAAAAATAAAAAATATCACAAAATGAAAGAAAGAAATGAAAACCTAAATTCACAAGCATCTGTGCAATGTAAATGCTCTAGCATAAGCTCCTTTGGAAGCTAACACCCACGCTACAGTAGTATTAAGGAAAGCAGATGAAGACTCACAGCTATAAATAGATCAGAGATGTGTTGCAGTAGTGTGCTGTATGGTTCACTTCAACTGGGCCTCTACAAAACTCTCCTTATCAAACACTGCAAAACACACCTTCAGTCTCCTCTGGAGGTGTTCAAGACCTGCCTGGATGCCGACCTGTGCAACCTGGGCTGAGGAGCTGCTTTGGTAGGGGGGCTGGGACTTGATGATCTCCAGAGGTCCCTACAATTCTGTGATTCAACACAATCTGGCAAAACTAAAAGTAAACTCTGTTGGCCAAGCCTCATTTGGCTCAATTAACACTGTACCATACCTTTTCTCAACACACAAACAGTGAGCAACAAGACCCCATGCCTGCTCCACGCATGCCCCAGGCAGCCCCACATGCACACACCTGAAGAAACACGCACAGGCGCATGTTTGTGCAGAGAATGCTCTAAATGTGCGTTGGTCAACAATAAAACAAACTCCAGACATACTCTGCGTGGCTTCCCAAAGCCTTACTTCAGCTCCGTGCGTGCTGTGACTTCTCAGAATATTTTCAGGGCGAGAGGTTGATTTTGAAAGACCTCCTAACTATTCTAACTTGTCTTACAAGCAGAAATCAAACGATGGCAGCCAAGCCTTCCCACAGCACAACTGTACCTTTAAATACTGCCGATGCCAGATGGTCTCAGCATATAAAGCAGTGTGAGACAACATATTAATGCTGCTCAAACAAGCGACTCGTGCTAGCAGCAGACCAATGAGATCAGTCCCGGGCTGCTAAGCCTCTCTGTCACCATGGCTACATCTATTTCAGACAGTTCTTCAGTTTTCAAGTCAGATGAGCTTGCTGGCTCTTAAGCTTCACTGTTTGAGGGTCTTATGTTATGGGAGAGATTTCTTTTTGTGCTGGCTAACATTAGCGGTATCCTCTGTTTCTGTGAGTTGATGGTTTTTCCCACGACTACTCAAACGGCCTTCCAGTATTCGAAGAGAGCTTACAAGCAGGAGGAGGATCACCTTTTTACACAGTCTAGTAGTGATAGGACAAGGGGGAATGGCTCTAAACTAAAACAGAGGAGATTTAGGTTAGATGTTTGGAGGAAATTCTTTACTCAGAGGGTGGTGAGGCCCTGGCACAGCTGCCCAGGGAGCTGTGGGTGCCCCATCCCTGGAGTTGCCCAAGGCCAGGCTGGATGGGGCCCTGGGAAGTTGAGCTGGTGGAAGACAGCCCTGCCCAAAGTAGGGGTTGGGGTTGGCTGGACTTTGAGGTGCCCTCCAACCCAAGCCATTCCATGATTCCACCATTTCCACTTAAGATTCCTACTATTTTCACTATGGATTTGCTCCCCTAACTGTACCACATGGCAAACCCACAAACAAGTGTTTCTGTTATGAATTAGCCCAGAAGCATTGGAAGAAAAGGGAAGACTGGTACCTTTCAATCAAGGCAGATTACCAAAGAAAAATAAAGTACATACCCACAGCAGGTAAACAGGGATAAAAGCTCCCAACTCTTCCTCTTCACAATACGTGTGCTGACATAGCTCTGCTAGCACAAGTGCTGGGGCTGCTTGCTACAGGGAAAAAACAAGA
This sequence comes from Odontophorus gujanensis, assembly GCA_013399175.1. Lineage (NCBI taxonomy): Eukaryota > Metazoa > Chordata > Aves > Galliformes > Odontophoridae > Odontophorus > Odontophorus gujanensis. Next base: position 5,245 of record VXAB01005930.1, on the reverse strand, counting down.
GGAGGTAGGGAGGAACCGTGTCCTGGAGACAGACCATAAAGCTGAGCCATATGGTGTCTATTGGGCTCGCACACGGAGCACCTGGCATCACCGCATGCTAACCTACAGCCAGGATCTGGAACATGCCTTGTCACATAGGTGGAAACCTGAGTGGAACACAGAGAGGATGTTTTTATCCAACAGATGAGGAGAGCATACCAGAACAAGACAGGAAGGCAGACAGTCTTCAACATGAGACCATCTTTTTTTCCCTCTGTTAAGCAACATAGGACAGTCCCACACCAAACCCCACAGGATCCTTCTTCCTTCTACCCTGCTACATCCTAATGTCACCAAAAAGAAAGAAGAAATTCCATTCTGAAAGGAATCAACTTGGATCTCTCCTCCCTTAAAAGAAGGGCAGATGCCATATTTGGCCTCGCACATTAGGATTTACAACCCTCCTCCGGTTGGATCTGTGGATGTTCATTTGCTGGGTCAAAGGAGAAACCAAACCATCCCCTAGCTCGTACCAGGTGAGGTTCTGACACAGATCAACCATAGACTTTTAAGCTATAATTTTATTATTTTTTTTTACATGTATGAGAAGTGTGTATTTAGGTCTTAGAGTTCAGCCCACCTCAATTTTGCTAAAGCTGTTCCCTTCAGCAAAACGCAGAGCTAACCAAAGCCACAAAACCTTCATTTACCAAAATAAGTTCACTTTGAGTGATAAATGTGCAAGGAATACACAGCTCACAAAGCTGAAGGACAGCAATGTGCCAATGACAGAACTGCACTGTGGACTACCCTTGCTTTGAAGGGACACAGAAGTGGGAGGACACATCCTGCAGCTAGAAAAATGCATGGCAATACACATTTGTTATTTAGTTATCTAGTAGTGCGATGATACAGGAAACAAGCATGCAAGGAGCTTTATCTTTGAAATATTTCACTGTCCTCTCCACTATTTCTGTTTATAAATGACTTTTCCTGGAACAAAGCACTGCGTGATTCCACTTTGGCTGGGAGTGCTGACAAGGGTCAGGGCCACACTTCTTAGATGCCATAAAACTCTGCTGGATCTTCACATCGGTGCGTTGACATGGATGTCTCCACCAAGAAAACAGCTCTTTACACCTTGGCCAAATGGTGTTGGTTTGATCAACCAACGCACTGTGCTCTAAGGCAGACCCACAGCTAAGGTAGGTACAGCCACAGAATCACAGACCACCCCGAGTTTGGAGGAACCCGGCGGGATTACAGAGTCCAACTTCTGGCCCCACACAGACCACCCAAAATTCAGAGCCTATGTCTGAGGGCATTGTCCAAACGCTTCTTGAGCCCCACCATCCCCTGACAACACCCTGCTGCTTGCTGTTGTCAGGGGAGCTGTGGCTCCCAGTTGGCTGGACAGCACATGGCCACAAACCTCCAGAGGAAAAGTACAGACAGAGAGCACACAAAGGGCTACAGCTCTTCTTACTGAGCATCATCTGTCTTTCTTACCGTTCCACAAAATAAAAGAGAAACTTCTTCCATGCAGTAGCTGGGATCCACAGTGCTTTTGCTGGTAACACACAGCCTTTCTTCATCCCTTTTTAACTCCCCTAACAAAAAATTGAAGACATTAAATACCTCAGGTAGAGAAACAATTTGGAGGAGCATTACAGCTCCAGGAAACGCTGCAGAGATTGCCGAGGACAGCGGCCTAACCACACTTACTGTAAATTTCCATCCACTTCAGTGGCAACGTGAATGGCATCACCAACTAGCTGTGATCTGTAAGCTGAACCACTGACTCAAAAGGATGGTTTAAATGCAGAAGGGTTTGAGTTGGAAGGGACTTCAAAGCCCACCCAGCATCCTGCCACAGGCAGGGCTGCTCCCCAGCTGCTCAGGCTGCCCAGGACCCATCCAGCCTGGCCCTGGGCTCCTCTACGAATGGAGCACACACAGCTTCACACCTGACACAAAGCATTCTGCTCACATCCGTGCATTCATAGCATTTGCAAACCCTGCCTTGCAGAGACACAGCTGGGTGAACACAAACTTGCTGTGCTCTCATTTACCAGAGATGGTATCCTTCAGCATCTCCCTTCAGAAAGAGCACTGATAAAAACTGTCACTTAAGCATGCAGAAATTAGGACTGCTCTCTCACATCCAGCTTTAGTAACAAGCTCTCACCGTATTCAGGCTGCATTAACGTCTTGCCAAGCTGGGAAACATGAAAGGGGCCCAGCGAATAACTCAAGCTGTCCACATGCACGTTCTGAGAGCAAGGANAGTTATCTAGTAGTGCGATGATACAGGAAACAAGCATGCAAGGAGCTTTATCTTTGAAATATTTCACTGTCCTCTCCACTATTTCTGTTTATAAATGACTTTTCCTGGAACAAAGCACTGCGTGATTCCGCTTTGGCTGGGAGTGCTGACAAGGGTCAGGGCCACACTTCTTAGATGCCATAAAACTCTGCTGGATCTTCACATCGGTGCGTTGACATGGATGTCTCCACCAAGAAAACAGCTCTTTACACCTTGGCCAAATGGTGTTGGTTTGATCAACCAACGCACTGTGCTCTAAGGCAGACCCACAGCTAAGGTAGGTACAGCCACAGAATCACAGACCACCCCGAGTTTGGAGGAACCCGGCGGGATTACAGAGTCCAACTTCTGGCCCCACACAGACCACCCAAAATTCAGAGCCTATGTCTGAGGGCATTGTCCAAACGCTTCTTGAGCCCCACCATCCCCTGACAACACCCTGCTGCTTGCTGTTGTCAGGGGAGCTGTGGCTCCCAGTTGTCTGGACAGCACATGGCCACAAACCTCCAGAGGAAAAGTACAGACAGAGAGCACACAAAGGGCTACAGCTCTTCTTACTGAGCATCATCTGTCTTTCTTACCGTTCCACAAAATAAAAGAGAAACTTCTTCCATGCAGTAGCTGGGATCCACAGTGCTTTTGCTGGTAACACACAGCCTTTCTTCATCCCTTTTTAACTCCCCTAACAAAAAATTGAAGACATTAAATACCTCAGGTAGAGAAACAATTTGGAGGAGCATTACAGCTCCAGGAAACGCTGCAGAGATTGCCGAGGACAGCGGCCTAACCACACTTACTGTAAATTTCCATCCACTTCAGTGGCAACGTGAATGGCATCACCAACTAGCTGTGATCTGTAAGCTGAACCACTGACTCAAAAGGATGGTTTAAATGCAGAAGGGTTTGAGTTGGAAGGGACTTCAAAGCCCACCCAGCATCCTGCCACAGGCAGGGCTGCTCCCCAGCTGCTCAGGCTGCCCAGGACCCATCCAGCCTGGCCCTGGGCTCCTCTACGAATGGAGCACACACAGCTTCACACCTGACACAAAGCATTCTGCTCACATCCGTGCATTCATAGCATTTGCAAACCCTGCCTTGCAGAGACACAGCTGGGTGAACACAAACTTGCTGTGCTCTCATTTACCAGAGATGGTATCCTTCAGCATCTCCCTTCAGAAAGAGCACTGATAAAAACTGTCACTTAAGCATGCAGAAATTAGGACTGCTCTCTCACATCCAGCTTTAGTAACAAGCTCTCACCGTATTCAGGCTGCATTAACGTCTTGCCAAGCTGGGAAACATGAAAGGGGCCCAGCGAATAACTCAAGCTGTCCACATGCACGTTCTGAGAGCAAGGAGAAAAGAAGCTAATGGTAATTACAAAAAGCCTACAGAGATCAGCATCTACTGGGTGTTTGTCCAACAGACACCCAAAGCAGGAGTCTCTCACAAAAGCAGTCCCTGCACAGCAGTTAAGGCAAAGTACTATTTCCTTTCTAGAACTAGGGCTTTGCTGTCAACCGCTGTTTGTTGTCCTTCAGTGCATCTTTAGTTCCCCACCATCTCTTTTTCCTCACTTTATCTCACCTTGCTGTCTTCTGCTTGACCAGATTTGGGCAGTGTGGCACTGTTGCTGCTGCCCAGAGAGCTGTGTGTGCCCCATCCCAGCAGACACTCAAGGCCAGGCTGGATGGGGCCCTGGGCAGCCAGAGCCAATGGGGAGCAACCAAGACTTGGGGGCCAGGAGGGCTTCGAGGTCCATTCCAACCCAATATACATTCATCCCAACAAAAGTTGAGGCCTCGATGACTTGGGTCAGCTGCTTTGTCCATTAAAGGTTTGTTCCACTGGCTCTGGAAATCTAAAGATCTTTTCCCACGACTTTGTTTTCAAACATCACACAAATATGACAGATTTATGAGGAAAACAACTGACACTCCAAGCTTAGAGGTGATTCGGGTGCTTGCACGTGAGCACACCATCCATGTGCATACGTAACGGATGCACATATGCACTGGATTTGATGTGCTCAGTGCAAAGCCTCTTTACTCAGTACAGCACGCCTTCATCGCTGTTCTGCAGACACCCCATGGATTTGTTTGATCACTAAGAGAGTGGGGAGGACATTTCTGCACGTTTTCATGGTAGCTCGCTGGGTAATTCCAGTGTCATCTCCACAGATCTGCAAGGCTTACAGAGCATGAGCTCTACACACCATAATAAGCCAGTGTATCTTACCTACTCATGGAGCCCTGTGACACATATCCTGTCTTGTAGAACCACAAAATGGTTGGAGGAGAGGTCAAAACCCATTTAGTTCCAACCTATGCTGTGGGTAGGGCTGCCCCAAACCAGCTCAGATGCACAGGACCCCATGCAGCCGGGCCTTGAGCAGCGATGGAGACAGGTTCTGGCCCCAGAAGCATTTGCCACGCTCCTGCTTTGAACCAAAGCCAAGCAGGACTTGGCTTTGATAGCAAGTGGGATCCCCCCTGATTCAGCACAGCTCCCACATCTCCACTCCTTCCTGTGCACGGAAGCATCACACACGAGGTAAACGCACAGCTCTGCCTTTTCATTACACAGCAGAAGAAAGGGCGTGTTATTAAGGAGAAAACGCCTCCAATGCGATCACCGGCATCGCACTGGGGCGCTCAGGTTCCAGAATGGAGCAGCACAGATGCCATGGGCAGCTTTGCAGAGGAGCACAGCGCTGGCGGGCGTGGGTCCAGCTTTGTCGCCCTTCCCCAGGTGACCCCGACCC